>JAJEJO010005490.1:215196-425285 GCA_020662805.1 Glaucomys volans | reverse complement strand
TTCCTTCCTTCCTTCCTTCCTTCCTTCCTTCCTTCCTTCCTTCCTTCCTTCCTTCCTTCCTTCCCCACTTCTTAATTAAATTAGTAGCAAAGTGCCAGGAAGGGAGGAATACTATTCTTTGTGAAAAAATTAATGATGTTTTCACTACTTCTAAAATTTGCAGTGTTTGATAAGTAGGCCTCATGTTCAAAGGACCCCAAGATTTTATGATTTCTAACTAAAATGTCAGCGTACAATACAATGTTTTCAGACATAGACTATCGCTGTGGAGTAGCTATTATTTTGCTGTTATATGTTAATGGCCTTTACAGCCTACCTGAAAATCTGCAAGATGCATGTAATATGTTTCTGAGAAAACCAAATGTCATAGTAAGCTCATATTTCAGAGTGTATTATCATGCAAGCTTATCTGTCCCTGGATTAGTTTGTGGTCCCAAAGGAATGTCCAAATAAAACCTAGAACTTCTGGTTATAATTTTTTAAAATTTCAATTTCTGAAATTACTTTCTGTGCATTCCTAAAATGTATAAAATTGTTGGTAAAGAGGCAGGCATATGATAATATGAATACATGAATGTAATGTCTATAATACACATAATTATTGAGGATGTATTATAAATTTTTTTTCAAGATAAGGATGTTTGATCACGTAATGTTTAGAGAGTACTTGCCTAATATTCTGGGTCTCTGGATTCAGTCCCCAACACTGCAAAACAAACAACACACGCACACACACATGTACCCAGTGAAAAAGTTTATAGGCTGTTGGGCTAGCTGGCACAAGCAAACACAGAGTTTGTGATAGGAATTTCATTTATTATCTGACTAGGTAGAGTGATTCAGAGAAGAAGTCTGACTTTGTTACCTTATCCTATATAAAATATACAACAAAAAGTTAGTACTTCTATTTTAGAAATGAGGATTTTTTTTATTAAGACAGTTCTCCAGAAACAGCTATTAGTGAAAGATTACCATCCCTAAAAACATGCTTATATCTCAAGCTTCAAAAACAGTTCTTTCAAGAATAATGTTTGTTTAAAAGTTGTGAGAGAGAAAGAATAATTGAAATTTTATACCATGACTCCTGAATAACCAATGGGTCTAAAAAGAAATCAAAAAGGAACTTAGGAATTACCTCAAGACAAATGAAAATTAAAACAACATATCAAAATGTATGAGATCCAGCAAAAACAATACTAAGATGGAAGTTCATAGTGATAAACACTTAAACATTAAAAAAAGAAGAAAGATCTCAAACAGCTTAACTACATGTCAAGGAAACAGCAAAAGAATACACTAAGCCCAAAGTAACCAGAAGGAAGAAAATAAAGATTAGAGCAGAAATAAATGAAATTAAAAAAAAAAAACAACAAACTTTTAGCTAGAGTAAGAAAAAAACCTGAGACATTATAATTAACATCACAAATAAAAAGAATCATAAGAGACTACTGGGAACAGTATATGCCAACAATATAACCTAGAGGAAGTGGCTAAATTTCTAGAAACATGCAAGATAGCAACACTGATTTATGAAGAAATAGAAAATCTGAATATACCAATAAGAAGTAGGGAGATTAAATCAGTAATCAAAATTCTCCCTTCAAAGCCAGCCCAGGACCTGTTGGCTTTGCAGAAGAATTCTAACAGAAATTTAAAGACTAGCTAATACTTTTCAAAATCTTTCAAAAATTTGAAGAGAATGCTTTCAAACTCATTTTGGAGGCTAATAGTTCCCTGATACCAAAACTAGACAAAGGCACTATAGGAAAACAGAATTATGGACAAGTATTTCTGCAAGTGTAGATGCAGAAGTCTTTAACAAAATACAAGCAAACTGAATTCAAACAGCACAGTTAAAGGATCCATTCACCATGATAAAGTGGAATTTATTCTCAAATCATGATAAGTATCATTCAGCATATGGAAATTAGTAAATGTGGTATACCATCAACACAATGAGGATCAAAAAACATGATGTAACATGATTACATCAATAGGTGCAGAAAAGGCATTTGCCAGAATTGAATTTTGCTTTTATAATAAATTTGTCAGCAAATTAGATATAGAAGGAATGTATCTTTACACAATAAAGACTGTTTATAATAAACCCAGAGCCTCCATCATAGCTAACAGTGAAAAACTAAAAATATTTCTTCTCTTAAGATCAAGTATAAGACAAGGATGCCTGTTCTTGTATTTCTGTTCAACAGAGTAGGAGAACTAGCCAGGACAGTTGGTCAAAAGAAAGAAAGGCAGGCTACAAAATTGGAATGGAAGGAGTAAAATTGTTTTAGACAGCCTAATCCTATTTAGAATGGCCAGAAGATCCCCACTGAAAAGTTACTAGAATTAGAACTAATAAATGAATTTAGTAAAGCCATGTGGTACAAACTGATTATACAAAAATCAATACAGTTTCAATATGCTAATAACAAATTACCGCCCCCCCCCACACGATCAGGACAACAATCCCATGTACAATAACTAAAAAATTTAAAATAGGAATAAATTTTAACCAGTGAAGTATCTATACAGAAAATTATGAAGCATTGGCAAAAGAAATTGAGACACAAATAAATGGGAAGACATCCATGTTCATTGGTCAGAAGAATTAAAATTGTTAAAAGCATACACATTGTCCAAAGTGATCTATAAATTCAGTGCAGTCCCAGACAATGATAAGGGTTGGCAAAGATGTAAAGGAAAGGAAACTCTTGTACACTGTTTTGATAATGTAAATTAGTACAAACCTTCAGGAAAACAGTATGGAGGGTTCTCAAAAAATTAGAACAAACTGCCAAATGATCTAGCAATCCCATCACTGGGTTCATATTCAGTGGAAATAAAATCAGTTTTTGAAACACATATATGCACTTCCATGTTCACTGCAGCATTAATCATAATATGGAATGTACTTCAGTGTCTATTAACATATGAAATGGAGTGAGAAAATATGATATATATGGGTGTGTGCGTGCATGTGTGTGTGTCCCATACATACATAAAATGGAAAATTCTTCAGGCTTAAAAAAAGGGGAAATACTGTAATTTTTGATAACATGGATGAACCGGGAGCATATTGTGTTAAGTGAAATAAGTCAGGCACAGAAAGAAATGCCCAATGTTCTTACTGAAATGTGGAATATAAAGAGTTGAACTCACAGCAGCAGTGAGTAGAATAGTGGTTACTGTGACTTGTGGAGGTATTGGTCAGATAGGAGAGAGATTGGTCAAACTCATCAAAAATTCAGTTAGGTGAAAGTATTTAAAGAAATCTATTGTAGAAGATAGTCTTGTTAATAACTATATATTACATGCTTAAAAATTGCTAAGAGTAGATTTTAATTTTTAGCAGAAAAAGTAAGTATGTGAGGTAATAAATCTTAAGTAGCTTGATTTAGGTATTCTACATGGTTTACATATATCAAAACATCATATTGTATATCATGAATATATACAATTTTTTATTTGTCTACTTAGTTAATAACTTAAGCAATGATTGAAAATGATGAAAAAGAAAATTTTATACCATGAGAGAATTCAGGAGTTTGTAGTGCAAATAGACTCAGTGCTTTAGAAATATAATTTGATTTGTATATCAGTGGTTGTTTTTAAATTTTATTTTAGTCATTCATTCATTCATTCATTCATGGTTTTAAAAATTTTATTTATTCATTCATTCATTCATACATACATGCATACATACATACTAGGGATTTAATCCAGGGGCACTTAAACTCGGTGGTTGCTTTAAATCCATACAATCGTGTAAAAATTAGAATGTTAACTTTAAACCTAATCTTTTTGAGTTGATTGTTTTAGACACATTTGGGAAGAGGTTAGTGAAAAATGGATACACTGTTCCATCTGCTGTGCTTGAATCAATTATGTGGTTATATTTCTTGTGATGGAGAAATGTTTATTACTATTATTTAGAAATATTTTAAGCCATGTTGTGACTATTTTTTCAGTATCTCTGCGAGTGTCAGTTTGATGACAATCTTAAATTCAAGAATATTATTAATGAGGAGGATGCTGATACTATGCGTCTCCAGCCAATTGGGCGAGACAAAGATGGTCTTATGTACTGGTACCAGTTGGATCAAGATCATAATGTCAGAATGTACATAGAAGAACAAGATGATCAAGATGGCTCTTCATGGAAATGCATTGTCAGGTATCATTTATTCAAATCTCTACATTTCCTTACTTTCATCTCCTCTTTATTAGTATGTAATCTTTGAGCAAGGGTGGACTATTTAATGGAATTGTTGAATTTCCAGGGCCTAACCTAGAGCCCACAGCTGTATCTCCATATTAGGTACTTAAAATTAGTTATTTGTCAGATAAATTTAAGTATTTGGCAGTTCATTCCAAAATCAGGACGTAAGCCTTGTACTTTACAAAGCCACAATCTGAATAATAATACTGTGCAGTAGTATTTATAAAAGTATATATTCTTAGACAAAAACCAGAAAAGCATTTTTGGGTTCTATCTATGATGTTCTATTAGGCATTGCTTATTTATTGCCAACTGTTTTAAGTTATCCAATTCATCTCATCACCATGTATTTTCCAATTTTGATTTGTATAAATTTATTTATTGGGTTCTGAAGAACATTGTGATTTCTTGTCATAGTCCTCTTAAAATGTTTTGATTTTTAAAATTTGTTTTAACAAAGATATTTAAACAAATACTTAATACACACCCTTGAAATATAACTTTTTTAAAAATCATGAGTGAAACTGGGACCTTTTCTTTAGAATCTTTGTGTCTTTAATTTTTTATCTTTGCAACTTTTTTAGAAATATCCCATTTATAGCCATAGTATATTTTAATTTTGAAAACATCAAGAATCCTATAGAGTAGGGAAAGCTCATGAATATCTAACTGCTAGCTTATGTAAAGCTCATTTTGACATTAACATATCTGTTTTTCCTTTTTCATTTTTTCATAAAAACATTAGTGATTACTTATTAATTTATAATATTTGTATAGGTCAGAAAATCTCAACTTTGATTCTCTAAGAATAAATGTGAATTGAATGAATTCTTTGGGGGATTGTTTTATATGCAAGTATAATTACATGATTCTCCTTGTTAATTTCCTAAATGAAAGTAAACAAAGTATTGCTGAAGTAAAATTTACTTACCATCTCTCCTTGTGAATGCAGAACCTCTTTCCATGTGTAAATATGTATTTATGGTAATCATAAAATGGTGTATATATGTGGGAATTGTTCAGAAGCACATGCTCACACAGAATGCCTGAACACAGTTTTCTTATGTTAGAACCACAGAGGAACCAGTTCATCAGTGAATTGATGCTAGATTATTTTTAGCCATTTTGGAGACCTCTATAAATAAGTTATTCCTATTTACATATGTTCCTGGGAACTTTGCCCAAATAATGTAGATATATTTGGGGCCATTCAGAAACCATTGGGTTTATTGATTCTGATTTTGAATAATAAAATTCCATTTTTGAACACCTGATTGACACACTGATATTCTTTTATTTCACTAAATTTATATTTATATTGCATACCAACTTGTATAATAGGCAATGTGCTAATAAACAGTTAGGGATTTAGTAGTAAATGGTACAGCTCTGGCATCTCTAGCTGGGTTTTAGGTACCTGTGAAATCCTTATATTGTGAAGAATAGCTTTTAATTGTGTATAGTATGTGTATATTCTGGAGAAGGACAATAGTTTTCCTCAGATTCTCAGATCTCATATAAATGAGGTGTTTGGTGGCATGGCATTTCAGATAGCTTTAACTTAACAACACAGTGAAACTACTATTGACATGTCTTCTCCACATAAGTCCATTTTGTGAAGGTTAAATGTGAAAAGTATAGTGTTCTTTTTGCTTCCTCCCAAACTCATTAGTGAGCTGTGGATCTAGCTCAGTAATAGGGTACTTGCCTAGCATGCTTGAGGCCCTGTATTTGATTCCCCAGCACCACCAGCGGGGAGGCAGGGGGGAGATATCACTTGTCATGAATATGTATTTGGTACCCAAAATAATATGTAGTATTATCCTGCTTGACTCAGATGAGATCACACCTGGAATATAGTATTTATTAATGTAGTGGAACAAGTCCCTTATGGGAAAAATCCAGAAAAGATTTTTGAATGAAATGAAAATGCTTGATATAGCAGAAACTTAGGCTTACATAACTCTCTTCACATACTTAAAGGATTCATTTGTGGAATACTTTCTCAAGGGCTTAGCCATGATCAGTGGATATATATTATGGGGATGTAGAACTGTGTTTTATAAGAGCAAAAATATTTACTTTTATTACATCACAGAGACATAATTGTCTCAAGAGTGATAAATGCTGTCAAAAGCATTCTCTTATTAAACCTGGAGGTGTATGTGTGGTGGAGTTTTAAAGAGGGATAAATCTTTTTTAATAAGAAATTCCGTTAGAAACAGGTGATGAGGAAAGAATAAGTAAAGCAATTGGGATTATGGCTTTTTTGTTTAATAAGTTATATTTAGATTTTTTTAAAATAGTGAATTGTATTTTTTATTAGCAAAATGAAAATCCTACTTCTTTTCCTTAAAGCAATTTCTTAAAAATAATACTGTTAACTTTCTTAGAGATGAGCTGTTGTTAGAAATCTGCTTCCACCTCATTTTTAATAGACAACAAAAATTATCTAGTCTTCTGAATTCTAGTTTTTTAAAGCCAGTAAGTCAGCTTTTTTAAATGATTGACAAATTTATAAAAATAATTGAGCACTGAAACTTAAAAATCAAATGGAGTGTTTTTTCTAAAAATGAAAATCCACCAAATTTTACATATTTGATTTTCTACTAAAACTATGTGCATGACGACAGTTTTATATCTTGTGTCAAATAGCAATTTCCATTTCTGCTTGTTGCAAAATTATTAATGTAGTATATGAGATAGATTGGAAGCAGTTAAATTCATGTATGTAGAATTTTATTTTAAATTGGAAAAAGATAAGAGATTTACAATAGAATAAAAGTTGTTAAATTTTATTGAACCATATGAAGTTGTCAACATTTTGAACTTTTTTACCGGCAAAAATGGCAATTGTGTTTTTTTTTTGTTTTTTGCAGTGCTGGGGATTATGTTTTGTATCATTTAAGTGTTAATAACAGTTTTTTGTTTTTTCTTTTTGCAGTGCTGGGGATTGAACCCATGGCTTTGTGCTTGTGAGGCAAACGCTCTACCAACTGCTATATCCCCAGCCCAATAACAAGTTTTAATAGCAAAAATATTTAATCTCTAACCAGTGTCTTACTTGTTCCGAATAATATTCAAAACAAAATTGCCACAGAAGAAAAGTATTGGTTATAGTTACTTCGTCTCCAGTTAGACCCTCATGAAATAGGATAAAAGTTTTTTATTTTTACATCAAATAATAAATGTAATTAATGATAATAGTCACCATTATAGTTAAGAGAATTTATATATGAATGAAAAAGATGAGCAAAGAATACCCCATAATTTTTGTATTATGACAAAAATATGATAACATTTGGTTATTAATGATGAGAAATTTTTAGCAAATAGAGGTCTTAAGTAGAGAAGACTTTATCAGATGTTTCTTTACGATCAGAGGAGCACTACTGAAAGTATTAGGTACCAAGTCTACTAAGGAAAATGAAGTTAAAGGCACACTGTTGAACAAATCCTTCATAAAGAATGTATTTGTGGGCTGGGATTGTGGCTCAGTGGTGGAGTGCTTGCCTAGCATGTGTGAGGCACTGGATTCAATTCTCAGCACCACAAAGAAATAAATAAAGGTTCATCAACAGCTAATAAAAATATTTTTTAAAAAATGTTTGTGTGACTAATAGTCATATTAAAAACTATCCAGCATCCATATTTGTGAGTGATTTCCATTGAAAATCACCATGAGGTTCTGCCTCTAAAATGACTAGAATAAAAATGACACCACCAAATGTTAGCAAGGATGCAGAGCAACTGGAACTCATAGCTTGTTAGGTAGTAGAAATGAAAAATGGTACAAACATTACAAGTTTGGTAATTTCTTCAAATGTTAACACACTGTTATCCAGTATCCCATCAATTTCACTCCTATGCATTTGTATTAGAGAAATGAAAACATTTTCAAAAACGTGTATAAGAATGTTCATAGCACCTTTTAAAAAATTTTTTTTATTTGTAGATGGACACAGTATCTTTATTTATTTTTATGCGGTGCTGAGGATCAAACTCAGTGCCTTACACGTGTGAGGCAAGTGCACTACCACTGAGCCCCAGTCCCAGCCCCTGTTCATGGCATCTTTATCCTTAGCAGTACTCATGGGTTACTTCTAAGCAATAAAAAGGAATGACCTCATATTATATTGATTTGCCTTAAAATCCTCATGTTTGAAAGAAGCCAAAAAGTGCATACTGTTTGATTATATTCATTTTAAGCTTTGGAATTAGTAAAGCAAATAACATGGTAATAGTAATCAAAACTGATCTGTCTTTGGTGGGGAAAAGGGATTCAGTAGGAACTAAATTTTTAAAGACTTGTGATGATAAAGCAACTACTAATCACAAAGCAATGGAGAAGTTCATTAATGAGTTTGCCAGGGTCATCAGTGTTGAAAATCTGAAACCAGAATAAGTGTGTAATGCTGACAAAACACATTACTCTTGACTTAATTGACTTAGAAAGACACTGATAAAGGTAATGAGTTAAAGATGCCAAGGAAAGAGTATCTGCTTGAATGTGCTAATGAAGCAGGCTTAAGGAGTGTAAAACTTGTGATGGGAAAAAGCTTGTGTGCCCATTTTATTGGAATGAATTTTTTACTAGTTCATTTTAATCTGCTAACAAGAAGGCATAGATCTTTTCTGATTGTTTTCACAAACATTTTTTATCATCCTTTAGACTGGATGATAATTGCAAGATTTTGTTATTCCTTGACAACTGTTCTGCTTATCCTCCAAATGATAATCTTTTTTCAAAAGTAATGTTTATACCATGTATTTTCCCCCAAATGGGGACTTATTAATTCAGCCATGTGATGAAGATATCCTTAGATCAATGAAGAACACATTTTAAAAAACACATTCTTGAACAGCATGCTCGCAGAAGTGAAGAAAAGTGCAGGTGTGAAACATTTAAAAAAGGGGTTTATTTTTCCAGGGCCTCACATGATGTTGCCAATGCTTAAAACACAGTGACTAATGATGCGGTTGTACCTGCTGGTGTGACCTCTGTCTTGCAGCAGTGTTCATTGATTTTGATGAATAAAGTTGTGACTTTGAAGCATTCTGCATGTCAACTAAGAAATAAGTAATTTTTTTGCCTTCTGCCATATGCAAAAAAATGTAACTTTAGAGTCTTGTGGTAAGCTGAAAGAAGGAGATAGCTTAAGTTTATAAAATTGATAAGGAGACTCCAGTTGTCCAGTCATTGACTGTTGGTGAAATAGCCAAAATGGTTATAAATCAAGGTAATCCTGAAATAGTTAACAAAGAAGGTGATGATGTTAATTCTGCAGACCTCATTCCCATAGATGACAGTATCAAAATATGTGAGTTTTATTGAAGGCCTAGAGCGGAATGGATTAATAACAAAATAAGAAGTCATGTTAGTTTATGGAATCAAAGACTTCTAAAATAAAAATGTTGTTCATGATATATATGATTCTGGAGGAAACGTTTTCAAAAGCCATCCAGCAGAATGTTTCTTCATCCCTAGAAGACTCACCTCTTTGTCTCTTTTCTTCTTCTGATATGCTTTCTTCTCACATTAGAAAACACAAAACCAGTGCACATTAACATTTTAATCAAAGCATTATTATAAACTGGCGTACATTAACATTTTCATCAAAGCATCATTATAGGTGGATGTTAAAACCTCCTGTTGTTTTGTGAAACAGCTGGCATAGGCTGTTGTGCTGCTTAGTAACCCTTTTTTTTACTTCATGATTGGTATACTCTCTCTCTCTCTCTCTGTGTCCATATATATATAATTTTAATACTGGGGATTGAACCCAAGGATGCTTTACTACTGAGCCACATCCTCACCCCTTTTTATTTTTTTTTATCTTGAAACAGTGTCTTTTTCACTAAGTTGCTTAGGGTCTCACTAAATTGCTGAAGCTGGCCTCAAACTTGTGATCCTTCTGCCTCAAGCCTCTGAGTTTCTGGGGTTACAGGCATATGCAACCATACCTGGCAATAATTTGTACTCTTAAGTAATTATATCTGAATAAGTATAAGAAATTGATTGCTTTTTGATAGCATATAAACTCAGAGACAGGAATGATGATGATGCCAAATATCTTAAGACTGTCCACATGGAGGCTGCGATAGTGATACCTTTGCTTTCTGATGATTCTGTGCATACAAGCATTGTTTTATGTAAAAATGATTAAAAATATGGAAATTACCTTCCAGTTGTATGTAGGAAGAATATATGAAAATGAATTCTACATTTAGACTTGGGTCTCATTCGTAAGATGTCTCTTTGTGTAAATTTTCCAGAATCTGAAAAAATCTGAAATCCAAAACATTTCTCTTCCCAAGCATTCCTGAAAAGGACTATTCAATATGTATATGACTTGTCCAGGGGCACCTAGCCATCTTGTTTATGGACAAGTATTACATTCATTCATTAACCTTTTTTTTTTTTTTTTTAAGAGTCTCAAGTAGTACAAGCAGTATAGTCTAACTGGCATGGATCTGGAAATGGATAGGATACTGCCCCACAAGCACAAGGCCCTGGGTTCAATCCCCAGCACTGAAAAAAAAAAAAAAAAAAAAAAAGGAAATGGATAGGATAGGGGATGTATATGACATAACTGAAAGGAAAACTGACAATGTCATTTAAATACATGGAATTTGAGGTACATGCACAATTCTTGGAGAAATTGGAGGAATAAAGTCATGTCATTGATGAACTTAGTGTCAGATTATAGAGCTCAGTCTCTGAACTCATAGTCCATTTCATACTCACTGTTTCCTATTCTTTGTTTGAACAGGAAAAATATCCAAGTTTTCTTATTTTTTAAGTAACATTTAAATCAACCATATTACACTTCGGCTTTTGCTAGAAAAAATAATTTATAGATTAGAATTTTATTTATGGGGGATTTCCTTGTATTGTTAAATCAAACTGAATTCTCAGGTTTAGTTATAAACCATAATTGGCAAAACAAAACCATCAACTAAACGTATGTTTTTGAACTTGTTATTAGAGCTGACTTTTTGCCATTAATTATTCAGAAAATTATACATCACAATTTTATAAAAGTATAAAATGTCTCTGAAGATTTAAAAGGTTCTTTCCAAATGAATGAATTTTTAACTTTATTTAAAAAACTACTTCTTGGGCTGGGGATATAGCTCAGTTGGTAGAGTGCTTGCCTTACAAGCACAAGGCCCTGGGTTGAATCCCCAGCACCAAAAAAAGAACAAACAAATAAAAAAAACTTCTTCATTCCAGATTTACAGTGATTATTATCTCCTTTGAGATTCCACAATATTTTTAAGTGATTAAAATGTGATTTTCATTTAGTGTCCTATTTTTTGCTTTCATCTAAAGAGATATGCATTGCCTTCTAATCAATAGAGAATAATCTCAATTATATTATACACACATAAATATGTAAATACAAATCCCACTATTAGATATAAATATACTATACCAATTAAAATGAGAATAAGATTTCTTGTTGGTCCATAATGTATTTTAGTGTGTACTCTTTCTTAATCTTATTTTTAGAATTCAGGGTTAATTATGGCTAGCTGCACCAGTGTTTTAATATTCCTGTGTATTTCTTTTTTTCTTAGTAATTTCCAGTAGGTATTATTCAGAAAGTCTTTAGAATAGGGGAAAGATTTTTATACTGTCTTGTTTCTTCCCTTGTTTAGAAATCGAAACGAGTTGGCTGAGACTCTTGCACTCCTGAAAGCACAAATTGATCCTGTACTATTGAAAAACTCTAGCCAACAGGACATCTCTTCCCGGGAAAGTCCTACCTTAGAGGATGAGGAGACTAAAAAAGAGGAAGAAACACCTAAACAAGGTTTTTTTGTGTGTTTTCTTTTGCTTTGTTTTGTAATCTCTTCTGTCTTCTTCTACTCCTCTACTCAACTTTATAATTCTGAACTTCTATCTCAAATTGAGAGCCTTCTTATAAAAGAAGGGTTTTTTTTTTTAATTTAAAGGAAAAAGAGGTAAAAAAAAAAAAAGACATTAAATTTGTTCTTTCACATAAAACATAAAGCTAAGTCAAATAGGTTTGAATCATCAAAGTATAATATCCTTTTCTAATTTAAGAATGCTAAGACATTTAGTGAACCATTTTTTATATACATAACACAGGAAAATATACATAACACAGAACTGGGCATTTTACCCATTTTTAAGTATATATTTCTGTGTCATTAAGTATGTGCACTGTGGTACAACCTTTACTACCATTTCTAGAACTTGCCTGATAGAAATTGTGTACCTGTTTAACTCCACATGATGGTAGCATCATTTCACAAGGACTCCATATTCTTCATATCCTTGCTAGCACTTGTTCTTGTTTTATTGATACTAGACATCCTAATGTGTGTAAAGTGGTATCTCATTATAGTCATTAGTTTCTAATAACTAATCATGTTGAACATCTTGTCAAGTGTTTATTGGCCATTTGTATTTTTTTGGGAAAATGTTTATTCAAGTTTTTTGTCCTGTGTTGTTTTGCTTTTTGTTTGTGTTACTGAGAATTGAACCTAGGAACTCTTTTTGACTGAACTACATCCTCAACCCTTCTTTCTTTTTATTTTGAGACAGGATCTTGTCCAGTTACCAAGTTTGGAGATGAATTTTTGATCCTTCTGCTTTAGCTGCTGAGTTTCAGAGATTACAGATATGCTCTACCATGCCCAGCTTGTCCTGTGTTTTTGTGACAGGGTCTTGCTATATTGCTCAGGCTGGTCTTGAAGTCATGAATCCCTCAGATCAAGTGACGTTTTTGCCTCAGCTTTCAATGTAGCTGGGGTTACAGGCAGATGCCACCATGCCTTGACCTGTCCATTTTTTAGCTGGGATTTTTTGTTTGTTTTTATTTTGCATTTTGCAAACTCTTAGGTCCATGATAATTGTTATTATTGAAGCTGATTTCTGATTGAGTTTTCTATTTTTTCTTAACTAGGCAGATGAAATCCTTACCTTTCTTGAAGAAATAGGTCCAATTTCTAACCTCTCTTAAGAAACCAACTGAAATTTTAGCTGGCATCTTTTTAGTTAATATTCGTTATTGATAACAAAGCTTTTCATGACAGGGAAAGGAATATGCTTTCCTATGTTTCCTTCTACTAGACACTTTTAATTTGCCACTGTGTTTTGATTCAAACTGAAAAACATTGTTTTCTTTTTCTTTCTTTTTCTTCTTCTCCTCCTTTTTTTTTTTTTTTTCCAATTCTCCCAATATCAAGGATGATTCCAGGGCCTTGCATATATTCGGCAAGTGCTGCATAACTGAGCTATATCCCCAGACCTTGAATTTTTTTTTTTTTTTTAAGACAAGGTCTTGCTAAGTGGCCCATATTGGCCTTGTACTTGCAACATTCCTGCCTCAGGCTTCTGAGTAGCTGGGTTTACAGGTGTGCATCACCACCCCAGATCTGTATTCTTTCTCTGATGCTTTGAATGAACTATTCATAATGTATTCCCTGTATTTAAGAAGCATCTGTGTGTGTGTGTGTGTGTGTGTGTGTGTGTGTGGTACTGGGGCTTGAACCCAGGGCCTTGTGCATGCGAGGCAGGCAGGCATTCTACCAATTGAGCTATATCCCCAACTCAAGAAGCATCTCTTAAAAGCAATAAATTAAGCCTTTCCATGTAAGACATAATATTCCTACAGGTTAAAAATTACTTCAGCCAAAATCCTCATTATTGCCCTCACTGTTTACATGATTTTAAATATCTATGGTGATTCTATATGTAAGCCATATTTTTATTTTGGAAATTCTTTTCTATATGTTCAAATTAAATTTGTAGGCTACTTTAGTAAAGTGTGGTAATTTTAAAATAGTCTGAACCCTGTGTTGAATTTCCAGAATCTTTGAATAACTAGGATTAGTTTGGGGTTTAAATTTGATATTTTTTGTTCACTTTGTTATTCAGTTTGGTCATTCATTCCTGTATTGCTTATTCTCATACACAATAAAAATCAAAACCAAAGAGAATATGAATTGGAAACAAAAGTCCGTGTAATACAAATTTAAGAGGCAGTTGTTTCTTTTTAGGAGTCCTTAAATTTGACATTGATTTTGATGGGAGACTAACTACTTAATTTAAAGAAGAGGGAAAAAAGTGTTTCCTTTGTAATGTAGGACTTTTTAAAATATTTAATTCCAAATTTCTTGGGGTCTCAAGTAGAGGAGGAGGGTTTTAACTATAACAACAGCAAACATTTATTGGGTACATCCTGTTTTCTTTGCAATGAACCAAATGTTGCATTTGGATTTTCATTTAATCCTCATAGCAGTGTTTTGAGGTAACTACTATTATTTATTTATTTGTTTTGTTTATTAATTTTTATGGTTCTGGGGATTGAATCAAGGGTTCTACGAATAAGCTACTTTACCAGGTTATTTATTTATTTATTTATTTAAATTTATTTATTTATTTATTTTTTCAGGTTTTTTATTTTGAGATAGGGTCTCACTGTGATAGGCAGCTTTGGGGCATTGTGACCAAAATACCCAACAAGAACAGCTTAGAGAAAGGAAAGTATATTTTTGGTCCTCTCTTTTAGAGGTTTAATCCATGTTGGGCTGTTGACATTGTTCTAGGCTTAAGGTAAATGAGAACATCATAGCCAAAGGGTGTGATAGAGGAGCACTGCTCCATTTATGGCACCCTAGAAACAGAGCAGGTAGTGAGGGACCCCAGGGAAGACAACGCTTTCCAAAGCACACAACCCTCCCACCCCATGACCCACCTCCTCCATCCACACCCCACCTGCCTACTGTCACCACCCAGTTAGTTCATTTAAACTAGTATAGACTGGTTAGATCAAAGCTCTCATAATCATTTTATCTCTGCATATTCCTATATTAAAACAGTAGCTTTTGGGGGACACCTTAGATTCCAATTGCAATTTTCCACTCCTACTCTCAAAAGCTCATGTTCATGTCACAATTTAAAATGTATTTAGTGCCAGGCGTGGTGGTGCATGCCTGTAATCCCAGCGACTCGGGAGGCTGAGGCAGGAGGATCGCGAGTTCAAAGCCAGCCTCAGCAACTTAGTGAGGCCCTAAGCAACTCAGTGAGACCCTGTCTCTAACTAAAATACAAAAATAGGGCTGGGAATGTGGCTCAGTGGCCCAGTGCCCCTGAGTTCAATCCCTGGTTCAAAAAAAAAAAAAAGTATTTAGTTTTTCTCTGAGCATCTCCATAAGTCAAGAATTTTAGCACTGCTGAAAAGTCCAAATCCAAAGTCTCATCAAAGGCAAACTCTTGACTGTGAGCCCCTGTGAAGACCAAAAGTGAGTTACATATATCCAATATACAGTGGCCCAGACTGAAAGTTTCTATTCTAGAAAGGAGAAATAGGGATACAGAAAGAAAGGATGGGACCAAAACAAGACTTTTTATACTCAGCATGATGAATATCTCTCTGTATAGTATCTAGGATACATGATAGTGAGCTATACTCTCCAAAGGGCTTAGGCAGTCACACCCCTTGGACTTGCTGGTAGCAGCATATATGGCCTCCCTTTTAGACTGGCTCTCTCTGCGTGCAGCACCTTTTCTTGGAAGACAGAAATTACTGGCATCTCTTAATTTCTGGGGTGTCCATTCTAGCTTTAGTTTCACCTTTATAGCTTTATGAATTGCACTCTCAGGGGCAGCCCACAAGAATTCTGATATATTTTGCCTGGTCTCCAAGGCTTTCCTTTTTGACATCTTAGTGGAAGCCTGCATGACCACTTAACTCTAGCATCTTGCATTTCTGTAGAACTTGGTTGTGGATGATGTCAAGGTCTCCCGCTAGCTCAGCAATAGCTGGGCACCCTGGGAACATGACCTCTGAGTGTCTCAGTAGCTGTGCATAGTAAAACAACTTCCTAGCCCCACTGTGTTATCAGAGAGCCTTCATGATCTCTTTTTAAGCCTGCATTGGATATTGTCTGGCAAAATCCTGAGATATCCTCAGACCATCTTTTCTGTGTTCTTTGTGCAAAGTACTTAGCATCTCTTTTGTGGCTCTAGCCTCTTTAATAAGCACAGCTTTCTTGGCTCCTGTTATACATGCACTTTTCTGGTCGAATTGTAAGTTTTATAAATCCCCCTTTCCTGTCTTTTGTTACCAATTCTCACAGTATACTTAGCTAAATGCTGTCAGCAATATCCATGCCACTACCTGAATGTTAAACTACCTTGAAATTTTCTCCACCAGATTAATTAGTCCATTACTTCTAAATTGAGCTGCATACAAAGTCTCAGGATGTGGGTAAAACATGGAAAATTATTTGCTAGAACGTACCACAAGTGGCTTCCAGTCCAGTTTCCAATAGAGCTTTCATTTCCTTCTGAAACGTCATGTGCATAGTCCTTGCCGTCTATTCCTATTGGCATTTTGATCTTTTGAACTCCCACCAGGATTGCCTGTTAAGGTATGCTTACAACATTTTTTTTTTTGGAACCAGGGATTGAACTCAGGGGCACTATCCTGCAAGCCTGTTTCAAAGACTTTTGAACCACATGGTCAGGTTAGTCATAGTAATAACCCCACTCCTGGTGCCAGTTTCTGTCTTTTTTTTTTAACCAAGGATTGAACTCAGGGACACTCGGCCCCTGAGCCACATCCCCAGCCCTATTTTGTATTTTATTTGGAGACAGGGTCTCACTGAGTTGCTAAGGACCTCACTAAGTTGCTGAGGCTGGCTTTGAACTCACGATCCTCCTGCCTCAGCCTCCCGAGTCGCTGGGATTACAGGCGTGCGCCACCATGCCCGGTTCAGTTTCTGTCTTAATCAGTTTTACATCACTGTGACCAAAATATCCAACAAGAACAACTTAAAGGAGAAAAAGTGTATTTTGGCTGTCCGTTCAGTGGTTTAGTCCATGATGGACCACTCCATTTGATGGGGGAGCACTGCTTTGTTTCTGGCTGCCAGGAAGCGTGGGTTGGAGAAGGGCTAAAGGGAAGATGAATCCTTCTAAGCCTCCCCCTAACTCTCTGCCTGGTGACCTACCTCCTTCAGCATATACCCCACCTGCTTACAGTTACCACTCTGGTAGTCCATTTAAACTGAACTGGACCAATCAGGTTACAGCTCTTGTAATCTAATTACTTTCCCTCTGAATCTGGGAAGCACATCACATCCAAACTGTGATGCTCACTGAGTTGCTCAGGCTGACCTGGAACTTTCAGTCCTCCTGCCTCACCCTCATGAGTTGCTGGATTTACAGAGCATGCCACTGTGCCTGCCTTGGTTTCTCAGTTTGAAAGATGAGGAAATTGAGACATTCATAAACATGTCCCAGACTACTTTTCTTCTTCTTTCCTTCCTTCCCTCCTCCTTTCCTTCCCTCCTCCTCTCCTCTCCTCTTTCCTTCCTTCCTTCCTTCCTTCCTTCCTTCCTTCCTTCCTTCCTTCCTTCCTTCCTGCTGGGATGGAACCCAGAACCTTATGCCATACTAGGAAATTACTTCACCACTCACCACTAATCTAACACCTTTGACCCCCTAAAGCTTATACTGTTCTATAAAGAGATCTACATTAGTACTTCTCAGAGTTTCATATGCATGTTGACCCCTGGATCTTTTTAAAATATAGAAGCTGATGGAATTGATTTTTGGGTGGAACTGGTGATTGGCCATTTAAGCAAAGACTTTAAAAATTTTTTTTTTTTTTTTTTTAGTTACAGACAGACACAATACCTTTGTTTGTTTATTTTTATGTGGTGCTGAGGATCAAACCCAGTGCCTTATGCGGTGCTCAGCAAGTGCTCTACCACTGAGCTGCAACTCTAGAACTGAACAAAGACTTTTGTGATGCTAATGCTGCAGGGTTTATGGAGGAAGTTTTCTCCTAACTTCTAAAACAAATACACCAAAGACTTTCATGAAACTGTTTCTGAAAACATTCTCAATGAATGCTGATGTTATACTTCCCAACACAACTAAGAGAAAATGGTCTATCAGGTAGGAGGACATTTCTTGAATATGTGGAGGAGAAGGAGCAGGATATTTAACCCACTTTGTTGTTTTCCCTTCAGAAGTGCTTATCTAGGGCTGGGATATGGATATCTCAGTCATAGAGGGGCCTGGTTAGCAGGCAAGATTGGTCCTGGGTTCAATTCCTGGCACCCAAAAAATAAGATAAAACAAATAATATTTTTCTGCATTCTTCTTCTTAGAACAAAATATTTCTTATTTATTCAGGAAATACTTATTGTTTATCGATGTGTTAAACATGATTTTAGGCAAGAGTTCAGTAAACAAAGTAGACTAAAATTACTTTGGTCAGACTTACACTACGGTAAATAAAATAGCTAACATATGATGTTTACTATGTGTAAGTACTGTTTTAAAGAGATTTACATGTACTGAAAGCCATAGAGTCTTAACAGCAAACCCTATTAGATATGTTATAATTATATCCTTAGGGGATATGTCCTTAGGCCACTAGTGAATATCAGAAACTGTGGATAGTACCAGACCCTACATATGCTGTTTTTGTTCCCTATACAGATATAGTTATAAATTAGGTATAATAAGAGAATATTCACAACTAGTGTAACTCCACATCATATATAACCACAACAATGAGAAGTTATACTTCATATATGTATAATATATGTATAATATGTGAAAATACATTGTACCGTCATGTGTAACTAAAAATAACAAGTTAAAAAAGAATATTAGCCATGATTAATAATAGAGTGTAATTATAACAATATACTACAAGCAAAAGTTATGCAAATATAATCTTTGTCTTTCAAAATATCTTGATGTAATCACCCTTCTTCTTTTAGGACTATAATTATATATAATTGATATCACAGAATGTGAAACCTTGCAAAAGGAGAAGACTACTGTATATTTGTTTTTCTTTCCCTTTTTTTTTCCAGATGAGGGATGTAAGACAATTGTTTAAGTAACTTTCCCTAGGAGACAGAGTGTGTCATAGGCAAACTCCCTGTGCACTTTTGTTGGTGCACTTTAACATATAATTTGTAGTAATTTTATTCAGGCTCCAAAGCCTTATCCCTTACCCTGGTCCTCTCAGATGTAATTATTGTAGTCTGTTTTATGGCAAGGTAAAAGGAATGTGATCCTGGTTTGTTGTTTCTTTTTTTCACTCTCAGATATAAACAAACATTTTAGCCCTTTAGGGATAATATGAAGTGGGCAGAATAAATTTTAAGTTGGAAACAGTCTAACATTTAATGCAGTCAGTGATAAGGCAACCTGTGACAAAATTTAAAAATAAAGTGTGGTTAGATATTTAGAATCAGATAGCAAGAAGGAAAATTGGAACTGGAGAATAATATAGTCAATCTTACAGTTAAAATATAGTTTATTAAATTATATTGACATGCCTTATATCTAACCTCTCAGCAAGAAAATATTTTTCTTTTTTTGGTATGAGTGCCATGGAGAAATATGAGTTGAAAACTTGAGCCAAAATCTCAAAATTATAGCAAATAGCCTAGAAAATTTACCAACTAAATAATTAAGTCAACTTTTCTTTCAAAGATAAAGATAATTAGAATTGAAGCAGTCAGCTACGGAGACTGAGGCCAGAGGATTCCAAGTTTAAGGCAAGTCTTGGCAGCTTAGTGAGACCTTGTCCCAAAATAAAATGTGTCGGGGGTATAGTTTAATAGTAGAGCACTCCTGAGCTCAATCTCCACTGTGATCCTATCCCCCAAAATTAAAACTGATTTTTAAAAGTATTTAAATTTCTTAATGTGGTTTTCAGAGTCTTATAATCTGTCCTCTGCTTCTCTTTCTAGTGTTACCTTTTATTGTTTCCTTACACGATTACTGGTTGCAGGTTATCTAGATGTTTTAGTCTGTATGTCTTGGGGATTCCTTCTGTGACTGTATCATGCTGTTCTCTCCCTCTTATGCTGCCTTCTCCCCAAGGAAAGTCTGAGTATACTTCAAGGGCCACCTGAAATCCCACCTTCTTGATCCCTTTTTCTTAGCCTTTATGGGACTTTATTTACACTATTATTATCACTTCCATTCAGGCCAATTTAAACACTAGGCCTAAAGTTCTTAAATACTTTTCAAATTGTTCTCAAACTATACGGTCATATGAGTGTTTGATGCCCTTTTAAGCCCTTTTATGGCCGTTGAAGATATGTTGTGTCATTTCCTGTGGCATACTACCTGGAAGTTTTTGTGCTTACAGAATACCATGAATACTATGACATTTAATATATACTTTCACTCTGTATTAGATACTGTATTCTAATTTTGTAGATACCAAAATGTTAAAAGGAAACTTTTTTTTTTATTGTACACTGTTGAATCTACAAACTATTTTTTTTATTCACACAATTCATATAATCTTACATATACATAGGGTAATACTGTCTCTCAGTCTACTATTTTTCCTTCCCCCATCCCCTCCCATCCCATTTTCCTCTACACCATCCATACTTCCTCCATTCTTTCCTATCCCCCGATTCCCCCCCCCCCATTATGTATCAGCATCCACTGATCAGAGAAAACATTCGACCTTTGGTTTTTTGGGCTTGGCTTATTTCACTTAGCATGATGTTCTCCACCTACACCCATTTACTAGCAAATGTCATAGTTTTATTCTTTTTTATGGCTGAGTAATATTCCATTGTGTATATATACCACAGTTTCTTTATCCATTCTTCAATTGAAGGGCATGTAGGTTGATTCCACAATCTAGCGATTGTGATGTGAGCAGCTATGAACATAGATGTGGCTGCATCCCTATACTTTGCTGATTTTAAGACCTTTGGGTATAAACTGAGAAGTGGGATAGCTGGGTCAAATGGTGGGTCCATTCCAATTTTTTGGAGGAATCTTCATACTGCTTCCAGAGTGGCTACACCAATTTGCAACTCCACCAGCAATGTACAAGTGTGCCTTTCTCCCCACATCCACACCAACACTTATTATTGCTTGTATTCCTGATAATAGCCATTCTAATTGGAATTAGATGAGATCTTAGGGTGGTTTTAATTAGCATTTCTCTAATTACTAGAGATGATGAGCACTTTTTCATGTATTTGTTAATCACCTGTTTATCATCTTCTGTGAAGTGTCTGCTGAGTTCCTTAGCCCATTTATTGATTGGGTTCTTTGCATTTTTGGTGTAAAGTTTTTAAGTTCTTTATAAATTTTGGAGATCAGTGCTCTGTCTGAAGTGTGTGTGGAAAAGATTTTTTCCCACTCTGTAGGCTCTCATTTCACATTATTGATTGTTTCTTTTGCTGAGAAAAAGCTTTTTAGTTCAAACTCATCCCATTTATTGATTCTTCCTTTTATTTCTTGTGCTCTGGTGGTCATGTTGAGAAAGTCTGGTCCTAAGCCAATATGAGGAAGATTCGGGCCTACTATTTCTTCTATTTGGCGAAGAGTCTCAGGTCTAATTCCTGGATCCTTGATCCATTTTGAGTCGAGTCGAGTCAAGTTTTGAACAGGGTGAGGGATAGGGGTTTAATTTCATTTTATTGCTTATGGATTTCCAGTTTTGCCAGCACCATTTGTTGAAGAGGCTATCTTTTCTCCACTGTATGTTTTTGGCACCTTTGTCTAGTATGAGATAACTGTACTTATGTGGGTTTGTCTCTGGGTCCTCTATTCTGTACCATTGGTCTATCTGTCTATCTTGGTGTCAATACCATGCTGTTTTTATCACTATTGCTCTATAGTAGAGTTTAAGGTCTGGTATTGTGATACCTCCTGCGTCATTCTTCCTGCCCAGGATTGTTTTGGCTATTCTGGGTCTTTTGTTCTTCCATATGAATTTCATGATTCGTTTTTCTATTTCTGTGAGGAATGTCATAGGAATTTTTATTGGAATTGTGTTAAATTTGTACAGCATCTTTGGAAGTATGGCCATTTTGATTATATTGATTCTGCCTATCCAAGAACATGGAAGATATTTCCATCTTCTAAGGTCTTCCTCAATTTCTTTCTTTTTAATGTTCTGTAGTTTTCGTTCTGTAGTTTTTCTGTAGTTTTTCACCTCTTTTGTTAGATTGATTCCCAAATATTTTATTTTATTTGAGGCTATTTTGAATGGAGTTGTTTTCCTCAATTCACTTTCAGATAATTCATCGCTTATGTAGATAAATGCATTTGATTTATGTGTGTTTATTTTATATCCTGCTATTTTGCTAAATTCATTAATTAGGTCTAAAAGTTTCTTGGTGGGGTTTTGTGGATCCTCTAAATATAGGATCATGTCATCAGCAAATAGTGACAGCTTGAGTTCTTCTTTTCCTATTCATATCCCTTTAATTTTTGTGGTCTAATTGCTCTGGCTAGCATTTCCAGCACAATGTTGAATAGAAGTGGTGACAGTGGGCATCCCTGTCTTGTTCCAGTTTTTAAAGGGAATGCTTTTAGTTTTTCTCTGTTAAGATGATGTTGGCAGTGGGCTTAGTGTAAATAGCTTTTACAATGTTGAGGTATGTTCCTACCATCCCTATTTTCTCTAGTGTTTTGAGCATGAAGGGGTGTTGTATTTTGTCAAATGCTTTCTCAGCATCTATCAAAAATAATTATATGATTCTTAACCTTAAGTCTATTGATGTGATGAATTACATTTATTGATTTCCGGATGTTGAACCAACCTTGCATCCCTGGGATAAACCCCACTTGATCGGGGTGCACTATCTTCTTAATATGTTTTTGTAAGTGATTTGCCAGAATTTTGTTAAGAATTTTTGTATCTATATTCATCAGAGATACTGGCCTAAAGTTTTCTTTTCTAGATGTGTCTTTGTCTGGTTTTGGTATCAGAGTGATACTAGCTTCATAGAATGAATTTGGAAGGGTTCTCTCCTTTTCTATTTCATGAAATACTTTCATGAGTATTGGTATAAATTCTTTGAAGGTCTTGTAGAACTCAGCTGAGAATCCATCTGGTCCTGGGCTTTTCTTGATTGGTAGGCTTTTGATGGCTTCTTCTATTTCATTGCTTGAAGCTGATCTGTTTAAATTGTGTATGTCCTCCTGGTTCAGTTTGGGAGGTTCATATGTCTCTAGGAATTTGTTGATGTCTTCAAGATTTTCTATTTTTTGGAGTATAGGTTTTCAAAGTAGCTTCTAATAATGTTTTGTATTTCAGTGGTGTCTGTTGTGATGTTTCCTTTTTAATCACGAATTTTAGTAATTTGAGCTTTCTCCTCTTTGTTAGTGTGGCTAAGGGTTTATCTATTTTGTTTACTTTTTCAAAGAGCCAACTTTTTATTTTGTCAATATTTTGAATTGTTTCTTTGGTTTCAATTTCATTGATTTCAGCTCTGATTTTAATTATTTTCTGCCTTCTACTGTTTTTGGTGGTGTTCTGTTCTTCTTTTTCTAGGGCTTTGAGATGTAAGGTTAGGTCATTGAGTTGTTGACTTTTTATTCTTGAATGCACTCAATGCAATGAATTTTCCTCTTAGTACTACTTTCATAGTGTCCCAGAGATTTTGATATGTTGTATCATCATTCTCATTTACCTCTAAGAATTTTTTTATCTCCTCCCTGATGTTTTCTGTATCCATGCTTCATTCAATAGCATATTATTTAGTCTCCAGGTGTTGGAGTAGTTTCTGTTTTTTCTTTTGTCGTTGATTTCTAATTTCATTCCATTATGATCTGATAGAATGCAAGGTAGTACCTCTACTTTTTTGCATTTACTAAGGTCTGCTTTGTGGTATAACATATGGTGTATTTTAGAGAAGGAGCCATGTGCTGCTGAGAAGAAAGTGTATTCACTCATTGATGGATGGAATATTCTATATATGTCTGTTAAGTCTAAGTTATTCATTGTGTTATTGAGTTCTATGGTTTCTTTGTTTAGTTTTTGTTTGGTAGATTGTCCAGAATTGACAGTGGTATGTTATAATCACCCAGAATTATTGTGTTGTGGTCTATTTGATTCCTGTAATTGAGAAGGATTTGTTTGATGTACATGGATGGGCCATTGTTTGGGGTATAAATATTTATGATCATTATGTCTTCTTGATTTACGGTTCCCTTAAGCAGTATGAAATGTCCTTCTTTATCCCTTCTCACTAAGTTCAGCTTGAAGTCCACTTTTGATTGATGAGTTTAGGCCGTTACCATTCAGAGTTATTATTGAGATATGATTTGTATTCTCAGTCATTTTGGCTTAGATTTGGTTTTTAACATGACTTGGTTTCTCCTTTAATTGGCTTTTCTTTTAGGGCAGCTCCTCCCTTTGATGACTTACATTGTTGTTGTTCGTGTCTTTCTCATGGAATGTCTTGCTGAGAACGTTATGTAGCGCAGACTTTCTATGTGTAAATTCCTTTAACTTTTGTTTGTCATGGAAGGATTTTATTTTGTCTTCAAATCTGAAGGTTAGCTTTGCTGGATACAGGATTCTTGGTTGGCAGCCATGTTCTTTCAGAACTTGAAATATATTGTTCCAGGTCCTTCTGGCTTTTAGGGTCTGGGCTGAGAAATCTCCTGATATCCATATTGGTTTCCCCCTATATGTAATCTGTTTCTTTTCTCTCACAGCCTTTAAAATCCTATCTTTATTTTGTACATTAGGCATTTTCATTATAATGTGTCTTGGTGTGGATCTGCTGTAATTTTGTGCATTAGCCTCCTGTAGTTGAGTTTCCATTTCATTCTTTAGGTTTGGGAAATTTTCTGATATTATTTCACTGAATAGGTTGTTCATTCCTTTGAATTTGTATTTCTGTGCCTTCCTCAATTCTGATAATTTTTAAATTTGATCTTTTCATGATATCCCATGGTTCTTGGAGGTTCCGTTCAAGGTTTCTTACTATCTTCTCTGTTTGGGCAACTTTGTTTTCAAGATTCAATATTTTGTCTTCATTGTCTGAGGTTTTGTCTTCTAAGTGATCTAGTCTGTTAGTGTTGCTTTCTATTGAGTGTTTAATTTGCTTTATTGTTTCTTTCATTTCAAGGATTTCTGTTTGGTTCTTTTTCAGAATCTCTGTCTCTTTGTTGAGGTGATCTTTTGTTTCCTGTAGTTGCTCTTTCATCTGCATATTGGAATAGTCAATCATTGCCTGCAGTTGCTCTCTTAACTCATCATTTGTTTCTCTGAACATTTTAATCATGTATATTCTGAACTCCTTTTCTGGCTTTTCTTCTACCATGCTGTGGATTCTATTAGTGTAGAATCTTGGTTTGTTTGGAACACTTTCCTCCCTTGTTTTTTCATGTTGTTCATGTATCTTCTCCTCTAGCAATGCAGATCTAGGGTATTCTAGTTTCTGCCCTATAGGCTTATAGTGACCCTATAGTTTTCTGAAACCTCTTCTTTAAGGAGGGGAATCAATATATATATATATATATATTTTTAACAAACCAAAGGCAGTTTAATAACTGGTGTAAATGGGAACAATGTGTTGCCTCATGAAATTATTAATAAAGTTCTTAGTTTCCATATGCACGTCTCATTTTTTTTTTTATTTACTTATTGATTCATTGAACACAAATCGAGTACAGCTATTGTTTCACTGGTTGTAGGGACTCAATATTAGCAACACCCAGTACAGACAATATGCAGGTGTAAACCAAATAGCCCCTATGAAGACTATTGTTACAGTAGTCTTTTTATTACAATATTGTTACAATATTGTCATAATAAACAGAGAGGATGAGTTCAATTTTTATCTACAGTATAACAAACAGATTTGCAGTGAGGAGTACAGTTTCTAATGGAGGACAAAGAGGATGGGGAGGGGGTGTAGGCTGTAACTGTTAACAGTGTAAGAAAAGAGTATGAAGAAGTTCTAGATCATAGGAAGAGTGACAGTGTAGTCAGAAGAAGTTGGTTGTTAGCATGAGAAAAGTGTGAAAAAGCCATTGAGGAAAGAGGTAAACAAAAGGAAAGTAGAGAGCAAGAAAAGTAAAGAAATAAAAGTTTAAAAGCTATCACAAAGGAGAAAAAAAATCTATACTATAACTGTTATATAGTATTCAAACCTCCCCGTCTTTAGTAGCTTTAGGCATGAGAGGTACCTGACAATGAGCTTCCAATCTCTAGCAGGCATCTCAGGAAGGGATTTGCCCCACCTAATGACAGTTTCCCCTTCACCGATAATCCAAGATGGCTGCACTGGCTTCCAAATGTTTTGGCAAATGGGAAGATGCAGTGCAGGGCGTGGGCACCGAGACTGTGTGGGGTGCAGTCGGTCAGTCCGGGCCCCCGAAGGTGGTGTGTTGTCAGTCAAACTGGGGGTCCTGGAGGCAGGGTGCTGTCAGCTGGGCTGGCTGGCAGTCCTGCAGCTCCTGACTTTTTTCCCCCCAAAATGGCGGCAGCCACGTGTAACCAAACCTGTGGGTACTGTAAAGGTGAACTTCCAGGTAACAGCAGGCAGGTGGCGATCCACTGACGGTCTGCAGGCTCCGCAGGCTACTGGTGGACGATGGAGATAGACAGATGTGGTATACAGCAGGGGATCAATGAGGAGTAAAGTCTGCTTCACGGAGAAACAGATTTTCTTCTGTTTGAATCCTGAGTTATGGAATGAGAAGGAACGCAGCCTCCCTCTAGTCCGCCATCTTGGATCTCCCAAAAGGAAACTTTTCTAGGGAAAAACACAGCTGAGGGAAACACATCTCCACTTTAATGTAGCTTTTCAAATCCTGCTATTTTTGAAAAAGACTGTCTTTTTGTTAATTTTTACAGTGATGTATCTGCCCATATTTAAAGGAGATAAGGAATTAATGTTTGAGAACCTCTGGTAGACAATAGAATTTGTAGACTGGCCACTTACATAGCCAGTTTGACTCAAATATATGTTTATTTTGGTTTAATGTATCTTTTGGTTTTATAAAGGCTAACATAAAATTCACCTTTTTAATGTGTACAGTTCAGTTGTTTTCAGTGTGTTCGCAGTGTTGTACAACCATAACCACCCTCTAGTGTTAGAACATTCAGCAATCCACAAAGAAACTACGTATCTTTTGTTGCCACTCTTCCTTTTCTCTCTTCTAGCCCTTAGAGATAGTTAATCTACTTTCTGGGTCTCATGGATTTGCTTCTTTTGGACATTTCATAAGAAATTTTTGAATACTATGATATCACCTATACATTGAGAGAAATATTACATGTGTTATCAAAACTTTTTTCATGTGGCGCACATCTGTAATCCCAGCGAGTCGGAAGGCTGAGTCAGGAGGATTGCAAGTTCAAAGCCAGCCTCAGCAACTTAGTGAGGCCTTAAGCAACTCAGTGAGACCCTGTCTCTAAATAAAATACAAAATAGGGCTGGGGATGTTGCTCAGTGGCTGAGTGCCCCTAAGTTCAGTCCCCAGTTCCAAAAAAAGAAAAAACAACTTTTTTCATATGTTGAGTTTAGTATGGTGCAGAAGTATTTGAAACTACAATGAGAAATTGCATGTGTAAGTACAGTTGGAAATACTCTTTCATGCAGTAGATTCCAGACAACAAATGGGACAGGACATTAAATATTTTGAGGTACTTTTGGAAATTCTACAGTCTATCAACATTTTCAAAATGGTGAAAAGTTTTTTGCAAGCAGAATTTGAATTGAGAATACATTCTTCTTGGCATAGATCTGTTTTTACCTGTAGTATTTCATTTCAGTCAGCAATTATTTATTTACTATATGCTGCATATTCTTGGTATTGGGAATATAGCTGTGAATGAAAATCACAGCTTACACAAAGTGTGGATCAGGCAGTACATAAGATTTATAAATTATAAATTTTGTGTAATGTGGATGGTGATAAGGAGCTATATAGTGCAATAATTTGGGAAAAGAATAGATTGGGGTCCTAGAAAATGATTAACTGAAAATGTAATGCTTGAGTAAAGACAAAGACCTAAAGGATCTGAGAGAACCAGTAGTGTAGATACCTGAAGAAAAAATTTTTAAACAGACAAAAACAAATGCAAGACCCTGAAGTAGGAGCAAGTGTGTGCAATATATTTTAGCCAAAATCAGCAGACTAGGGTGGACAAGCAAAATCTGGCCTCCCACCTATTTTATTAATTAACTTAATTTTTTAAAATTTCAGACAGTGTCTTACTATGTGGCTCAACCTGATCTTGAACTCCTGGTCTGAAGTGATGTTCCCTCCCTAAGCCTCCCAAGTAATGGGAGTAATTTACCTGGCTTATTTGAATTTTATTTATTTAATATCTAATTATCAGTGTCTGTTTTCAGACTATAACAAGAGTTTGGTAGTTGCGACAGAAACCATGGCTTGCAAAGCTTAAAATATTTACTGTCTGATCCTTTAAGTTTGCTGGACCCTGTGAACAATGTAACTGAGGCAGGAGTATAGGGTATTGTAAAATAAGAGGAAATAAGGGCAGACAACTAAGGTCCTGAAAGATTGGGGAATGGGGTATGCAGAGTGTATTGGGCTTTCCTTAAATTTATTAATGATTTTGGCTTTTAATCTGAGTTAAATGGGATAGCATTGAAGAACTTTTATCATTCTCACAGTAATATCTTAACTATCCTTATTTCTACTCTTCACTTCCTTAGTCTTTTCTCAAATTGCAGCCAATAAGATCTCATTAAAACAAGTGAGATGATGAAACTGCTTAAAACTCTCTTGAGTAGGCTGGAGAAGATGAAATCTAAAGCATGGATTGACGAAGTTGTCTTAGCTTAAAATAGGTATCTCTATTTTAATAGGAGTAAGTTTACTGGTCTGTTGATGAGAAGGAGCTGCTACCTTATGGTTTCTGTTTTCTCTGTGAAATTGAAGGCAGAATCATCTGAAAATATGGACCTGACAGATAGATTAGAGGTTTAAGAAAAGGGAAGAAGATTGATAGAGTTGTTGATAGAGAAAATCATAAGGTTAGTAGGTAGTGTTAGTGTATCAGGGATAAGCTAGTAATCAAGAAGTTATTGTAATACCCATTTTGTTCCTTTTGTACATATATAACATATAATATATGTATATAAGAATGATTCGTACATATGATTATATATAGAGAAAATGATCTTTTTCTTCTAGTCTTTATTTTAGGCATGGTTACTAATTCGTTTGTTTATCAGAATTTAGATTACATAGCTGGGCATGGTGGCTCACACTTGTAATCCTAGCTACTCAGGAGGATTGTAAGCTCAAGGCCAACCTGGGCAACTTTGCAAGACCCTTTCTGAAGGAATAAAAGGGCTGAAGATGTAGCTTTATGGCAGAGTGCTTGACTAGCACGTGTAAAAGGCCCTGGATTCAATACTCAGTAACACAAAAACTAAATTAAAAATTTTAAAAACAAAATTTATTAGAAAGGGTTAGGGGTGCCAGGCTCAGGAATTCCTGCCTGTAGTCTTAGCAACTTGGGAGGCTGAGGCAAAAGACTTAGCATCTATTAAATGTGTTATGTCCTTGCCCAAATTTTTCTTTGTAAATTGGTCAGATATACTTTAAGTAATTTTAAATTAAAGCTATTATAAAAATTTATATAAAGTAATATGCAAACATAAGAAAAATAGTTAATTCTTTATAGGGAAAGAATCAGTTAATAAAACTATAAAACAGTGAATTTCTAACTGGGCTTGAAGGCTAAAAGATTTTGCCAGTAATATAATAATATTAGTTGACATTGAATGCTTATCATCCCCACTTGCCTGAAGGACTTGGACGTTGCATTCCCATCAATCATTAAAAACCCTAGAAAATAGTTACTGATATTTAACTGTTTTATATAACTTTTTTACACATAGAGAAAGTGAGGAATAATAAAAACTGCAGAATAGAAATGTCTTTATATGAGTTAACAGAGGAAAACTGCTGGTGTCAGCTTTAAAGTTCTGAACTACCTCCCCCCTCCCCCCATCCCCCACTTTCTTCTTTCTTTTAAATCCTGTATTTTCTGATGTGGCTAAAGTTTATGGTAAGAAAATGGTACTAAATAATTAATAATGCTTCCCAAGTGCTATGTAAAAGTGATTCACATGCTTCATTAAAAAAAAAAAAAAAAAATCTAAGCAACTCCTTCAAGTGTAGATATATATGTTTGTTTTAGAGAATTCAGAGGCTAAGGAGACTTAGGTTCAGGTAGTTTCCCTAAGGTCTCACAGCTGGCCAGCGTGGAGGTGACATCAGAACATCAAGTTTCTTAATTTCAATTCCTCTTTTTTCTTTTGGGCAGTACATGAGTTGAACCCAGGGACATTACCAATGAACTATATCCCAGCTAACCATTTTTTTATTTTGAGACAACATCTTCTTAAGTTGCCAAAGCTGGTCTTGAACTTGCACTTCCTGTCTCCTAAGTAACTGGAATTTTAGATGTGTGAACCCAACTGAGCTTCTCAGTTTTTAATGAATTAGTTCAATAAATAGGAAAGAAGGTAAAATACTATGTGCCCAACATTTTGAAACAATAGTTCTCAGTGATTTGCCAAAATTTGCATTTGTTTAAAAAAGGTTACATAGTTGGTACTTCTTTTTCTTTTCACTTTCCTTCTCTTTCCTCATTCCATTTTCATGAGTAACTATAATTCTGTGACTCATTCCCTCTCATTTGTTTACTGTACATATGTATATGACTACTTTAATAGGTAGCATTGGTTTTGTGTGTTTTAAAACTTTTCTACAAAAGGTGTGTTACTGGCTGGGTGCCGTAGGTTACACCTGTAATCCCAGTGACTTGGAGACGGAGGCCAGAGGATCTCAAGCTTGAGCCCAGCCTCTGCAATTTAGTAAGACCCTGTCTCAAAATAAAAATAACTGGGGATGTAGCTCAGTGATAAAGTCCCCTTAGGTTCATTCCCTAGTACGCCCTCCCCCAGATCTGTCCCTATTCTTTTACAACTCGCTACACATTGATTTTGAGATCTACTATATGTGTTTATCCATGTAAATTTGGGGTCTTTTTTTTTTCATTTTATTCATATAGTAGTTATTTGTTCTTTTCCCGATTTGAGCGATATTAGATTGTTTCTTGTTTTCAGTTTTACAGCAGTGCTGCAGTGAATATTCATGTGTATATTTCTGGGTAGTGGTATCTAAGTGTACCCTCTAGAAATAGAATTTCTGAGTGATGGAATATATTTTCTCAAGCTTAAAATAATATTTTAAATTGTTCTGTTAAGTGTGCTAATTTACATGTAGGTTTTTAAGATTTTAGTCTGGAACTACTGTACTATTTTGAAGTTTCTCATGTCTAATTGTTAAATAGGAGCATTATAAAATAACTAAAACTTTATCAGGGATTAGTTGCCCCTTTATCACCCAGAAAATGACAAGTGTAAAATATATTAAGTGGGTAGATAAATTTTTGAGAGTATGAAAAATAAGGATAAGAAACAAAAGTGAAAGTTAAAATATCAGAAAGGAATACATTTGACTTTTAAATTTTTTTCTTATAATGAAAAGTGGTGAGTCTAGTCTGATATAGAAACTCCTTGAAGTCAAGAATCTTAACCTAGTCTGTTGCTATTTTTTCTTGTGGCTTAGATTGCTCCTTCTCTAGGTATTATGTTCAGAGTTTGGAAACAAAGAAAATTAAATTAGGACAAATGGTTAGATTCAGCCGAATCTTATCTTACTCGTGACTTCCTCATGCATCTCATTGATCATTATTATATCATATGACCCATAGCTGTGATGTGTTTGAGGAGATTTCCTAAACAAAGTCAGAGTTGTGGTAGTAAGTAAGATGAGATTAAATATTGGGTAGCAATAGTAGTGTACTCTACTGTTGGTTTAGTTAGAATATTCAGTGTTTATTATGCAGTATTCCTGCTGTGGGTGATGGAAAAAGCCCATAACAGGTAATAAATAACTATTTGTTGAGTAAATTAATGGATCAACTTTGGAAACCTACATTAGATAGCAGTTCTCTTGAACCATCTTAATTTTATTGAGAAATGTTGCTTCTGCATTGTGATTTTTAAAAAATATATTTTTAGTTGTAGATGGACACAGTACCTTTATTTTCCTTATTAATTTTTATGTGGTGCTGTTTATCAAACCCAGTGCCTCATACATATGAGGCTAGCACTTTACCACTGAGTCATAACCCCAGCCTGAATTGTGATTTTTGAAGTGATTTTTTTTCCTTTAGTTTTGTTGCCTCCAATTCCATGTGTCTTAAACTCATTTACAATCTTCTTTTGACTACCCTTGAGGAAATGCTCATATAATTGAATGACCTTTTTGCCAGTTACTAGTGCTTTTAAAAGTTCATATTGTCATAACCATTCTGTTCTCTATACATATTGGTGTAATGTAAGGGAGCTAGAATAATAATTATCATCTTTTTCTCTTAAAAGAACTTAGCCAAATCCTAAATTTTCAACGATTTAACATTTTTGGAATTCGAGAAATATAACACTTTTGAAGAATAGTAGGTGAGGTTATTTAGTTCAGCTACTTTATTAGTAGATGAAGAAATAAAGATGGGAGTTTATGACATACCCTGAGACATACAGCACTGTCTGAATCAGGATTAGTGACCCCAAGAGTGTTGAATCTTGAATCTAATGTTATTTTTCATTTCATTCTGCCCACGTGGTTACTCAAATTAAAATCAGTTGACCCCAAATAAAGACATAATGTTATCTTACCTTGAGTCAGGGTCACAGTGAGATCCTGTCATGCTTCCTGAACCAAAAGTATGTAGAAGAAATATTCAGTTGTGTTCAGTATAAACAGTGATTAGTTGAAATTAATTTAAAAGATAGGAATTTGTGTTTATCTCTTAAAATGTTTAATTAGTTTTGCTAATATACTAATCAAGCTTAATAAATGAGAGTTTATTAAACCTATTTTATTAGTGGGAAAGAGAAGACATGAATAATCACTGTTGTCTCTCATCTTAAAGCACAGATGGTATAAAGAAGGAGGAATAATACTGATATCTAATCTTGGGCTTCGAAGGGTCCTGAATGTTTTTTGAATATTTTATTTGAAACCTGGTTAGACATTAAAAACAAAACAAAACAAAAAACCCAGAGTTTTGTAGTAAAAACATTCACTTTAGTTAAAAATAGAATTCTCTTTTTTTAAAAAATGCCATTTCATCTTCCCGCTTTTATCTATTACACTTATATACTTTTGAATTGTTACTCTTGTTTATTGACAGAAATCTTCAAATTTTTAAGTTTATATCTTAATAAAACTTGGTTTAGCATTAAGGTCTTTTCATTCCAATGATAAGGTGAAGGAATGGAAAAATGTAAATGTAAAATAATGGAAAATACAGTGCAATCTCTGTAATGATACATGAGATTTATGCTTTTTACTTGATTTTGGCTTTTGTTATGTTTAAATATGTACTAATAGGTACTTTGTTAAGGGAAAATGTATAGTCAGCAAGGTAAAAAGAGGTAATGAAAGATAAGCATTAATAGTTTCTTTGTAAAATACTAACCACATCAAGGTATGTTATAGAATCATGAAGATTGACTTTTGAAAAGGGCACACAACATAAAAATGAGCCAGTATTTCTGTGAAAAAACCAAAGCAGGATGGCCCCAACTTTGTGAAAAATATATGATCAGATGGGAGTAGTCTAAAATACTATTAGCAGTTCCCTTTGGGTAGTAGGTTATGGGCATTCTTTTTTTCTCTTTTTCATTTTTCCTCCGCTCATGTTACCTTACTGAAATAAAGTGTTCAGTGACTTGCAAAGAAGAACAGTTATCAGTTTATGAAACAAATATGGCCTTTCAGCAATATTTTACGTAGCATTTTCTGCTTCATATTTTTGAGCCATCCCTTAAGCTTGAATAAATTATTTGAGCTGTATAAATATTTACATTCCATTGAGAACACTGAAGCTAAAAGTAAAAAGTAGTAACCTGAGTCTTTCTAAATAACAATTTTTTAATATCTTAGAAATTGTGCTTCACAATTTTTGTCATTTTCTTCATTGTCAGATTTTTTTTAACTTTTAATTTTTTTTTTTTTTTGCCAAATACCCAATCACAAAAGCCATCCCTACAAAGAGAGAAACAATAAATGAAAATAAATATTAAGTCTGTTATATTTTATAATCTTGAAAACTTTTGTTCACTTAAACTTTTTCTGATTTTTTTAGAGGAACAGAAGGAAAATGAAAAGAAAAAAGGTGAAGTACGGCTAGTAGATTCAGTAAATTGTTCTACAGCCAGTGTTCTAGAAGAGACTACTATGAAAATTGAAAAAGAAGATCAAAAGGAACTTGTGAAACTGCCAGTCATAGTAAAGCTAGAAAAACCATTGCCAGAAAGTGAGGAAAAAAAGATTATCAAAGATGAAAGTGATTCTTTCAAGGAAAATGTCAAACCCATTAAAGTTGAAGTGAAGGAATGCAGAGCAGATCCCAAAGATGTCAAAGGCAGCATGGAGAAACTCGGGGTACAGGAGCCTGAGAGGCTAGAGTTTAGTGGAAGTATCAGATCTTCTCAAGAAATTACAGAGAAATCTACTGAAGAAACTGAGAAGCTTAAAAATGACCAACAAGCCAAGATTCCACTAAAAAAACGAGAAATTAAACTGAGTGATGATTTTGACAGTCCAGTCAAAGGACCTTTATGTAAATCAGTTACTCCAACAAAAGAGTTTTTAAAAGATGAAGTAAAACAAGAGGAAGAGACTTGTAAAAGGATCTCTACCATCACTACCTTGAGTCATGAAGGGAAACTAATGGTAAATGGAGAAGTTGGTGATGAAAAGGTAACTCCAAATTTGAAGACAGAACAAATAGAAACAAAGTTTTATGATACAAAGGAAGATGTCTACAACAGCCCTTCTAAGGACAGAAGTGTCATCATGGAGGGAAATGGAGCAGAGTGCTTAAATTCTGTCATAACGAGTTTGAAAATAAGTGAGCTTGAGAAAGAAGTTCTTTTAGGGAAAGTTGCAGATAGTTCATTCTCAGTCTTAGAGACCCACAGTCAAAAAGGACAGTTAGAGGAACCTGGTCCTCCAGAAATGGAAACTTCTCTTGAGTCTTCTGAGATAGTAAAGGATTTCTCTTTAAAAACTGCTTTATCTGTTACTGAATCCTATACCATGAAAGTTGAAGAGAAGTCCCCCAAAAGTAAGAAGGATAACAGTTCACCAATCCTAGAATGTCTTGAAAAGTTAGAGAAGTCCAGAAAGTCTTTTCTTGATAAAGACACACAAAGATTGAGTCCAATACCTGAAGAAGTTCCAAAAAGTACTTTAGAATCAGAAACACCGGGTCCTCCTGAAGCAGCTGAAACTTTCTTACCAACTAAGATGACTGGTCACTGTGAGAAACTAGACTTAGAAAAAGAAGGGGCAGAGTGTCAGAGTACAAGTTCTTTTGAAGGTCAGTTCCTGGAAAAAGCAGACCCAGAAATTCTAAAACGGGATTCTGAGTCCATGAAGGTAGAAATGGATAATCTGGACAATGTCCAGACCTCTGGCATAGAGGACCTTTCTGAAACAAAGGGTTCTGTGCAAAAAAGCAAATTTAAGTATCAGTTGATTCCTGAAGAAGAAACCACTGCTTCAGAAAATACAGAGATAACCTCTGAAAGGCAGAAAGAAGGCATCAAATTAACAATTAGGATATCTAGTCGGAAGAAGAAGCCAGATTGTCCTCCCCAAATTCCAGAACCAGAAAGCAAGCAAGAGAAGACAGAAAAGGAAGAAGAGAAAACAAATGTGGGCCGTACTTTAAGGAGGTCTCCAAGAATATCTAGACCTACAGCAAAAGTGGCTGAAATCAGAGATCAGAAAGCTGATAAAAAAAGAGGGGAAGGAGAAGATGAAGTGGAAGAAGAGTCAGCAGCCTTGCAAAAAACAGAAAAAAAAGAAAATTTGAAAAAGCTGGAGAAGGAAACAAATTCTAAAGGAGGCAAGGTAAAATTTTAATTAGAAATATTTAATTCTGAGTGTTTATAGCTTTTTTGCTTTAGGCTCAATCATAGTCATTCAGTGACAACTGAAAAAGTGTATTTTTCTTCCTCTATCTTTTCTCAGTAGTTATCCCCACATACTAAATTTCAGACTGTATAATCTTATCTTTGAAACATTTTTTTCTATTACAGGCATATTATGAATATGTTCTTTTTGTAAATTATTCAAGTAATACACAACCTGTAGGGTTATAAAATTAAATTTTTCATAACCACTTTTGCAGATTGGGGTACATACTGTTTCAATCTGTTTTTCATACATTCATGTGTATGTTTATAAACATTTTACCTATTCATTTACAAAATAAATTGAGTCCTCTCTGTTCATTTTTTTGTGAGTGCTTTACTTAGCAGTGTCTGTTTTCCATGTCAGGAGATCAGTCTACTTGTGTTTATTAATGGCCACATAGTATTTCATATTGTGGGTATACCTCAGTTCTTTTAACCACTCCCTTATTAATTGACATTAGGTTGTTTCCAATTTTTCACTATTACAGGCAATGCTGCATTGAAGATCCATTTGGACATGAGTGAGTATTTCTTTAGAATAGACTCCTAGAATTGGAATTGCTGGGTCAAGGGGCATGCCACATTGCCCTCACAAAAGGCCCTAGTAATGTATCATCTCCTTACCAGTGTATGAGAGTGCCTGTTTCCACCATTTAAATCATTAGTCTTAGAAGTCAGATTCTTTTTTCTGTGACCTTCTTATTTTAAGTAAAGTCTTTACAAGTCTTTGACTAGTGTTATGATTTAAATAAATTAAAAACAAAAGTAGCATAAAAATTCTACTGAAAGAATACTTTTATTCTACTTTTGTTTATAATTTATTTAAATAATCAGGTTATTCTTCATTGCAGGGAATCCTTTGTTCCCTGAAATACTGAATTTTTAATTGTATACTTTAAAAAATGTTTTCCACTAGAATTATTTAGTTCTTTGCTGGAGACCTATAGTATGGGAATGAAATGAAATGCATTAAAAGATTATAAAGCTAGGCAATAAAAAGCTGTTAACGTTGGAAACTTATTCTCTGAATAATATCCTTTTAAAATCTGTCAGCATTTTTACATGCAAGTCTGACCCACTTAAAAATTTTTAGGTTCATCTTTAATATAAGCTTTACATTTTCACATAATATTATGTGAGCATAGTCATCTTTCTGTTATTGACAGAATCTTTAAAATGTACATGGCCTTTGACCCAGAATCCTCTTCGAGGAATTTATCCTAACCATCACAATGTGTGTTAAAATTTTTATTTCAAAGGATACATTATTCATGAAAGTGAAAAAATGGGAAACAACTATATAAATGTCTCTAGGTGATTAGATACACCCATATGGATAGCATATAGATGCAGCAATGGGATAGCATATTATATAGTCACTTACAGTAAGGTTAGGAGAATATATGATGATTAGGAAAAATATATGACATAATGGTCATTATAGTTCCATGTAAAACTCCCCCCAAACCCGAAAATAGTAATGGAAATATATACCAAAATTAATAATAGGTATATCCAGGTGACGAGACTATAATTTTTATTTTTTCTTTGTGTATTCCACATGGGACATGAAGTCAGGAGGAGTGTAATTTTTTATCTTATATCAAATTATCCCAATTTTTTATTTTGCCCAAGGTAAAACCCAAAGGCAAAGTTCGGTGGACTGGTTCTCGAACACGAGGCAGGTGGAAATATTCTAGCAATGATGAAAGTGATGGGTCTGACAGTGAAAAATCATCTGCAGCTTCAGAAGAGGAAGAAGAAAAGGAAAGTGAAGAAGCCATCATAGCAGACGATGATGAACCATGCAAAAAATGTGGCCTTCCAAACCATCCTGAACTAGTATGTACCTGATCTAAATGAACAAGATTTATAGTATAGGTATACTGTGGTTGCCTGGAGCAGCCTGACTCTTCTGGGTTTAATCATGATTTGAAATTTTCTTATGCTCCAGAATATGTATTCTGCAAAGTAACCTCTATTTCTGTTTCTCAACTAATAATGCCAGTTTGAAGAAGGCCAAGGATAAAGATTTGCTTTTATTCTACCTGGTTTATATGTAGACATTTTCTCTACCTAGTAAGCATGCACCCTAATCTCACAAGTCAATGAATTTATTCAAATAATTTTATTCTTTTCCTTTAAATTAAAAAAAAATTTTTTTTTGAAGTTGTCAGTGGACCTGTATTTTACTTATTTATATGTGTTGCTGATACTCGAACCCAGAGTATTGCACATGCTAGGCAAGCACTCTACCACTGAGCTACAACCCCAGCCCTGTTTCTTTAAATTTTTTAAATAATCTTTATAATGATATTTTTGAAGTGCCATTAAGTAAGTTCAACCTATGAAGGCCTTGTTGCCTTCCTCTGAAACCATAGAAAGTAGTAACCCAATAAGGCTTTAAAATTTTAAAAATGGGAAGTTGTAAAAAAAAATTTTTTTTTAAGAACATATAGTTCAGATATATTTGGAAGAATAGTATCAAAGCTATGTGGAACTTTCTTACCCAAGAAGTAAGCTCTTCAAGGGTAGCCTACATTGGGAGAACCACTTCTTAATGTATGTTACGTGCAGTTTATAAGTGAGTTTATTAAAGAAATACTTTTATTATGCCCAATTCTAAGTAATTCTGCTCTTCTTTTGAGTAGATTTGACTTTAACAGCAACCTTCAACTGTTAGGTAGAGATAAACATAAAGAATAATCCTCTTATATGGGTTGAATGTGTTGAACAGAAACATCTCAAGATCCTTTAAAGTTTGAAAATTCCTAAGAGGTGGTTGTCTAGGCTCTTTTTCCTCAAAGCAGTGATATAATAGGAAAAGCAAGGGGCCAGACAGACATGGACATAGATCCTGCTTCCAAAACAATTAATAGGTGCTTTCTTCTCTGTATCTTGATGTCTTTATTATAAAATGGAACTTATGCATGCTTCTGAGGGGTGTTTTAAAAACTCATGTAAAGCTGGGCACCATGGCACATGCCTGTAATCCCAGTGACTTGGGAGACTCAAGGCAGGAGAATTGGAAATTTGAGGCCAGCCTCAGCAAGTTAGCAAGGTCCTGAGCAACTTAGTAAGACTCTGTCTCAAAATAAAAAATTAAAAGCATGGGGGATGTATCTCAGTGGTAAAAGTACCCCTGTGTTAAATCCCAGGGGAATTTAGGGAAAGGGCAGGGGCAAGGGGAAGAAAAAATCTTAAGGTTACCTGGCAGAGTTCCTGGTAAGGTATGTACTGGGTAATTCTGTTTTACTTGTTCTTTTGTTTCTATTAAAATCATTTCTAAAAACTAAATTAATCCTTGAAATATATCATATTCCAGTAGTGTTTGAGGTGCAAGTAAAAGATTTAATTTGGAACTGGAGAATGGCTTTTACTCTGAGAAGAATAGATGTTGAAGTTGTGTTGAGAAGATTTTTCTAAGCATTTTATGATCATAAGGCTATGAAAATTAGATCAGGATATTTGTGCAGAAAAGATCAAGAGAATATTTGAGATAGTAGTCTTTTCTGCTCGATAAATCATGGAGTCAGCAATGCTATGTTCTTTCTTTACCATTTCCTAATGTCTCTTTAAATTACAAGAGTGCATTTTCACTTAAGGCAGAAATTGCTGCCAGTGACAAAGAGGATGTGAGGCAATAAGAAGTAAAATGGAGTGAGCAGAAATGACATCAAGGTAAAGATGAAAACTGGATCAAGTGAGCGTGAATACACAGGCAAAGTTTTACTTGGTGATGGGAGACATTACTGATCAAGAGGGAGACCAGGCTCCTCCAACAAAGGATTAAGGATCAAGGATTACAGCTTTTACAGCATCTATATATTAGGCAGAGTCCTGGGCTCTTGATGTATTCATTGTAGAAGGTGGGGTTGTAGGTGCACCATCGCTGTTTATCATGTTTCTTCACATGGGGCATTTCTTATTACCATCTTTGGTCTCCACCTAGGGGCGTGCATTATATTATGATAACAAGGTAAAGGTAACTGTGGATTACTTCAGTGACTATTCTATGCATGCATTTGCCCCTTTTCATTTGAGGAAGTCTCTGATATTTTCACGATGTGGCAGACTATTGTCCTACTTCAGTGGCCTTGCCTTGGTGATTTTGCTTTGTCTAGCTCTAGCTTTTTGGTGCTTCTACTGACCACATTTTTTCAAAAGGCTGAGCTGACTTCTCAGCCTTCCATCTCCCGGTGTGTTATCTTACTTTTGTAAGCCTTGAAGACTCATTCACTTTTTAACTCCTAATTTTCTGGTAAGGCGGCTAATTCCATTGAGACCTAGAGCTAGTTTATCTGTCTTATTTCCCCTAAAAGGTTTTAATCCCCTAATCCTAAGGGGTCCTGTTTCATGGGGATCCCTAATTCTCAGAGAGTTGCCCTCTTCTTAGAGCACAAACAGGATTTATATTTATTTGGCCATTTTCATGACCATTTGGAAAATCCCATTGCAGTTTACTGTGCTAAGGAGAATGACTTTAGAGGCTGAAAATCTCAAGTGTGATGGATTTCTTATACCAGATGTTTAAGAATAACCCTCAAATCAAAATAACAAATAGTTAGTATACATTAAATGGTAGCGATATGATGCTGAACTAAAAATACATGATTCTTGCCCTCATTGATCTTATAACATAAAAGAAATAAATTATTAAGTAAATGTATAACTCTGGAATTTTCCAGCTGCTTTCAAAGTCAAAAGAAATGCATCATTGTGTGAGGCCTGGAAATTTTACATGGTTGTGTTTATTTAGTGGGATTATACCTTTATTAAGGAGTAGAGATAGTCTTCATTTTAGAAATCAGTTGAATTCTAAGTGTGTATTTGTAATTTTATTATTTGAAATTTAGATTATATTTTACTGTAGAAACAATGTGATAGGTGAAATTGGGTGCCTGGGTTAGTCTACATATGCCAATATAATCAATCATATAACTGATATATAACTCTAAAATTATTTATGACTGAATCTTGGTCATCAGGATCATTTGGTAATCATTGTATGGAGAGGGTGGAAGGTATTTTCCACTTTCAACCTTCCCTCCCACAGGTATGGGTTGTAGTTTCAGAAGCTTACATGCATGCTAGGGTTGAGCAAGTAAGTAAAAGTGTACCTAAGTTCTCACTTTTAGCAAGACCAGAGGTAGCTATAATGCTGGATTAGAGCCAGGGATATTAGTATGAACTCATGCTTATTTTAATATAGATGCATCTGTATACACATGTATGTTTGTGTCTGTATGTACATATAATGTATACACACACATATGTTTATTTCTTGCTCTGACCTCAGAGAGAGTTTTGCATTAGTGATATCCAGTAACAAGGAGGACTCAGACCACCCAAACCCATTTTCCAATAAGGGAACCAGGACTTTTTAGAGAAGTAGCTGACTCTAAGGCTTGGTCAGAGAAATAAGATGTACCTGGAGCATCCTGTAGTGCCAGAAAGTAAGGAAGTGCTTTAAAAAAAAAAAGTAGAACAGTCATAAGGACAACAGAGGCTAATGTGAAAGAGCTTCCATTATATCCATGGCTACAACATTGCAACAACAAATTAAATAATGATAGCTTTGATATTAGTGATAACTCAAATAATAATAGATATTCATTAGTTCATATTGATATAAATAAATCATTGAATAAACAAATGAGTGGAGGTAAGGAGACATTTTCTTTATAGAACAATTCTAAATAACAGCTGTAGAAGACATGAGAGAAATAGAAAATTACCATCAAAGCACCATGGTCACAGTTAAGATTTCTGATGAATGCTAAAACTATTGGGCAAAAATTTAAGGGGGAAAACAGAATACCTGCACAGCTTTATCACCTCTTCCTCCAGAATATTTATTAATTACTGCACTCTTTTTTAATTCATATCCATAAATTCTTTGATACTCCTAGTGCTAGAACATTAGTTTCCCTCCCTTGAGTAGGAGCTCCATTTATCTTGTGAAAAGTGATAACTTTACAATAGAGGAAACCAGTAGACAACCACTAAAGCCAAATGATCAAGGTTAATATCACCAGTAATAAGTCACACTGTTACCATGAACTCTGTGATATATTTCTGTGGTATTCTATAAAACCCATAACCCCAGTCTGATCATTAGAAAATATTAAACAAACACAAATTCAAGGACTGTCTACAAATTATTGAATTAATATTCTTTAAAACTGTCAAAGTCATGGAAAAGAAAAGCTGAGAACTGTTGCAAATCAGAGGAGAGGAAAGAGACATAACTAAATGCAATGTAGAATCCTGGATTCAGAATAAAAAAAAATCTGGTGAAATCTGGTATTGTAGTGATGTTAATTTTTTAGTTTTGGTTGATGTCCCTAGTTATGTAAAACTTCAAACCTTGGTGAAAACTGGGTGAAGGTATATGGAAAAACTAACTTGGTAATTCTTCTATAAATCTAAAATTATTTAAAAATGTTTTTCAGTTATATATTCATGAATGTACCAATGTTAAGTTTAGAGAGTTGATCATCTAAATTTAAATAGCAGTAAAATATCAACTCTAAGACAAATTATTAGCCTTTGTATTTGAACATGATGGATCTAAATATTCCAGTCCTATCCTTATTTGAATTTAACATGATAAAAGAAACCGTGAATTTGTTGTACATATGTAATTGAGATGCATTTAAAATGGAAATCTTTTGTACTTTTAAAATTCTATATGTGTTAATGGTAGTTTATGATACTAGAGCTTTAAAATGTTCTTGTAAGGAATGTTATCATTGCCCGTATGGCACACTAGGATTCTTCCTCTAGATCAGACAGGACTTGGTATTTTTCACTAATTTTGTACCTTACCATTTTTTTAGGATTTGGGGGGAGGTGTTGTTTTAATTTTTTTAAAAAGGTGGCATCATCCCTAATTGTCAGATCCCCAATTTTCAGACTCCTACTAATTATAAGAATTTTTTTTCATCAGATTTATGCAAATAAAGAGCGCTTTGCAATAGAGTACTAATGAATATTGAATGTCATTATCTTAAGAGTCAATGAATTTAGTCAGTAGGGTTGACGTTAATGTGGTTTATTTCAGATTCTTCTGTGTGATTCTTGTGACAGTGGATACCATACGGCCTGCCTCCGCCCTCCTTTGATGATCATCCCTGATGGAGAATGGTTCTGCCCCCCTTGCCAACATGTATGACCCAGCCCACCTCCTTGTCTCCAGCCTTGGTTTTATATTTCAAATTAATGATATTTTTTAACTGCCACTGAACATCTTCCATTTTCACAGACGTTTGTAATTGTTGTTTCCCTCTTATTTATTTATTTTTAGATGTTGATAGACCTTTATTTTATTCATTTATTTTTATGTGGTGCTGAGAATCGAACCCAGTGCCTCACACATGCTAGGCAAGTGCTCTACTGCTGAGCCACAACCCCAGCCCTACCTCTTATTTTGATGTCTACCTTTTATTAATATCTTTTAGGTCTTCTTTTTACTCTTTTCCAAAGCAATTCTTAGAAGCCCTCCATTTTTTTGTAAATTTGTCATTTATTTTTTCTCACATTTGTTACAATTACAAAGAACACCAAATTTAGATTTAGGGAGGAAATCTGTAGTTTATTCCTTTGTTTCATCCTCGTTTTTCATTCTTGCCTACCTTCTTTTTGTCAGTAGTGTTATAGACGAAATTATCAGAATTAGAAAAAGCAGGTTTTCTTTTACTTTTACCTTGATTCCAGTGAATTTTTTTTTTTTTAAGCTGAAGGACAGGATATTTCCATGTTACTGTACCAATTGGATATTTGCCTCATAATCCCAGTCTCTTGCTTTTGATATGATGGGCTTTATGCATTTCTTAGTGAAGTTGACTTTTTTGGCTTAGTGTAGCTTTATCGCTTACATTTTTCACTATCTGTTTTGACTTAGTGACCATGTAATGTTGTTTTGCATGTTTTTTCCAAGGTCTTTTTAAAAAAATTGTTATTGGCACTATTATATTTTACTATGTATATAATCTCCCTAAAAATGTCTTATGATTTTTTTCTTTTAATTATAGTCAGTGTTTTGTATAGTTTTGAACCAAATGATTTTAAATATCGATTACTTTCATCAGGGCAGGTATAGAATGTATTTTCTTGGCAAAGCTAGAAGTTTCTTTAATGTATGCTTTATATAAAAAAAATACTAGGCTCATCTTCATTTCAGTGGAAGCTGAAGCATCTCTTTAATGAAACAAGGAAAGTGTCATTATTCCTTCACTATGTGGTCTTTATCAGCTCTTATCACATAATACCCATGAGTTTAATATGCGTATGGTAAATGATTATGGAAAGATGTCAAAAGTGGCACTTATTGGGTAGGGATGTAATTCAGTGATAAAACACTTACCTCGCATGTGTGAGGCCCCCTGCATTCAATCCCAGTACTGGGGAAAAAAGGAATGTAAAAAATGACAGTCATTGGAGGTGGCTTATGGATGTAATCCCAGCTGCTCAGGAGGCCAAGGCAGGAGTTTCATAAATAGGAGGCCACCTTGGGCAAGTTAGTTATTTAAAAAAAAATTTTTTTTTTTTGTCTTAAGATGGGGGTGGTAGAGTTCTTGCCTAGCATTCATGAAACCCTGCATTCAATCCCTAGTACCTCAGGAAAAAAATATTAGACACATATATTTTGCTCTTTCAGAAACTGCTGTGTGAAAAATTAGAGGAACAGTTGCAAGATTTGGATGTTGCCTTAAAGAAGAAGGAGCGTGCTGAACGAAGGTATTTTGATAAGTGTATTAATGTTTTTCTTGGGTATTAGACAACAGAATTGTCTTATAGATGAATGTATCTAGAGCAGAGATTGGCAAACTGTGGCCTGTGGATCAACTATGTCCTGCTTCTTGTTTTTGTATTGCCTATCAAGAATAATTTTTATGTTTTTAGATGGTTGGGAAAAAATTAAAAATTAAATCATATCTATGACACATGAAAATTAAGTAACATTCACATTTCTTTGTCCACAACTAAATTTTATCTGTGTCTGCTTTTGCTCTACAACAGCAAAGTTAAATTGCAGTAAAGACCTAATGACTCTCCTACTTTGAAACAGATACTATCTGTCCTTTCACAGAAAAATTTGCCAACCCCTTATCTATAATATGTATCAGAACCTACTGTTGATAAATATTGGCCCAAGTATTATAGAGGATATATACCTAAGTATTATAGTGAACATTAGAAAATTACAAGAATGGCCCTATCACTTCTCTTTGGGTGGGCAAGTAACATTTAATTAACAGTGGCAGTTAATTAACATTTAATGGTTGAACTGTGTCCTATGAAAGAGATGTCTCCGTTTTCATTATGCCACTACATTAAAGTGAGTAGTGTGAGAGGCTTCTTGTAGGAAGTAAGACTGAACATGTTCCTAATATTTGAAGGAGGGTTTAGAATCAAAACAGTAGGTATATATTTATTTGTAATTTCTTCCTTTTTTTTTGGTACTGGGGATTGAACCCAGGGGCACTCGACCACTGAGCCACATCCCCAGCCCTATTTTGTATTATTTATTTATTTATTTTGGAACCAGGGATTGAGCTCAGGGACACTTGGCCACTGAGCCACATCCCCAGCCCTATTTTGTATTTTATTTAGAGACAGGATCTCACTGAGTTGCTTAGTGTCTGGCTAAGTTGCTGAGGCTGGCTTTGAACTTGTGATCCTCCTGACTCAGCCTCCCAAGTCGCTTGGATTACAGGCGTGCGCCACCACGCCCGGCTGTATTTTTTATTTAGAGACACGGTTTCACTGAGTTGCTTAGGGCCTCGCTAAGTTGCTGAGACTGGCTTTGAACTCAAGATCTTCCTGCCTCAGCCTCCCAAGTGCTGGGATTACAGGATTACAGGTGCACCACTGCACCTGGCTGTACTTTCTTTTATAAGTCTGTTTCTGAACTTCCATTTCCACCTATTGTGTATTCAGCTAAAGAGAATAGATGAGTAAGACAGTTCTTTGTTTACGTGGAACTGACATATATCAGAAAATACAGATGCATAAATCAATGACACATTAAAATAGAAAAATCAAGATATATTCAAAATAATACAAGAACATGTGGAGGAACAATTTAGTAATCCTAGGAGTTGGGGTTGGGGTTATCAGGGAAAGCCTTAGAAGATAAATTGGGGTTATGTAGATGAACATGCAAAGAAGGAATATTCCAGGCAGTGAGCAGAAAACATGAGGAAAGAAAAACTATAGAAGTCAGGGTAGGAGACTGGTAGGGGAGAAGAATACACCTCTATAAAAACAGAGTAAGACCAAATTGCAAACAATTACAATCGTGGTAGGGACTTTAAAGTATTATTTGTAGGCAGTGGGGGAACCATCAAAGATGGTATGTGATATTTATTTCAGAAATGCTCTGATCAGACAGCACTGGCAGAGTGGCAGCCCAGGGCCTGACGCCTGGATCCTGCCCCTGGATGCACTGCCCAGGTGGCTGGCTTGCACCATGCCCCACCTTGAACATTGCTTGTCCTTTTGCAGGGCCCCAGCTTGGCCTGATTTATAATTTTGTTGAAAACTGCTTAGCTCCCACAGAATGAGCACATGCAGTGGCAACATTAACAGCAGCAATAGCAAGAAGTCAGGATTTCTAGAGTAATGCAATGGAAGGCTTTGTTTTTGTTTTTTTGTTTTTGTTTTTTTTTAATTTTAAGGAAAAGAGATTTATTTGGACTTATGTTTCTGGAGGCCTAAAGTTGAGAAGAAATATCTAGTCAGTCATTCTAGAGTAAGAATGGCCTTCTTACTGGCAGAGTCCTGACGTGGTATAGGGCTTTGCATGGTGAGAGAGAGCACAGGTGTGCGTGGGCTTCTCTCTCTCTCTCTTATAAAGGTACTTTCTCAGTCATGAAGGCTCTGCTTTGATGACTTCTTTGATCTAAGTGAATGGAAGGCTTTTGAGGAAAGCAGATATCCCTGGCAGGAGTTTGGGAAGATGTTGCTGTGTGTCTGCCATTCCACTGCCTGAGGTGTGGAGACCATACCAGATTCAGAATCATGTCGTTCTTGACGGCCCATCAGGATTACAGTCACAGTTATGAAGAAAGAGTGCGCCAGACAAAATGTAGCCTCTCTCCAGCTCTGAAAGACATGGAACTACTCACTTCCTCCAGACTCCTGAAACAGGGAAAATTGAAGAGCCATGGCAATGTGGTAAAGTAGAAACCAATCTTTGTTAACTTGTATAGCATTTCACACAAACACTCAAGGACCGAAAACCATTTGAGGTGGTGGCAGAGAGGCCACCATAGGTCCTACGTGCAGACCTACGCTGCGATGGACATGTGTAGACTCAGTGGACAGGCCACGGTCAAGTCCTGGATTTACCACCTCCAATGTGAAAGCATATGTCAGAGACGAATTCAATTGAATGGTTGAGGCTGCGGATAGGACCAATGAGAAGAGAATCGATAAACTCACCTAAGAGTTGGCCCAGAAAACTGCCAAACTGTTGGAAGTCTGGGCAGCATTTTTACAGCTGACTCAGAAAAAGCAGAAAGTTCAGTGATGAAGAGGGCCTTGAACAGATAGGTGGATGTGGCCATGGAAATGATCACTGCACGGAGGCAGTGCCTGACAGAATTGGAGAAGGAGCTTCTTCAGATGGAAGAAGTAGTAGTTACCTTCAACCACTTCCTAGAAGCAGCAGCTGAGGAAAGCTTGGCTTCGGGACTTTATTTGAAAATCTGTTGCAGTGTTTAGAACTGGGGGAAAAGCAGTTAGAGTACTACCAAAGTCAGCAGGCCTCCGGCTGAAGCTGTGACATCTGTGAGCATGTGCCCACAGATATCTCCTCAAATAGGAAACCCAAATGCCTAAGCAAAGGGCACCCACATTCTATGTGTAGCCACCCTGCTCTCAAGACCCATTTCCACCAAGGACGACAGAGCCAGCATGCAGCCTGCCAAGTCTATTCACAAACAGGCTGAGTCCTCAAGAGAACTCTGCAACTGCCCAAGAAAGGGGAGCTTCTGGGGCTTAGCCATAAAAGCAACATCAGACCCAAAATGGCTTTAAAAAAAAAGAGCCAACAGTGATAGTGAACATCATTTAGAAGGAGGGGTGACTCAGGACCATCATCTCTTGCCTTTGGGGAATATTGTTCCAGGGACCAGAGATATTGTCCCTTTGGGCACATACCACAGTAAGATATTGGAAAAGCCAAGATCATGACGCATGTAAGCACCTCAGTTTAACCAGAATTAAGAAAGGGGAATCTCAGTGAACCAGAATTTTATTATAACCGCCTTTTAAAAGAAGAAGCAAATTATAGAAGGAAAAAAAATAATAGAGCAACTTTATCCTAAAGTTTTAGTAAAACAAAACTCCAGCTGCTGAAATAATTGGCCCAGTCTCCAGTAGTCCTGGCACCTGGACCCCATATGCATCGGTCATGAAGCTCAGGCCCAGGGCCTCATAATATGTCAGATACTGAAAGAAATTTCATCTGTGCCCACTGCTTTCTAAATTGTGAGGAAAGATGGAAAAGTTCTGTTAATAGCAGTGAAATAAAGATATTTTTGGCAGTGTCTAACCTTCCTCTCAGTTAATTTGAAAGCCTACAAAATAAGGATTCCAGTTTCCCCCCAAGTTTTTTTCTGGTTAATTAAGATTTCAGTCTTTAGGTTGCATAAGGGACTTTTTAGTCAGATTTCAGTTTTCATTTAACAGATTGCTTTTAGTTTGTTAGTTTGATTCAGGTTTTTTGTGTCCATAGATGCATGCTTATTCAAATTTTGGCTCACCTCTGCAGTCTTCTTTGGTTGAGTATTCTGTACCCTTAGACCTTGCTGACAGCTTCTGTCCTAATATCTGCTTCTGTGGTGTGACTGGGGAGGGTAGTAAAACCCTTTTGATCAGCACCCATAGCTGGTGCAGCATCTGAGCACTTGGCATGACAGTGGATGGCATATTTAATGCACTGGGACCATCTCGGATACTGAAACCCTCTTCTAAGACCTCCTTCCTTGGTAGTATCAGCAGCTTGCTCTCGTTAACCATGGGCATGACTTTTCTTTTTTCTGGCTTAACTCTTCCAACCAGCAGCTCCCTTTGCTTTCTGCTGCTTGTATGCCCTTTTATGAGTAAAATATACTTTCTTACCCTTCCACCACGTATCTGGGGTATTCACTGTACAGTGTATTCTAACATAATTTCTGAGCTGATCAATGCATTTAGGTTCTAGAATCTGACATCATCTTCCCGAAGTAGCTTTTGTTTCCATGAAGAACTATCTTTTGAGACTCTCCTGCTGTAAAATTTTCTTATAGAATGAATTCCATAATTTTTTCCCATAAATTTTGCAGTGCCATCAGGTCTCGTGTAGAGGGGAGCAATGTTGTCTACAAATACACTTATGTATAATGTACATACAAAATACATATGTCAGGTATTTTAATAACTTATTTTTAAATCTACACGGAGAAAGTATGTGTTTGTGGTGGGTGGTTTGAAAAACTATATTGGTTTAAAACTAGATTTGTAAATTGAATCCTCTTATTTAAAAAATTAAAACTGTAACCTAATTAACACTAGTAGAATTATGATTGTTATTGCAATGAGTATCAGATTAGCAGTATAGGTAATAAAGCAGTTACTTAAAATGCCAGTAAATTGAAAGGTGTTATTTCTTATTTAAATAATTTGAACCTATCATAGTGGCAGGGTTGATTTGTTTTGGGTGTTCACTTTGACTTTTGGCTTATGGGGGTGGACCATTTGTATGTAGGCAACTATGAAGTGGGAAAAAATATTGCTGTAAATATCACTGTTTAGGCTGACATTTAAAATTTGTAATGTTATTATTTGTTTGGATACTTAATCTCTTCCAAAGTTATTTAATATTGATGATTGGACCATGGTTGCACTTTAGCTGTTCCATAGTAAAAAATGACTTGTTAGTTATATTGCATGCTCTTTGTCCCATAATGTGTATGCAAAGACAGCAACTTTTTTAAAAAATGCTGTAGTCAGATAGTTTGTTTGTTTCATTTAAAGTAGCTCATAGGGCTGGGGATATAGCTCAGTTGGTAGAGTGCTTGCCTCACAAACAAGGCCCTGGGTTCAATCCCCAGCACCGCAAAAAACCAGCATCACAAAAAAATAAATAAATAAATAAAAAATAAAGCAGCTCATAATTTTGCTGTTCTTTTTACATGCCTAGAGGGCATGACGGCTGTCTTTGACAGTGATATCCAGTGGGCTTCAGAAAGCACCATAATTTCATAATCTATATGCAGCACATGAGACATAATTTTGAGATTTATTATATTTAAAAAAAATTTTGGGGATTCAACTCATGGATGGCTAACCTCTGAACAACATCCTTAGCCCCCCTTTTGTTTTTTATTTAGAGACAGGGTCTTGCTAAGTGACTTAGGGCCTCACTAAGTTGCTGAGACTGGCTTTAAAGTTGTGATCCTCTTGCCTCAGCCTGAGCCACTGGTATTACAGGTGTGTGCCACTGCACCCAGCTAAAATTTTTTCTTTTAAGTTCAGACTAAATTGTGACCCACATACAAGGAAATGTGTTATATATGTTATACTTCCTTTGAGACAAATTTACTCTTGAAATATGGGAACTGGCTTATTCAGAGTGATACTCCATTTATATGCCATGGCTTGAGCCATGTGCCATGTCCCATTTATGTCCTATTTTAAAATATTTTTCTTGTCTCCCTGGGCAATTAACCCTAGAGATGAGGCAGTTGGTTTTTTTTGTTTTGTTTTGTTTTGTTTTTGCGCGGTGCTGGGGATTGAACCCAGCGCCTTGTGCTAAGGAGGCAAGCACTCTACCAACTGAGCTATATCCCCAGCCCAAGGCAGTTGCTTTTTTGAAGAAATCACCAGTTTCTGGGTAAATGTGTTCACAGTTTAACTGAAGAATAAATTGAATTTTATTATTTGTCTTTTGGGGAGAAATATTGATTTGAACTGATCTGTCTTTCCAAACTAAATTACAGATTCTTATCTACACAGTTCAGGTTGCTTAGACACTGTTTTTCAGTATTCTGCAGTGCCAGTCAGTTGTACAGAAATTGGAATATTCTGTTCCCACAATTTAAAAATAAGTTTTTAGATTATGAAATATGATAATAAAGCTATGTTTCTGACTGAACAAAGAAGGAGGAGGTGCTTTTCACTGGGACCTTGATATGGTTTTATTGTACGTAATTCTTTTTTATAGTGATGTCATACGATTATATTTGTGTATATTCATATACATACACGATATTACTAAAAGCTTCTTCTAACATTGCAAAGATCTAATTTGTTCAGTTAAAGGTGGCTTTCCATTTAATAACAATATCAAGTCACAGCATGACTCTTAAGTTTCCTTGTCTATTCAGTTATAAGTTTTATTTTAGTAGTATAAATCATTTCTGAAAGTAGAGCTTTTATCCTTTTAGGAAATTTTGTGCTTCCCATAGACACTAATACTTCATATTAGTTTTGTAAATAATAAACATATCTATGATATAGCTTCTACCTATGATATCATGAAATTGTAATTTTATTATTATCTGCATTAGCAATATTTTCATAAATTTTATTTTCAGCAAATCTGATTTTGTGTTTTTTTACTTAAAGGAAAGAACGCTTGGTGTATGTGGGTATCAGTATTGAAAACATCATTCCTCCACAAGTAAGTTTCTGGTTTATAGTATTTTCAAAGGGGATACTGGCATAAATGCTCTAAAATTTAACTCACTTTTTATAATGGGACTAGTTTTAAATACATAGTATACTTTTTTTTTTTTGCTAAAAATTAAATTTAAAACCTTAAGGAAATTATCTATGACCCTTCGTGTTTGAAATTAATACATGTGCAGATAACCCAAAAATGTGGTATCACATCAAGCTAAATTTAAGCACATTGCTTTGGGTTTTATGTTCCATTGTTTTTGTCCCAAACCAGATAATTTTTGTTTAGGTTTTTCATGTTATTTATGTAAAGTAGCTGAAGAATAATTCAGGGTGATTGGATTTTTAATTTCCTGCTTTTAGAGTTATTGGACATTTTAATTTGTATTGACACAATTTGGTTTCTTTGAAGATTGATCACTTTGTATTCAATAGTATATAATGAGGGTATCTTTTATTGAGTAGATGGAACATGAATTCTCATTTGAAATGAAGAGATTTTTATTCATTTCATAAGTAAACTTAATTAAATTTGACTTAAATGCCTATGAAGTTATTTTCTTTCAGCATCATATGCCTTTCTTTTAAATCAATTACTTTATTCATTCAGCATACATATCTATTGAATGTTTCCAGTGTGTCAAATTTAATTATTGCTTAAAAGATTATGTCAGTGGAAAAGCTTCATTCTGATAGTTTTAAAACAGGCAATTATAAACTCACAAAAGTAGAAGAATTTTTTTTTTTTTTTTTTTTTGTGGAACCAGGGATTGAACTCAGGGACACTCGGCCACTGATCCACATCCCCAGCCCTATTTTGTATTTTATTTAGAGACAGAGTCTCACTGAGTTGCTTAGGGCCTCCCTAAGTTGCTGAGGCTGACTTTGAACTCGTGATCCTCCTGCCTCAGCCTCCCGAGTTGCTTGGATTACAGGCGTGCGCCACCACGCCTGGCTAGAAGAATTTTAATACAGAAATATTTTAATTCTTTGCCCACTAGTATTCCTTTTTTTAAAAAAAATTTTTAGTTGTATGTGGACACAATATCTTTATTTATTTTTATGTGGTGCTGAGGCTCGAACCTACTGCCTCACACGTGCGAGGCGAATGCTCTACCACTGAGCTACAGCCTTAGCCCCTAGTATTCCTTTTTAAGCCTGTATAATTAATGTTGCTGTGTATATTCATTTGGGGCAGGATAATCTCAAACTTTTTCCGACCTCTCGCATGTGTCACCTAGATATCTGAAGATTACAAAACGTTTAATCCCAAATTTTTTTGTTATACCTGTATTCTTAAATTTTGAAAGGAGCCAGATTTTTCTGAAGATCAAGAAGAAAAGAAAAAAGATTCAAAAAAATCAAAAGCAAACTTGCTTGAAAGGAGGTCAACAAGAACACGGAAATGTATAAGTTACAGGTATGAAATATATGGAACTGGTTGTAGGAAAAGGGCATAAAATGTTTTTATAATAAGCTAATGTGATCCAGAAGTATATGCTTTCCTTATCCCAATGATTATTAGCGGTTGTCTGTTCAGTTGTTCTTTGGTATCCATTGGGTGTTGATTTCAGGAACCCAGGGCTGAGAATGTAGCTTAGTAGGGCACTTGTCTAGCAGGTGTGAAATCCTGTTTCAAGTGCCATAAGAAAAAAGAAAGAAAGATGCTTCCAGGACCCTCTCAGATACCAAAATCTATAGATCTCAGATCCCTTGTATTAAAATGTACCATTTATATATTACCTGTGCACATCTTCCCATATATGTTAAATCATCTCTAGATTACTTATAATACCAATACAAATGAATATGGTAGCACACACTTGTAGTCCCAGCTACTGGGGAGCTGAGGTGGGAGAATCACTTGAGCCCAAGAATACAGGACCAGGCTGGGTAAAGTTAGAGAGACCCCATCTCCTAAAACAAACAAAAACCCAAATACTGAATACAATTTAAATCATATAAGTGGTTATTTTACTGTATCCTTTAGGGAATGATCATAGAGAAAAAAAATCCATCCATTTCAATACAAGCACAATTTTTTTATCATGATGTTTTTGGTTTGTGACTGGTAGAAACTACAAAGTAGGACCTATGGAGATTGAAGCCTGTTTATTTACTTCTTACCTCCCATCTTTAGAGTCATAGAATTTTGTAGTGTAGATGGTGTCATCTTTTCCAAACGTAAATATGTTCATGTCTTCCTCTTCCTTAACATGCTTTGTTGGATATTTATAGCTCTTGGGATAAAGATTGATGCTGTAGATCTAGAAGTCATGGCAAAGTCTCATGTCTACTTGTCTTTCCATCTCCATCCCATCCATATTTTCCTTAACTCCTTGTTACACTGTCATCTTTTAGTCCCTTTTGCACACTGTTTATTCTGCCTCTTATTTCCCTCCCATTTTTACCTTGCTAACCTTCTCTTAAACAAATCTCCCCACCATATGCCTGTAGTAACCTGTTCTTTCTTTGAAAGCACTTGCAGTTGTATTTTGTGATTAATATTATTTTTAAATTTTCTCTCCCTCACTAGACTGTTGGCATCCTTGTCTGTTTTACACATTCTTGTGTCTCCTACACATAGTGTTATAAATACCTAGTTAATGTAATTAATATAACTGGGTGTAGAGTCACTTGCCAGTAATTCCAACAACTTGGAAGTCTGAGGCAAAAGAATTGCAAGTTCAAAGCCAGCCTTAGCAACTTATGTAGACTCTGTCTCAAAAAAAGAAATGCTGGGGATACGGCTCAGTGATTGAGTGCCCCTGAGTTAAATCCCTGCTAACAAAACAGAACCAAAACAACAACAAAGAAAGAAGGGATGAAAAATAATATAATCTGGTTTACCTTTTACCACCAAAGATACCAGAAAGATTTTTCCATTGTCATTTTGTTAGTAGCTCAGCCTAGACTGAAACCCTGTCTTTTGATTATTTGCTCTCTAATATTCTTTCCACTAAATCACATTGCCTCACTCAAATAATAGATAAATTATTTATTTAATTACTTTATACTCCCCCTCCCCTCCTTTGTGGTATCAGAGACTGAACCCAAGGGCACTTAACCATTGGGCCACATTCCCGGCCCTTTTATTTTTTTTTCTTAGAACACTTTTTATTTTTTTTTTATTATTTATTTAAAAAATTTTTACAGACTTCATTTTGTACACATATGGGTACTAATTTTCATTTCTATGGTTGTGCATGATAAACATTCATACCATTCTTGTTAATCATACATGTACATAGGGTAGTGATGTCTGTCTCATTCTACCATTTTTCATACCCCCGCCCCCTCCCTCTCTTATTTCCCTCTACGTAATCTAAACTTCCTCCATTCTTCTCTCACCCCCCACTCCCACAACCCGATTATATATCATCATCCACTTATCAGGGAAAACATTCTGCCTTTGTTTTTTTGGGGGGATTGGCTTATTTCACTTAGCATATTCTCCAATTCCATCCATTTATCTGCAAAGCCATTATATTATACTTCTTTATGACTGAGTAGTATTCCATTGTGTATATATACACCACAGCTTCTTTATCCATTCATACTCTGATTAGAATGGCTATTATTAAGAACATAAACAATAATAGATGTTGGCGTGGCTGTGGGGAAAAAGGCACACTTTTACATTGCTGGTGGAGTTGCCAATTGGTGCAGCCACTCTGGAAAGCAGTGTGGAGATTCCTCAGAAAACTTGGAATGAACCCACCTTTTGACCCAGTTATCCCACTCCTCCGTTTATACCCAAAGAACTTAAAATCAGCATACTACAGTAATGCAGCCACATCAGTGCTTATAGCAGCTCAATTCACAATAGCTAGACTGTGGAACCAACCTATTGCCCTTCACCAGCCCTTTTCTTTTTCATTGAGACAAGGACTTGCTAAGTTGTTTAATTGCAGAGGTTGGCTTTGAACTTGGAATCCTCCTGCCCTCAGCCTCCTGAGTTGCTGGGATTACAGGCATGCACCTCCATGCCTGGCTACCATTGTGGCCTTTGAAACAACAAAAAGTGTTTTGGGACAAAAAGCACAAATTTGTTTTATTAGAATTTCATCACTACTTACTATAATTTAATAATTGTTTAACTGATTCTTATTGCTTCTAACAAAGAGGAAGACATCAAAATTAACTAGAGGAAGCATTGGATTGAGGATCAAAAGACTTAAAAGTATATTCCTCACTGTGCCACTTAATGACCATATATTTTTGAATGGTCCATTGCCCTTTGGTCTTTGTTGCCTCATCTTGGTTCCTTTCAGCTCTAAAGTTATATAATGGCAATATAGGACTTTATGGTAAATGATATGTTTTAGCCTAAAATGTATTGTGTAATTTTTCATACACTACCTAGTTTTCAAAAACAATTTAAGAAAGGCTTACACCTTTAATATAAGAACAGCCTTTATAATAACAAAGGCAGAAACAAGGGAAAGGATTTTTGATTACATAAAAGTTTAAAAAATAAGACAGTCTCAGATAATTGTGTGTACAAAAAAAAATGTATGCTTACAGTGGAGTTAGACTTTAAAAGGAATGATTTATGAATTTAACAAAATATAATGGATATAGTAGAGATGTTATGGCATGCTTGTTCATAATGATAACAAGGCAAGATGTCAATTTTCCTGTCTCAAAACTTAAAAAATACATATGTGCAAAGGTTAAAAAGGAAAGTTCAGTTTGTTAGAAGTAATTGCAGGCCAGGAAGGTAGCTCAGTGATAGAGTACTTGCCTAGCGTGTGCAAGGCCCTGGGTTCAACCCCCAGTACTGCAAAAAAAGGGAATTATAACATGGTCCAAAGGAGGTACAGTGTTTAATATGTAAAAAAAAATTTACAAATCAGTAAGAAAGATGAACCACAGTAGCTTTAAAAATGGGCATAGGAGGGGCTGGAATTGTGGCTCAGTGGCAGAGCACTTGCCTAGCACGTTGCGAGACATTGGGTTCATTCTCAGCGTGGCATATAAATAAATAAAATAAAGGTCCATTGCCAACTAAAAAAAAAATTTGGTTTTAAAAATGGGCATAGGAGCAGCAGTGTGTGGCAGTGCATGCCAATAATCCCAGGGGCTTGGGAGACTGAGACAGGAGGATCAAAAGTTCAACCTTGCAAGGCCATATCTCAAAATTTTTTAACAAGCTAGGAATGTAGCTCCATAGTAAAGCTTCCCTGGTTCCATCCACAGTACTGGAGCGGGGTAGTGGTGGGGGGTACAACTGCAAAGAACCCAAATGAGTACTTTACAAAATAGCCAATAAACATGAAAACAAGATTTGGCACACAGTAATCAAAAATTAGAACAGGAAGTACTGGCTTCGGCAGCATATACTAAAATTGGAATGTCCTCTGCAAGGAGGACATGCAAATTTGTAAAATGTTCCATATTTTAAAAAAAATTAGAACAGGAAAATAACTTTGTTTTTCTGAAGTATAAAAGTACTTGTTATTAAAACAATTTGTGTGCCATTAACACCAATTACTTTATTTGTAATAAGAATACCAGGAAAAAAAAGTATGGTCAAATAAAATTTCACAGTGGCATCATAGGGGTCTCTAATCATACAGGGGAAAAGATAGTTATAAGCTTCTGAGGAAGGGTGGTGGTTAGATGAAGTTTAAAGGAAGCAATTACAGAGTAAAGAATGACTCTAAAGGGGTCAGTTTCAGATGTAGATTAAATGGGTGCTGTTTCCTTGGAAACAGTGAAGTTTAGGCAGATATATAGAGTAGTATGGCCTGAAACCCTGCATCTGGGTTATAAATCAAGACTCCTTATTTATTTTAAGAATGCCTTAAATCTTCAAGATAAGAATGGGATATTTTATTCTTACTGGTATCATTTCAAATGTCTGAAGTTTCTGATGGTCTGGTTTTAGAAAACAATTTTTCAGTAAGAAAGCAGATGTTAATTAAAGTAGGTCATCATGCCACTTTACAACCACAATAAATTAACAAAAATTAATTTTGGTTAACTTTGCATCTAGCTTTATCTGTCTGTTATTACCTCAATGGATGGATATGCAGATTTTTACTTTCTTAGAGTTTGTCATTTTTGTAGTACTGGTGTTTGAACCCCAGGGGCACTTTACCATTGAGCTAAATCCTCAGATGTTTTTAATGTTTTATTTTGAGACAGGGTCTCAGTAAATTGCCAAGGATGACCTGGAACTTAGGATCCTCCTGCCTCAGCCTCCTGAGTTGCCAGGATTATAGGCATGCACCATTGTGCTTGGGTCTCAAGATTTATCTTAAGGAAAAGCCAAGCTGTAGCTACAGTAATATTTTTTATAGCATGCTAACTGAAAAAAATTGGAAATAAACGGTTTTAACTATAAGATTGGATACTACACAAACATTAAAAATTATATTGTTGAAGAAGCTAACTTGGAACTTGTGAGTCCTTTGAAATAAGTTTGTATGTGTGTTTATGAGTATTTGCAACTCAGAAGGCAAAATACTAGCTTTTAGTCTTGATGCTATTGTTAATCTACTGGATGCCTTTAATCCCCACCCTCTCCGGTAGTATTTATTGTTGGAATTTATTGTGGTGATAGAAATGTTCTGTTTCCTTGATGTCTAGTATGGCAACCAGTAGCCATATGTAATGGTTGAGTACCTGAAATAAGCTTAATGAGGAACAGAATTTTAAAATTTAACTAACTGAAATAGCCCCATATGGCTAGCTAGTAATTACTATATTTAGCATGGTTTTTGGACTAGTCACTTCATTTACTGGTTACCTGATCCCTAAAATGAAAGGAGTTTTATGTATGAGGAAATCTTACAGAACATCTACTCTTGGTCCTTTCTTTTAAATCAGAGGAAACAACCCTTCAAGAAAAAGTATGTTACTTTAGTTCTACAATTTTGATCAGTTGTATAGGAACTTACTAACAATAATAATGATGTACTTTTCAATAGCAATAATAATTAGACCTAGCTTTTAATGTTTGTGAAACAATAATTTATTCAACTTACATATGATTGTTTAACTGAGGGTGGGCTTATAAGCCAAATCCAGCTTGCTGCTAGTTTTTGTAAGCCTACAACCTGTAAATTATGTTTATGTTTATAAGTGGTTGAAAAAAAGTATCAAAAGAAGAATATTCAGTGAAAATTATATATAATTCCAATTCCAGTGTCCATAAAGTTTTATTGGAGTACATCTATATTAATTTATATGACATCCTATCGGTCACTGCTTCTGCATTACAGTGCCATAGCTGATGGTAACAAAAACTGTATAATCTAAAAATGTGTACCAGCTGGCCCTTTTACATGTGTTTTGATGGGCTGTGGATCTAGCACAGTGCGGGTACATTTGCTTTGTTGTGAGGCCCTGGGTTTAATCCCCAAAGTTGCAAAAAACGTGTTTTGTTTTCTGACACTGTTTTAGTTCATTTGGCTAGTATATACAAAGTACCTGAACAGCATGTAAACAACAGAAATTTATTTCTCACAGTTCTGGAAGCTAGAAAGGCCATGATCAAAGCACTGGCAGATTTGGAATCTGGTGAGGGTCTACTTTCTGGTTTATAGATGGTACCTGCTAGTTGTGTGTCACATGGTATAAAAAGCAAGGAAATTGTGTAGGGAAGGTCTGACACATCTTATGAACACCTGATTCCTCTTACATGGCTGTCTTCTCACTGTGGCCTCACATGGTGGAAAGGGCGATGGGTCTTTCTGCTCTGTTTTATGAGGACATTAATCCTATTCAAGAGTGCCTCACTTCCTAATACTATCACCTTGGTAGGTAGGATTTTACTGTTTGAGTAAGAAATTTAATATAGATGATCTTTAAGAATTTAAAACACCAGGACAGGCTGTAATGTGATCATTGTGTATGTTTTAGATTTGATGAGTTTGATGAAGCAATTGATGAAGCTATAGAAGATGATATCAAAGAGGCTGATGGAGGAGGTATGTTGTTATTTTTTTTTTTTTTTTCATGTAACTGCCAACAAGTTAATTCAAATGCCCAAATTAGGGCATTGAACATAATTTTTAGTCCCCACTTTAATGTGCATCACTATAACTAACGTTAACTATCTTAGTTCCAAACTGGACAGTGTCAGTGTACAGACTTAGAACTAATAATTTTAAAGTAGTTTTATCACCCATCATAGAATATCAGTGATCCTCCATACATCAAAAATTTTACTCCTGGTTCCAAATAGAATACTGAGGAATCTTTTCTATTGTCTTTCAGACTATAGAGTTCCAAAATTTGTAGATAATCAGTATCTAAATAATTGACTTAAATGAACCTATTAGAATTAGCATACTACTTGCCGGGCGTGGTGGTGCACCCCTGTAATCCAAGCGACTTGGGAGGCTGAGTCAGGAGGATTGTGAGTTCAAAGCCAGCCTCAGCAACTTAGCGAGACCCTAAGCAACTCAGTGAGACCCTGTCTCTAAATAAAATACAGAATAGGGCTGGGGATGTGGTTCAGTGGCCGAGTGTCCCTGAGTTCAATCCCTGGTTCAAAAAAAACAAAAAAAAACCAAAAAAACGAATTAGCATACTGACTTCATAGTCTTTAAAAGATGACATTAATGTAGAAGAATTTGAAGGTAATTTATTAAAGCCCTGTATAGCCAATTGCTAGTGGTCTGATGTGGAACATTTTGGTTTCCACTTAACTTATTAAGAAAACTCTGGAGGGGCTAGAGTTGTAGCTGAGTGGTAGAGCGCTTCCCTAGCATGTGTGAGGCACTGGGTTCAATTCTCAGCACCATATAAACATAAATAAAATAAAGCTCCATCAACAACTAAAAAAAATTAAAAAAAAAAAAGAAAAGAAAACTCTGCAAAGGATTAATAAATAGGTTGTTTATAAAAGCGCTAAAGAAATCACAAGCTTTTCCAGAAATGTGTGCCTTATTTATATCTCAGCCCACTTTTTTTCCCTGTCCTGCAAACAGTGTTTTTAAAAGTGTATTGGTCTCTTTCTTTAAGCCTTATCCAAAAGATAGCTTTCAAGAATTTCTTGGGTGACTGTTAATAAGTATGAGGTTTCTTTGTGGGGTGATGAAAATGTTCTGGAATTGGTTAGAGATGATGGTTGTACAACTTTATAACTGTATTATAAACTTTTTAATTATACACTCTGAAAAGGTGAGTTTCACAATGTATGAATTATAAATAAGAGGTTCTCAACATTGTGGACTTTTGTTCAGTTGGATAAACTCTAACTCTATCTTGATGAAAGGTCTGTCTGTAAAGAAGTTGGGAGAAATCTGCATATTTGTAGGAAGAAAGAAATGCAATGAAGAGCTGTTGCATACAATAAGGACAGTCTACAGATTAAGGTTTAATAAAAATATTTCTCTCTCCCATTCAGGAGTTGGTCGGGGAAAAGATATCTCCACCATCACAGGTCACCGTGGAAAGGACATCTCTACTATTTTGGATGAAGAAAGAAAGGAGAATAAACGACCCCAGAGGGCAGCTGCTGCTAGACGGAAGAAACGCCGGCGATTAAATGATCTGGACAGTGATAGCAACCTGGATGAAGAAGAGAGTGAAGATGAATTCAAGATCAGTGATGGGTATGTGGCCTGCCATGGACGCCATTTTATAGATACCAGCCTAAAAAAGACTACCCAGCAGTGAGACTTGGCCACACTGTGATGGGAATTTTGTTCATCACATACATAGACAATCGCTGTTTTCAGGGTATTTAAAGAAGAATGTCAATTTTGGTTTTTATTAGATTAAATAAAAAGTAGGTTTATGGTTATTTGTTTAATATTCAAAATTATATTTAAGTTTGATTAACTGTAACTGAACTTGGATTTGTTGAGAGGTTCCACTATGCTACCTTCTGCTACCAAGTCCATGAGGGAGTTATCAAGTCAAATTTGAGAAATAAATAATTAGTAAATATCCTCTGGTGACAAAGAGGTTGGGGTTGGGGCAAATAATCCAGTATGGAAGATTAGAGAAGGCTTCTGCAGAGCAAGTATTAAAACTACACTGCAGAGTTTCTACTTTTACATTGTTAGTGGAGAGAATAAACATAAAGCACCCCTCACACACAAATCATTCTGTATGACTGTACTAAAATATAGGTAAAATATAGATTAGTGTACAGAAGACAGTTGGCTCAACCCAAAAATATCAGAGAAAGCCTCACAGAAAAAGTAAAGCTTGATCTCAAGTTTACAAAATATTTGGGTAGATCAACAAGTTTGGGATTAGAATAGCAGGATAAGATAAGAAAGCATTCCAAAATGTCATGTGCTCCAGGCAACAAGCCAAAAAAATTCATGGAATATCTGAGAAATTTCTAGTGGCTCAGGATAGGAAGAATATGAGGATAGAGTGCCCTATTGGAGACTTGTTCGAAAGATTAAAAAGAATTAGATTATCATGAATGTTTTGTTTGACATGTGTACAAGTTTGGACTTTGTCCTGAAAATGATGAAAAATCACTGAAGGTTTTAGATGTGAGAAATAAAAAAGGAAAAATTAGGATTAGTACCAGATATCTGTTTTGAATTGCTGAGTAGGTTGGGAAATAATGAGTTCACTTTTGATGTGCCAAATTTAAAGGTACATGGAAGACATCCCAAGAGGCCAATGTAATTTTGTATACAAAAATCAGCATCAGTTCATCTTCCCAGTCCCTCCTAAGAGGAGGACAGGTGATTAGACATTTTTTTGCAGAGATACTGATGATAATTCTATCCAGATACATTGCATAAATGTTAATGTTTCACTGAACCCACTAAAATTTGAACTCAAAACTGTCAAAAATGGGTTCAGTTCTATGTACCATCATAATTTATCTGGATTTTCCTGGACAGATCTCAAGATGAATTTGTTGTATCTGATGAAAACCCAGATGAAAGTGAAGAAGATCCACCATCTAATGATGACAGCGACACTGATTTCTATAGTCGTAGATTGAGGCGACACCCTTCCCGACCAATGAGGCAAAGTAGGCGTTTACGAAGAAAAACCCCAAAGAAAAAGTACTCTGATGATGATGAAGAGGAGGAATCTGAAGATAATAGTAGAGACTCTGGTAAAGATAACTTGTATTCTCATCATACTAACTTACTATATTTGTATGACTTCAGGAGTTAAGAGCTCTTGAAATAAAATTCTATTCTCAGTAGTAACTAAGCTTTCTGATAAAACTTATATGACTCAGGAGTAACTATGGGTCTCACTTAGAGCATATCTGAGAAAATGCATGAAAGAAAATTTATGTGTTGACTTCATACCAAAGTCATTGAGGATTGTGATGAATCCTTTGGTGCCACATTGTTTCCATGTGTAACCTTTATCGTCATAGTGTTTCTTGGGAATCATTCTCAAAAAACTGGGAACATTTTTTTCAGATACCCAACTGTTCAAGAGAGAATCCCAATTATCTCCAATATGTATACCACATTCAGTGATTCTCTAGTTTTTCCAAATTAGCAGTGATTAATGTTTTTATACATTATGCTTATCTTTATTAACAGAATAAATAGTGAGAGGCTCAACAGCTGAAAGGAACGATAAGGGTGCTTTATAGAATTGGCAGATAGGTAGCTGTCATCTTATGGGAGATGTGTCACAGACATGAATATTGTATCCTGGCTCTGGCCATCCTTTATAGGTTTTGTTTTGTTTATCTTTTCTAAACCTTTTTGATTAACTGGCAAAATTATCCCTCTTCATCAGTAATTATTTCTGAAAAACAAGGACATTTTCTTACATAACCAGTTATCAAAATGTTAGAAGTTCTAACATTACTAATTCAAATCTTACCTAATATCCCATTATTGTCCTTTATATGTCCATTTTTTTCTTATTGTCCAGAATCTAAGCTTGGATTCTACATTCCATTTATTCATGTCTCTTTAGTTTAATCAGGAGTATCCCTCAAATGTGTCTCCTCTGACCTTGACATTTTAAAAGAACACCTACTAGTTATTACATAAAATGTCCCTCAGTTTCGTTTTTCCTCTTTCCTTGTGACCAAAATCAGGTTATGCATTTTTGGCAGGAGGTCACAGAAGTATTATGCCTCCCATGTTTTTTTGTTATTTTTCCTTAAAATTAATAAGTAATTTGTAGTAAGATACTTGATGCTGTATAAATATATTTATTGTTCCTTATCTAATGTCTCACCTGCTAGTCTTAGTCTCCTTTGAGGATTCTCCAGCACTGTCATTCCTTTTATATCTATTAGTCATTGTTCTGTGAGGAAGAACTTTCCCTTCTTTATCTATTTACTTATTATATCAGTGTGTACTTCTGTATTCTTATTTAATGGGTAGATATACCATCGGTATTTAGGTTCAGTTTGTCCTAGATTTGACCAGTGGAAACCACTTCCAACTATTGGGTAGTTATTTTGAAATGTTAGCAATCCATTAGAGAACAGTAAGTTTGAATATAATAATTTAGTAGAATTTGTAAGCAGTACTGAAAACATCTGTGATAGAAAACCATATACTCACTCTGCATTATTGATCAGCAATGACAAGAACAATGCTATTAGCAATGTTTGCAAGTATAAACAGCCCTATGTACTTTGTTTACCAGGTTTTCATTCCACATGGAGAAAATTTAAAAACATAACTCCAATTGTATAATTCTTTGTAAAACTCACGAGGTTTCTTTGGTTAGGGGCTTATATTTTTATGTGTTATATTATTATAGTGTAGTCAAAGACAGGAATGGCAGATTATTGGGAAGAATATTCTGTTGACTGTTTACCAAGGAAAGCAGTTGTGGCAGCTGTGTACTTGACCACATTACTCTAGGTTGAAAATAAGGATTATTAAAAAAATACACTGAACACACTCTTTTCTTTTTTCGTTGCTGGGGATCAGATTGAGGGCACATTCTAGAGAAGCCCTATATCACTGAGCTATATCCCAGCCCTTTTCTTTTTCTTTTTTTTCTTGTAGTATTTGGGATTAAGCCCAGGGACTCTCTGCCACTGAGCTACATCTCTAGTACTTTTTATTTTTTGAGATAGGCTGTCACTAAGTTGCCAAGGCTGGCCTTGAATTTGTGATCCTCCTCCCTTAGCCTCCGAAGTTCCTGGAATTACAGGCATATGCTACTCTTAGACTGCTATGCACCTGTGTTCTTTTTTGGGGATTGGTGGTACTCAGATTGAACCCAGGGGTGCTTAACCAGTGAGCCACGTTCCAGGTCCTTTTTATTTTGTATTTTGAGGTGGGGTCTCACTAAGTTGCTTAGGGCCCTTACTAAGTTGCTGAGGCTTGCCTTGAACTTGTGATCTTCCTGCCTCAGTCTCCTTAGTCATTTGGATCACATTCATGTGCCACTGCACCCAGCTGAATATTTTCTTATCTTGAGAATAACTACTAATATGGAATATATTTTTAAGGTTTGGCATTAAAAACCCCTCCCAGAGTGACTCGTCTTATTAAAAAGAAAATAAGACCTCTGAAAGTTTTTAATCTAAGAATTTCAAGAATTTTTATGACTAAACTCTGTTAAGTACCTTTATATTTTTTAAAAAAAATTTTTTTGTAGTTGTAGATGGACAGCATGCCTTTATTTGTTTCATTTTTTTAATGTGGTGGTAAGGATCGAACCTAGTACCTCACACATGCTAGGCAAGTGCTCTGCCACTGAGCTACAGCCCCAGCCCCACCTTTACATTTTTATAACCTAAGTAGTTATACTTCTATTTCATGGACTTCCGTTTTGTACTTGACTTTGTTTTTCTTCTTCTTTTTAATAGAAAGTGACTTTAGCGATGATTTTAGTGATGATTTTGTAGAAACTCGGCGAAGGCGGTCAAGGAGGAACCAGAAAAGACAAATTAACTACAAAGAAGATTCAGAAAGTGATGGTTCCCAAAAGAGTTTAAGACGGGGCAAAGAAATAAGACGTGTTCACAAGCGCAGACTTTCCAGCTCAGAGAGTGAAGGTAAGAAATAGATCTCCTATTTACATAAGTATGGGCTAGGCAGAATACACATTATAAAGTGAACTCAGGGTTATATACTTTTTTTTTTTTTAAGTTCATGTAATCAGTAGTAGTTTTTAGTAGATAAATCCCCTTTGTTCCTGTTCAGCAATTATAGCTTAAGTAAATGACACTTTCTAAGATGCTAATTTTAATGAATTCCATTGTAATCATTAAATTCTTCATCAGAATTAGTATAGTTGCAGAAAATTGTGATATGCTTTGTGATTTATTCTGCCCATTATTCATGGCCTTCATTTTGAAATATATTCCTGTGCCATGAATACCCAAATAGTTTCAAACCAAAGTACTAGTCCCATGTGGCTGTTGAGCACTTGAAATGTGGCTAATGTGACCTTGGAACTGAATTATTTGTGGAATTTTAATTAATCTAAATTTAACTACTTGTAATTATTTTCTACCATATTGGTTAGCATGGAGTACTCCACTGTATAGATTGGCTTTTATTTGAAATGAGAAGCAACTGGAGGATTTCAAGCAAAGGAACAATATGTTCTTAGCTTTTAATTCACTGTGGTAGCTGTGTAATGAATAAATTGAAGAAGCAAGAGCAAAAATTAGGAGACCAGTTAGGAGGTTAATGAAATAGTGCAGGTAAAATACAATGGTGGTAGGACTAAGACAATAGCAGTAAAGGGGTGAAAAGTTATAAGATTATGAATATGTTTTAAAAGTAGATCCAAAGAATTCACTGATGGGTAGATGAGAGAAAGAGATCAAGCATATCTAAGTAATTATAAGAACAGAATTGCCAAAAACTTAAGATGGTGAGACCACAGTGCTATCGGTTTAACGTGGAAATTTAAGAATTCATGGAAGTTTAGGAATTCAGGTTTTGCTTACATCAGGCATGAGATGCCTGTTTAGATATCCAAGGATAGATGTTGGAGGTGTTTGACACAGGAGTCTGGAATTTAGTGACTGCCTAAAACAAATTAAGAGTCATCAGCATATAAATGGTATGCAAAGCCATGAAACTTAGTGAGAATATCTATGATATAATTATAGACAAAGAAGAGATTTACAGATCACCAATGGCATTTAATAACATGAGAGTTGACACAGTGTTTCAGGTATACAGAGTTGGGTGCCCAGTTTTAATCCTTCCTTAGCAGTATGTTTATGAGATTTTGTAATTTCAGGACTAGTGGAAAGGGGTTTCCTAGTTTGCATCATAGGATGGGTTAGATTCATGATTATTAGATTTCTTCCCCAGGAAAAATGTTCTTTCCTAAAATTGTATATGAAGTTCATTATGAATCTCACTGGGCATTGTTATGGGACTGAGAGAAAAATCAGGCCATTTGTTGACCGGAAATATTTATATATGAGCAAGTTTGAAATCAGGACATGGGGAGGAAAGAAGTACTTAAATCTGTTAATGATTAAACTATGCCAATAGCTTAAATGTGCTGTTTATTCTAGAGAGCTATATGTCCAAGAACTCTGAAGATGACGAGCTAGCTAAAGAATCAAAACGATCAGTTCGGAAGCGGGGCCGAAGCACAGATGAGTATTCAGAAGCAGATGAAGAGGAGGAAGAGGAAGGCAAACCATCCCGAAAACGACTACATCGAATTGAGACAGACGAGGAGAGCTGTGACAATACTCATGGAGATGCAGATCAGCGTGCGCGTGACAGTCAGCCCAGGGTCCTGCCCTCAGAGCAGGAGAGCACAAAGAAGCCCTACCGGATAGAAAGCGATGAGGAAGAGGACTTTGAAAATGTAGGCAAAGTAGGGAGCCCATTGGACTATAGTTTAGTGGACTTACCTTCCACCAATGGACAGAGTCCTGGCAAAGCCATTGAGAACTTGATTGGCAAGCCAGCTGAGAAGCCTCAGACCCCCAAGGACAGCAGCACAGCCAGTGCAAGCCTAGCCCCCAATGGGACGAGTGGTGGGCAAGAGGCAGGGGCACCAGAGGAGGAAGAAGATGAGCTTTTAAGAGTGACTGACCTTGTTGATTATGTCTGTAACAGTGAACAGTTATAAAACTTTTTTTTCCATTTTTGTGCTAATTTATTCCACGGTAGCTCTCACACCAGCGGGCCAGTTATTAAAAGCTGTTTAATTTTTCCTAGAAAACTCCACTACAGAATGACTTTTTAGAAGAAAAAATTTCATCAAACCCTGAAGTCTTTCTGTGAAGTGACCAGATTTGAACTTTGAAGATAAATAATTGCTGTAAATTTCTTTTGATTTTCTTTTTCCGAGTTCATGGTCCTTGGTAATTTCATTCATGGAAAAAATCTTATTATAATAACAACAAAGATTTGTATATTTTTGCCTTTATATTTCCTGAGCTCTCCTGACTTTGTGAAAAGGGTGGATAAGAATGCATTCCAAATCTATGAGGGCCCAAAACAGAATTTAGGGGTGGGAGAAAGCACTTGTGCTTTATAGCTTTTTCATATTAAATATATATTATATTTAAACATTCATGGCATAGATGATGATTAACAGACCTTTTAAAAGTTCAACTCTGTACTGTTGCAGTTTGAGAAATGTAGATAACATCATACGTAAATCATTTAGTAATAGCCTTCGTAAAATCAAGTTGTTTACTATTGGAGTTATCACACTTAAAGAAGAGACCTTGAAAGTACCATCATTAAAAAAAACAAAAACAAAAAAACTTTAAGTTTCTGTTATAGCAGAGTTTCTTGTTTAAAAAAAGCAAAATCATCTGAAAAGCATTTGCACAGTAAAATGTATAATGAAGCTTTGACAACCAGATTGTGCTAGCAACAGATTTTTTAAAAAATAGCTTTATCCATTGGTAATAAGGTGGCCTCTGTGTCTTGTGGAGATTTTAGTGAAATAAGTGTGGTCTTTCCTAAGACCCAGCTGGACTATAAACTTGCCAATAGTATGACTTCTGTCCTCTGGCCACTTAATGTTTTAAATATCTGAAAAGTCATTTTGAAAGGAATATATCTATATGTAACACACATGAAGAGATGCTAAGCTGACAATGGCATTTTAGCACATTTGAAGAGTGGGAAAGGATTTTCAGGTGAATTTTAACTGGTCTATTCTTGCCCTTAGTATCTACTTCAAATTGAAGTCTACAAACAAAGCAGTTCCTTTGGGAGGTTTTTGAGTTTTGGTGTGTGTGTGTGTGTGTGTGTGTGTGTTTGTGTATGTGCACCCACCTGTGTGTGTGTTGGAATTTCCTATCTGCCTGGATATATTAGCAGGTTTGAATGTAGTTTGGGCCTTTGGCCATTAGACTTATATTAAAATTAATTGTCACACAGCCAACATAGAGTTGATTGAGAACCGCCGATATACCGAATAGGCATGATATCCATTTTAAACATCTCAACACTTTGTAAAGGAAGACAAACCCTTTGTTTCAAGAAAAGGCAGTGTATAACTAAATAACATAATTGACACTAAAATATGAATTTTATCTTACTTAGTCTCTGTTACAGCTGTAAATTTTCAGGCAGAGCCCTAACATTGTACAGAATGTAGCACTTGTGATTAAACTTTGCTGTCACATTCTGAAAACATTACATCTGTGAGTACTTTTGCCCTGGGATTTGGGTTTTTCTGTTCCAGTGTTGTGTCTGTTGCCGGCAATGGACACATCATATCTGCTGCTGGCCCATGGAACTTCAGTTTTCTTTCCAAGTTAAGCACTATATGTGCTAGTCAGTGTATAGTAAAGCACTTCTCTTTTTTTATTACTAAAAGCTGGCATAGACTTGCATTACAAATACCTCTCTAGAAACTTTGTACTTCTACTTTCCCTCCCTCAACAGGTGTTACCCTTAAATCTTATCTTTTGGCCTTGAAAGTTTATAGCTGTTGCTTTTCAGTTGTTGGGTTTTTTTTCCCCCCACCTTAGTTCTGTAGTAGCTGACCATTAATATTTTTGCCTTGATTCTAGCAATGTATATGTAACTGTATAAAAAGTAAAATAATGAAAGCAGCCTAAAAATAGGATGCAACAATAGCATATGGTTCCAAGTAAGTTGTGATTTTTGAGACAGTGTTGCACTGGAAGGGAGGGAATGGCTTACATTCCCAGGCTGTAAAGCAGGGCTAAAATGGAGCCACAATCACTTGCAAAGCCTCCTTTCTAGCTAGGTTTGCTTTATTTATTTGAAAGTCAGCTAACAAGCTTAATCTTTTTAACTATCTAAAGCAGGCAGGCAGAAATATTCCTACTAGTGGTGCAAGGTAAGTGGTTTGAACCTGTAGATGGCCTTTCCTGCTACCCAGTCACCTACTGTTTTAGTCTTGCAGCCAGGTAAAGCCACTATGATGTAGAAACTCTCCTATGTGCCCTGTCTCTACCTCTGGACACAACAGCTCCTCCTTCTACCTTTTAGTTCTACTCCTCAGTTAAGCAGTGGGTAGATAATTTAACAGGATGTCTATTGTGAAATAAGGAATTATTTTCACCCTTTCATTATAGAAAGCCCAAGGTAATTTTTATAGTAAAGACTGAGTATTCTACTTAGCAAATGTCCCACTGACATAAGTTATAAAACCACTTGTGCTGGCTGATACTTACCAAACTTGAACACGTTTGTCAACTTGATGCTGTCTCCCTTCTAATCTTATATTCTGATTAATTATGGTTCATCTACCAAGAATGTAATCCAGGCAGCTAATAAACAAATTACTACTATGCAGACTGATTATAGACAATTAAATTTTGAAGAGCTCTGCTGCTTGACTTTGGGGTTTTGTTTTTTTTTGTTTTTGTTTTTGGTTTTTTTTTGCAGTAGTGAGGATTAAACCCATGGCCTCATGCATGCTAGACATGTGTGTTCTACCATTGAGCTAAGTTCCCAGCCCTGCCTCATGTTTAGATTCAGTCCCTCTGAAATATTTACTCTCAAAGTACTCTGAAGAAGTTTCTTAAAATTTTTAGGAAAAAGTGTTTTGTAAAAAACACAATATAGTCATTTGGAACTGGAGAAAATAAAGGAAAGCAGTAATTTTCATAGTGTGGACCATCTTGGATCATTATTAAAGCACTATTCATGGATTAGATTCACAATAGCTGCTATATCATAAGCCTTTTAATAATTAATTTTCATAATCAATAAAACCCTAACTTTTTTGAAATACAAATCGGGCTCCCAATATCAAACCCTGGTCTATGGCAAATGTATTAAGAGATTAGTATTCAGAAGGTTTGGTTTACAATTTCTACAAAGGTTTGAAAACTAGTCAAATTTTCACAGTGTGGAAGCTTTGAGCTGAAATACTGTATGAGAAGGACAGACTAGTTTTGCAACATTTATGCTGATAAAATAGTGTTTGGTGTAAAAACAGTGTCCATTGTTGGCACATTACTGCAAAATGATAGCAGATATTTTCAAGAAAATACATGATACATTAAAGTTGGATTCCCTTGATAGTAATTTGTTTTCATTTGCTCAAGGCTGCAGATTCAGAGGAGTTTCATTAAGAACAAATTCGAGTCTATTGGTAATCCTTTAAAAAAGTGATCTGCCAAAAACTTGAAATGCTAATGAAGTTGTTGGAAAAAAATTTTAAACATTAATTTTAAAGAATATTATACATGCCCAGTTTTCACTTTTTGTATGATAGCCCATTCTATAATATACATTTAAGCAAAGTGCATATTAAGAAAATATGGACAAATACTTGTTTAAACTAAGAATTAAAATGATGAGAAATATTTGTTATTTTTAAGTGGGGTTGATGGAATTTCCTTTGTCACAAGGAGTGCCTGCATATCTTCTATTTGTGGTCATAAGGGATGTTGACCGTTCACCTCTGTGGTAGAACTATTTTGTTCTACTATACAAGTGCAAAGAATGTAATGAATCTTCAAGTTTAATGTTCAGAAAAAGTTGTGAACTCCATTCTTTACAACACGGTGGACCAGGACCATAATTCAAGGTGTTGTCTCACAGCTTTAGAACATAGTATTCAGACCCAGATCTTTTTTCAAATGGAATGTGTATGTATATATGACATACATACATGTCATATGTACAGACACCTTGGGTATTAGAGTAATGTAGCCATCATTGACTTATAAAGAGAAATGAGGCAAGTAATGGCATTGCAACTGATATCAAATTATGAACATCATTTAATTACAGATAGTCTAGAGAACAATAGTTTCTCTTGTTGGTTTGATATTCACAAAATATATTCCTGGTTCTCCAAGAAGCAGAGAATGCCAAGACTGCATATCTGCTGTAACCTACCTAGTCCTCATCTGCTTAATATGATCCATTATTAAACTCTGTTTGAATAAAGTCCATTCCTATTTTATTTACCATTCCCAGTGTGTACCTGTAAACCTACCTTGGAAGTGGCAAGCTAACTGCTGATTTTTTTCTCATTGTTTCTATACCAATTCTGAAAAATAAGGTATTTTGTTATCAATGTATTTAAACTGGGTTGTTTTGTGTTCACTTAATGATTTGTTTTCAAAATATTTCACTTCAACTTAAAATTATTTAACATTTTTAAGTGCCAAGAATTGCTAAGTAACTGTGTAGCATATTGAAGATAGAGTCATTTCCAAGCAAATAGTCATAAGCCAAAATGTAGTAGGCTTGGTATATAACTACTTTAGATTATACACCCAACACTTATTTTATACATACAAACCCTCTCAGAAGTTGATTAAAATAGGATCCCCTAAAAGGGTGAATTATTTTCCTCATTTTGGTCATGTAAGCTCTGGGTTTTTTTTTTTTTGTTGTTATTCAGTTTTTTGTTTTGTTTTTATTTCATATTTATACCACTTTGCTCTGGGAAATATGGTAAACCCAATTCTGGCACATAGAGTGGTTTCAATTAATGAAAATGTTATTTCTATTATAATAACTTTCAAGATAAGTCTGTCTTATACATAAGTTATAGGAGAGGGTACAACAAATTATTTGACAAGCAGAAATTTATTAAACTCTAGACATTTGGAATGAAACATTTTTTAAAGGAACTACATTTGCATTTTTTGCCAAACTGGTACAAGCTAGAGAAAGTGCTAAGGACTGAATAACCTGCCTTATTTTTGCCACTGGATGATGTAAGTTAAGAATGAAATTGTTAACCCTAACTTTTTATTTTCTTGACTTTCATCAGCTTCTAAAGGAATCTAATTTAAGTGTTTTGAGGTTTTGTTTGATCTGTATTTATTGAGTTCTGTTCAGAGACCAAGGGCCTGCATGTCATGTTATGGACAACCAGAACACAGTCATTGGGGAACTTAATGGCTCAAGACCTTCTGAATCGTTTAACTTATTTTGTATGTTGCAAAAAGCAAACAAATTTATTTTGCTTGAGAGTCACATTTTTTTATAACTGTACAGCTTTTAAGGGATGGGAGGTGGGAAAATACCCTAAAATAGGATGTAGATTTTTACAATTGTGTTTATGCTAGAACACCTACAGGTGCATTATGTAATTAAACCTCAAATTGTTTAAAAAATTGTGCCATGGTCTTTTTCATTCTACTGCCCATTAGCAGAGTTGATGCATGTCAATACTGCTATTATGGACAAATCTTGAAATTAAACTAAAACCACTGTCTCCAAAGTTTTAAGATCATTGCATGAAAATTATACCCATACATACATGTAGACACATACATATACAAACAGATCTAGTTAATATTAGTGTAAATGGATTTTCAGGATCAGAACAACTATAATAGCCCAAATTTGGCAGTTAACAGCATATTGTTTCTGTGCATGATTTTTGTGATGCCTCCTAGGGTATTCTCAATGTTGGTCTGGTGTTTTGTTCTCTTATCAAAGTAGCTTCTTGATCATTGTATCTGCCCAAAACTGCCATGAGGTTTTATGTACACTTTGAAAGGGTGTATCCTGTACTGAGATGGGGGTGGGGGAATAAGGCTTGATTTCTCTATGTTAAAGAAGGAAAAACTAGAATTGCTCAAAATGGTTATTCAATAGACTTAATTCCACAGGAATATTGCTGAATCATGGCAGGATGGGAAATTTAAGGTTCAAATTTCAATTCCCTCCTTATTTGATAAGTATTTTTGAAGTATTGTAAACTGCTGATTCTAGCAGTCTTTTTACATGGCACATTTTACCATGTTTTACTGACACCTTTTAAAAAATGCCAGTACTTTTTACCATATAATTTTACCATTCTAATTACTCACCTTTGTAGCACAACTGCATTCTTTTAAAGAATTAAAATAATCTAAATGTGTCCTAATTTTTAAGCTATCTTCATCTATTGTCAGCTAATGTGGGAAATCAGTTTCTTTGCTATTCTTAACCATTCAGAAGACTGGGGACCATGAATTTCCATATGAAGAATACAAATTCCAGATAAGAATTTATAAATTATCTATTTTAGAATTTCACTTTGATTTTAAAGTAGTAAGTGGGATTCAGGAAGTGTTTGATCAGAATGCCTCTTGGATTTTCAGACATGCTTAAATATGAAATGCTTTATTTTCCTATGCATAAAAAACTTATTTCTGGAATAGGTTCTCAGAATATTTTGTTTCTAGATGAGAGCTAAAGCAGAAGCTCCAAGATTAGCATAAAACTAACTCTTGAGGTAATTAGAACTGTGATGTTAGTCAAATAGAAGATGGAGTGCCCTGTCACATAATAATGTACTGCATGTGTGAGGGAGGGGGGAAGAGATCTGAAAACTGGAAATGTGATTCTGATAACACGAAGTAAATTTTGTGCATAAAAAGTATGGGAATTCCTGATAGCTTAAAGCTTCAGAAGTGAACTGCAGTGTATGAACACCTAGTGTGTTAGAATTGCAGTGCATAGTTGTTCAAATACAATATTCCTGTGACAACCAAAATATGTTGTGGCTGGTGCCAATATTTTTGTTAATGAAATGTTCATGTCTCACTACAGTCTGATCAGAACTCTTAGTGTTATAAGCCAGGCCTAAAGCCATTTTATAGCTATTGGCCTAATTGTGTAATTTTTTCTTTCATAATGTTTTATTATAATACTTGTCATTTCTTTCACTTAATATATGTCAATTGTCATAATAAAAAAAATTAAATAATTTGATGTACTTAGCATGATGTGTTTACAAAGTTTCTTTTAAATTTTGTGGCATATGGAAAGTGAAGAATTTTCTGTAATAGCTTCATGAAAAAATGTTCTTGTCACCCATAACAGATCATTCTTTCATTATCTAGAAAGTAAATTTGCAAGTTCATCCATTTCTCCAAAATATTTTTAAGGCTATTTTTCAACTAGGTAACTACAGATTCCATAAAACTCTTGGTTTCTATCTTAGCTTCTGGGAGTTAATACATTAAAGAGTCCATGAACTTGTTCTGCCATGGGAACAAGAGCCCAGCAGCTAGGCAAACATTTTCAGTTCATTTGGGGGAGAGGAGGGACAATTTAGTTCTCTTTTAATAAAAAACTTTCGGAGTAAATTCTTGTGAATGGGATGTTTTAAGAATAGGCTGACTTGCCTGCTATTTGGCAGGAATATAATAGATTGATACATTCAAAGAGGGGTCAGACCAGATGACTTTAATAGTTCTTCCAAACTTGAGAATGATTCTCATCTGTGAATTTTGATCTGATGGCTTTCTCTTATTCTTGGAATGCAAAACTCAAATTGAAGTCATTTGTTTACCAACAAACTAGCAGATGTCATCACTATTTGCAATTTTGATTGAAAATATTGATTGATGATTTAAGTAAAGGGCTTTTGAATCAGAATTTCACTTAATGGAGTAAAAGCTGATCTGCACTGGCAAGAGCATGGCCAGTTATAATGCTTCTCAATGATTTACTTGAAATTTTCACTTAAAAAAATTTCAAGTAGAGGTGATGTATTATGTTGGAAGCCAAAGGTGACAGTGCCCTGGCAGACTCAAGAGAGTTCAAAGGAGTCTTGAGCTGAGAATGGGGCCTCGAACATGGCTGCCAACTCACAGCTCTTCAATTTTGAGAACAGAAGATAAACAAGAGTTCTTTTAAAAACTAAGAATTGGTGTACTAAATAGTGATCACTTAGTAGAAGTGGAATTATAAGAAATAATGAGACTATCCTATTGAAATTAAATGTTGGCACTCTTCTGGATGAGATGAATGTTTATGTCAGTTTTTGATTCCTCAATGACTACATGAGCTCTTTTCAGGTCACAGAAGTCTAAATGAAAAAGAGAAAGAACACTCTTAAGAGGATGTGAGCTGGTATATGCAACAGTAGTTTGGCACACACAGTCACATCCCAAAGGAAAAGTTAACTAGGAACCTACTAGTTCATGGTATAGGCCACCTGTCACTTACTTATTGTGTCTCTTGCCTGTTTCAGAGCCACTTTATCCACATATCAAGCACCCATCATAGCCAGTCTTCAAGGAGGAGACTCTTTGCAGCAACCCCTTTGCCTCTTTCCTTGGTCTGGTAGCTTTCCTCTTGCCTCCTCTGAGTCTTTCACATCTCAATTATCTCTGTCTTGGATCTCCATTCTTCTGCATTCACCCTCTCCATAGAAAGCTCTCCCCATCCAGGAAAAAAAGTTTGATACCATCACAGTTTCAATCTCTCTTCCAATTATTTCTTTCTTGACTTCTAGTCTTTAAAATAAAGACTAGAAATATTAAACTGTATTCAGAGAGTCTTATTAAAATGTCACAAATTCCTAAGAGAAACTCCAGGAAACCAGCAGTCTTCTTGCCAATAACTGAACTCTAATCATTAGGAATAAATGTTACAGAAAGCTGAAACTTAGAACATGGAGGGCTATTCCTCCCTTCACCTGGCAATTTTTCCACTTTTTTCCGTTGAATGTCTATTTTGTACGCTCTTTGACATCAGCTAGTGGGGTACCAGTAATTTCACTATGACCTCACACAACTAAATAGCTTATATTCTTTCATTTGGAGTAAAAAACTTAAGAACTTGATTAATGATGACAGAACCTTATTAGAACTTGTGTCAAAGTTCTAATAATAATTCTGATCTAATAATGGATTTATTGTACACATAATTTTTACTACTAAAAGTTGGGGATCTTTATAACCCTCTGCCAACTAGTTCAAGAGGTGGTGGCTTACACTGAAAATACTGGACTTAGAATAAAAAGGCAGGAATCTAATCTGGTGGGGTACTAGTATTCTTCAGAAAATCACTTGATTTCTCTGATCTTCAGTTTTACCTGTTAAGCATGCATAATTACAGCTACTCTGCCTACCCCACGAAATTGCTATAAAGTTCAAAGGAGCTAATGGGTGAGAAGAGCCTTCATTTAAAAAGCAAAATACTGCATAAATATAAGAATAATGTGTTAACTGTCTACTGCTTGTGTTATTTACATAAAAGGCAGAAAGTACAATTTCCCCTCTTCCAATTATTGGTGATATGCTTTAGTTTGCTTTTACATGTATTTGCTTAAAAGCCTCTGAACCTGGCACTGTAATGGATGCACGAAGGGCCCTTTCTTCTGGCTTGGGATGTAGCTCAGTGATAGAGCACATGCCTAGCTCAAAGCCCTATGTTTGGTCTCTGGGAAAAACTGGAAAGTTCCTTTTCATAGCTAAGATTCCTTTCTTAAGTTGTTATCAGTTATAACCTTGGATAAAATGGGATTTTATCCAAGTGACTGCCCAAAGGCAGTCACATTTAAAATGATACTATGAAAACTAGGTCAACTTGATATATGCTATTATGCGTGTTTCAGCCAATTTTTTCCTGTATTATATGGGGAATTCCATTTCTGAGCAGTGCATTGGTTATTCAACCAAATAGCCAGTTACAAATAAACATCCTATGTGAAACCTCAATCTGGTCACTTCTTAAATTTATAAGCTGTTTTCAAAGCCTCCTCCTGAAGTTGCCTTGGAGAATTGAGTCAGCATCCACTCAAACTCTTAAACTGGAAATTTAGAGATAATCTGTAACATTTCACTCTTCTTCATCCATCCTGATCTTCACCTTCACAACCATCCTCCCCTCAATCTATCTCCAAATTCGGAGGGCTCTGCCTATACTAGGGCAAAGACTCCTCTCTTTCTGTTTAGTGTGCCCCGCCCCCAAGTCTTGCTACCAACAAACTAATCCAGCTTAAAAAATATACATTCCGCTAAACTCTTGGGAAGATAGAAATAAAACTACCCTACATGTCCTGTCCTCCAGGCTCAACAGTCTTACCGCATAGGTATCATCATCCTAATTTGATAGGCAAGGAAAGTGGAACCTTAGAAAACTTGTTTGAATTCCACCAGGTCTCTCATACTAACTCTTGCTCTTGAATCTAATCCCTCACGTCTCATCTGTAAAACTAGGTCAATAATGGAAAATTCCTTCATATATTTGACATAAAGAATGAAGAAATAATGCGAGTAAGGTGCCCAGCAATGTGTGGCACACAGCACTCCGTTAACTTCAGTTACTATTACAACTATTTTTCGCTGCTCATTACTTTTCTGACAAGGATCTAACGAAAAAGTAAATCAAGAGTTCCAGATCTGGTGGAGTCTTTTCCCTTCAGCGCCCCATCTCCTTACTGTCTAGGCAGCTCTCAGCTCGCGTTAATTACCTCTTTGTGCTGGTGCCCGACTGACAGGTAGGGATAGGTGGCTCTTGCGCTAGGGCGATGTCAGGACCTAGACTGGTGTCTGGTGCGTGGCTGTGTAAACCTGACACGTGAGCAGGTTTGGTGAGGCGGAAGCGGGTGAGAAGAATCGTGAACCCAGCTAGATTTCTGACCTCTAGATTGTGGTCTCTATTTCCTGTGCATCCTCGGGAGGGAACTTCATGTCTCAGGCCCGTTTCCGCTTTTGTAGAAAAAGGCATAATAATATTCCTTATGCTTCGTCTCTCACAGGGCTGCTGTGACGACCTTGAAGTAGGATGTGCCAGAGAAAGTTCAACTATTCCAAGCCCAGGACCTCAGAAAGGGAGAGGGAGAGTGGGAGTGGTGTCACGTGACAAATTCGGGCGTCAAAGATCTCCGAGCGCTTTTCCTAGAGCGCCTCATCTCTATGGTCGGTAGCGCTCAAATTCCCGTGCAGACTAAGTTGTTCTTCCGGGGTGCTTGCCACCGCTTCCGGGGCGCGCTGCACAGAGCGGGGATTGCTGTATCTCAGCTTCCTCGAATCTGTATCGATGCTCCCCGGTACAATGAGCTTCCTGAAGAGTTTCCCGCCGCCGGGGCAGGATGAGGGACTTCGGCAACAGCAGCCAGATACAGAAGCTGTGCTGAACGGGAAGGGCCTCGGTACCGGCACTCTTTACATCGCGGAGAGGTAGGGTCCCTTTTCACCAGCGATGGCCTCCTGCGCACCGCCTTCCAAGCTGGCATAGGCGGTGCAGAGGAGCGAGGCGAGACGCGACCTCTGTGTTGCCGGGAGCAGAGCGCGTGCTGTGCGTCTCCTGGAAGACTATTATTCCACCGTGCCCTCCCCTGGAGCTTTTCTTTCTCCATTCTCCAGATGGAATTTCTCACGGTTTGTGCTTTTTACCCGCCTGTCTATTGGGGATCTGGAGCGTGCGTTGCCATTAATTCATGGTCACGGTTAAGGTTTTGAGTTTCCGAATCCTGAGTTAGACTTTCGGTGTGCTTGTCTTTGCGGAAGAACTTATGAGGAAGATGTTGCCTTGCACATGATTATGTAGGCTCAGAGCAGATAGTGGGGGATTTCGAAAGTTTGGTTAAGGAGTATAGATTTTCTTAGTGTCGGTGGGAAGAGAAACATTCTCAATCCCACTCAGGCTGGGATTATATCCAGAGGCACCTGATTTTCGTTTTGGGGTCTTGGAAAAAATTTCTCTTTTATTTGGACACCTGGAGCACTTTGGAATTTCACAGATAGACATGTCTTAAATATTGCATTTGAAGTCCGTGTTGACTTGACATGTGTAAACCTTCATCTTCCAAGCTAACAACGACACATAAATTCCTGTCCTTCACACTCTGTTTTTCCCTTTTGCTGCATCACTTCCTTCTATAAGCAGATAATTCTCTGCTTTTAAGAGCTCATGTCATTACACTGGGCCCACCCAGATAATACAGGATAATCTCTCTATTGTATTGTCAATTGATTAGTAACTTTAATTGCATTCCCAAACTCCCTTTTGTCATTTGAAACATATTTACAGGCATGACACCAGGAAATGAATGTCTTGGGAGCCAAAATTCTGCCTACTAGAGTACAGGGCATAAAGATTGTAAAGACCTCTGATTCAGAGGGAAATTTAGACACTGGGCAAAGTTTAGGCTTTTAGCTAGTCACTGAGATATAAAATATGGCTAGAACAAAAGCAAATTGGGGATGAAGGGCAGGTCATGAGTTTGGTCTGGACTTGTGTGGAATCGTTTAATACATAAGTGTGTCTTAGGGGAGTGGTATTAAAGATTTGGAAATTATCAGAGTAAGTATTAACATATATTCATGGGAGTTGATTAACTCATAAGGAAACACCATGGATACAACCTTGAGGACACAGCTACATGAAGAGGTGGGTCATGGAAGAAGAAAAAAGAAGAGTAAAGGCAGTCAGATAAAATCAAAAAAGCATCTGTTGGATATTGACAAGAAGCTCTTTGGTGATCTTGGGGGTAGCAGTTTCTTTTGAGCAGTGGAGGGTGGAGCACGGATGTATTCCTAACCTTTATACAGTCTTTTCTTCATTGCATCTCCATACATTGGTTTTTCTTTCTAGAATTTCTTTTTGGGAAGATCCTGTACTTGTTTTTGCATTTTGAAAAGTTTTAGACTTAAAGAAAACCTGCAAATGTTATTAATACCTCTTATAAAGAGTCATTAATTGTTAACATTTTGCCATATATCCTTTTTTCTTGAGCTGTAGGAGAATTACAGGTATGTTTTTCACTTCATCTGTAAATACTTTAGCATGCATTTCTGAAGAACAACGACAATCACAACCCAGTTGTCACACTCAGGAAGTATTAAATTCTTTTAAGTTTTTGTCTATTTTTTAAAAGTTTCTGATTTGTTTCAATTTCTCACTAAGAAATCTCATTTCTTTAAGAAAACATTTTTGTATAAGGAACAAAAATTATATATATAATATATAGGTTATATATGTATAAGGAATGTAATTTTTGAGATTTATTTTTATTATATTTTTAGTTGTATATTTGTATGTAATTGTGGGATTTGTTGGTATGTATTTGTACATGCACACAATATAGCAATATAATTGGTCAGGATTCCCCAGTATTTTCCATTTCCCTTTCCTCCTTCCTCCTCTGGTCTCTTTACAAATCTCCCTTCAATTTTCGTGATCCCCCCCTCCTTTCTTTTTCCTCTCTAGCTTCCACATATGAGAGAAAACACATGACCCTTGACTTTGAGTTTGACTTATTTCACTTAACCTAACGTTTTCAAAGTTCCATCCTTTTTCCTACAGATGACATAATTTCATTTTTCTTTGTGGCTGAATAACACTCCATTGGGTATTTATACCACACTTTCTTTATCCATAAAGAATTACAATTAAGCCAACACTTGGATATCTGGATGTCTCTTCACTCAACTGTTAGTCTCACCTCCTTGTTTCACCTTGCCTTTTCTTTCCTACCTAGCATTCCAAGTCATAATGGTTTTTAACACACTGGAAAGTCTTCCTGAAGAATGTGACAAAAAGCTGGGTGTGGTGGTGCACGCCTGTAATCCCAGCACTGGGAAGCTGAGACAGGAGGATTGCGAGTTCAAAGCCAGCCTTAACAACTTAGCGAGGTCCTAAGCAACTCAGTGAGACCCTGTCTCAAAATAAAAAATGCAAAATAGGGCTGCAGATGTGGCTTAGTGGTGGAGTGCCCCTGGGTTCAATTCCCAGTACCCAAAAAAAAAAAAAAAGAAAAAAAGAATGCGACAAATGATGGTTAATAGGCAGGTGAATGGGGAAATGTTCTGATTAGAATAAACAGGATACCTAGATGCAAGGGTAAAAAGCATTAATCTGAATACCAGAATATGTATGTGTGTATTTTACACACACATACCATATACATATATACTCAGTCGAGCAGTACTTCAATAAAACTGGAGCAGGAGAGAGCCATGTTCATGAGCATGGTGTATATTATAACCCTTAGGCTTTGTGGAAATTACTTTAGGACTTCAGCCAAAGAGGAATACTGTCAGATTTTACTTTAGTAAATAGCGTCTCAGATATGTATTTGAATAAGTAGATTTTGCAGTCTTATTTTCAGTACTCGTTTTTTAAGAAGTTGACCTTTTTTTTTTTTTTTTCTCAGAACCAGGGATTGAACTCGGGCACTCAGCCACTGAGCCACATCCTCAGCCCTATTTTGTATTTTATTTAGAGACAGTGTCTCACTGAGTTGCTTAGCACCTTGCCCTTGGTGAGGCTGGGTTTGAACACACGTTCCTCCTGCCTCAGCCTCCTGAGGCAATGGGATTCCAGGTGTGCACCACCACGCCCAGCTCAAGAAGTTGACATTTTATCCAAATAAGCAACGTATAGAGGCAGGGCTAATTCAAAATAGGCTATTTAGAACAGGTAAAATAGATAATTAAATTACAAATAAGTAACTTAAACTTGGAAAAAATGCCTTTTTGCATCTCATTCCAGAATTAATTTTAAACTAAATAATTATACCAACCCAAGTTCAAGACCTCTCTTACTTCCCTATTGTGTTTTTTTCTCCCTATGCCAGGAATAAAGGGCACCGATCATACTTGTGCAAAAGCATTTCTGAAATCCCAGCTACTCAGGAGACTGAGGCAAGATTGCTAATTTGAGGCCAGCATGGTCAACTTATTGAGAACCCTAAGTAGTTGAGTCCTTGCTTAGAATGGGCAAGGCCCTGGGTTCCCTTCCAAGCACTAAAAAAAAGAGAAAAGAAAAAAAAATTCTCTCCATGTATACTGACTAATTCTTGTTTTTTGTGACTCATGGTTTTTTAGAACTCAGTGTAGTTAATTATATATTTTGGTTTGGGAGGGCTTTTCTTCTAAAGTACATGAAAAGAACCTAAAAAACTGAACCTGATGATCAGGTAAATATAATTTTAAGTGGAATTTGCCTCTGTCCTAGGGTGCTGAATCCATTTCTGTGTATTACTATGAGAGCTACATTGGAAATGCTGTGCTAAGGCGACAGTCTTGTCAGCAGTGAGCAACTACATAGCAATTATTATGGCTTTCAGCTAAAGGCCATAATTTGAAAGACACTGATTCTATATTTAGATTTCAAACATTTAAAAAAAGTTTTGTGACTTTGTTTGGCATTATTTTGGACATTTAGGTATGGAATGTTCCTTTCTAAATTATGATTATGGCAGAAGACTTTTGAGGTAAGGAAAGGGCAGTTTGTTTTAAAATAAGATGGTTTTAGTAGGGCAGTTTGTGATCCATCAACATTCTTTTATCTCCACATTAAGAAAAAGAAACAAACAGGAAAAGGCATATACAGCACACAACCTATTTCCATAATGAAACCTGTTTGAACCACTGGGGATGAGTTATTCTGGAAAATATTTCTGGAGTTTTTAGCACTTCATGCTTTCTAAAGTTTATCAGTTTTAAGCCACCCAGATTTTCCTTTTCTGTTTTCTTTTTAAATAATCCTGTTAAGCTGGGCGCGGTGTCACATGCCTGTAATCCAAGCGATTTGGGAGGCTGAGTCAGGAGGATCACGAGTTCAAAGCCAGCCTCAGCAATTTAGCAAGGCCCTAAGCAACTCAGTGAGACCCTGTCTCTAAATAAAACACAAAATAGGGCTGGGGATGTGGCTCAGTGGCCGAGTGCCCCTGAGTTCAATCCCTGGTTCCCCCCCCAAAAAATCATAATAATAGTAATAATCCTGTTAGATGGTAATCTTTCCAAAAGATTCTGACTTTCTTTTTTTTCTTTTTTTTTCTTTTTTTTTGGTGCCGGGAATTGAATCCAGGGGCAGTCAATCACTGAGCCATATCCCCCACCCCTTTTTTAGTTTTGTTTAGAGACAGGGTCTTGCTGAGTTGCTTAGGGCCTCACTAGGTTGATGAGATGGCTTTGAGTTTGTGATCATCCTGCCTCAACCTCGCAAGTCACTGGGATTATAGGAGTGTGCCAGTGTACTAGGCAATGACTTTAAAAAAAAGAATTCAGTTAATCAGGAGGCTGAGGCAGGGAGATCACACGTTCAATGCCAGCCTCAGCAATTTAGTGAGTCCCTTACCTACTTAGTGAAACCCTGTCTCAAGATAAAAAATAAAAAGTAGCCGGGCGCAGTGGCACACGCCTGTAATTCCAGCACTTGGGAGGCTGAGGCAGGAGGATCACGAGTTCAAAGCCAGCCTCAGCAACTTAGTGAGGCCCTAAGCAACTCACTGAGACCCTGTCTCTTTTTTTTTTTGGAACCAGGGATTGAACTCAGGGACACTCGGCCACTGAGCCACATCCCCAGCCCTATTTTGTGTTTTATTTAGAGACAGGGTCTCACTGAGTTGCTTAAGGCCTCGCTAAGTTGCTGAGGCTGGCTTTGAACTCCTGATCCTCCTGACTCAGCCTCCCAAGTCGCTTGGATTATAGGCGTGCGCCACCACGCCCGACTTGAGACCCTGTCTCTAAATAAAATACAAAGTAGGGCTGGGGATGTGGCTCAGAGGTAGAGTGCCCCTGGGTTCAGTCCCCAGTACCAAAAAAAAAGAAAAAAGAAAAAGTAAATAAAAAGAAATGTAGCTCAGTGGTAAAGCACCTCTGGGTTCAATCCCCAGTACCAAAAAATAACAGCAACAACAACAAAAAAAACCCAGGGTATTTATGGAATTAAACAGTTAATTACCACAGTCTTAATATTCTGCCTTTGTCTCTTTTCGGTGGTGGGGTGGGGTTGAGAGCCTTGCATATGCTAGGTATGCGCTCTGCCACTGAGCTGCAGCCCTAGCCCTGGTTTATTTTTTTGTTTTGGGACAAGCTCTCAGAAAATTACCGAGGCTGACCTTGAATTAGTGATCTTCATGCCTCAGTCTCCCAAGTAGCTGGGATTATAGAAGTACCTCACCACGCCCAGCTCTGCATTTGCTTTTTAAAAAATATATATATTTTTAGTTGACAATGGACCTTTATTTATTTATATGTGGTGCTGAGAATTGAACCCAGTGCCTCATACATGCTAGGCAAGCGCTTTATTGCTAAGCCACAACCCCAGCCCTCTGCGTTTGCCTTTGATAATGCTTTTGGTAACTGAGGATGTGTGTGATAATATTTGTTATGCTGTTCCTAGAGGGACTTAAGTGTCAAATTCAACCTCCTCTTCACACTGAATGTGAACAATTCAGACTGCCACACTGTCCTTGTTCCTGCCCCACAGAGTCCTTCCTGGATTCTCCTATTGTACTTTTGTTTTTGATTGGTTAGATATTAGTTGCTCAGGCTTGTTAAAATTGTATAGAAAATAGAATGATGCAGGAGTATTGTTGAATTAACTTCTTTCTTTGTTTATTTTTTAGTGGTAGGGATTAACCCTGGGCCTCCACATAATGAACCACACCCCCAACCCCTTAACTTCTTTTTTGAACTCTTTGTTGAGGTAATTCACATAGTAGAATTTGCCCATTTAAAGTGTACAATTCAGTAGTTTTTATTCTATTTACTGAATTGGCAATTATCACCACAGTCGATTTTAGAATATTTCTAAGATATTCTAACAAGGTTCCTTAGGTGTTATTCTCTTATTTCCTTCCAGCCCTAGATAACTGTTATACTACATGAATTTTTATTACATTATCAATCTTGTGCTTTCTTTGGGATCTTTTTGCTAATTTCTGCTAAGTGATACAGTTCCAAATGGGTAGTTATTACCCAAAAATTAGGCAATACCTACTCAAAACATACTGATTGTGGTGATATGTATCCTTTGTCATATCAATAAAATACTTGTATTTGACTACTTTTGAGGGAAAACTGGACCTATCTTATTTAGAGCTTTTTCCTCAAGCTGGGAATAAATGAAAATCTTCACAGAGTTTATTTCTTGTGATTGTGATTACAGCCATTTCCAATGTATATCATTTAATGTAGAAATTGGTGATTACCAAATATTCATTGCATGCTTACCTGGTGAGCATTATGCTAATGTTTACAAAGAATGTTAAAGAAATGTGACAAAGGTTCTGCTATCAATTAGCAGGTTATGTGTAAGATTCATTTCCACAGAGTTTAGTGCTAATTGTATATTACTGAGCATAAGTGGAGTTTAGAAACAGAAGAGATCATTATAGACAATGGTAATTGAAAGCGACCTCAGGGAATTGGTGGGGACTTAACTAGATGAGGAAGATTTGCAAATGGAAAGAAGGTACCTGAAGACATTCCAAATAAGAGTAAGTCAAATGTAACTTAAAAAAAAATTGCATTGCAAATCTAATTTATTTTATAGCTGGTGGAAAAGAAGATATAACAGATTTGGTCTTAAAGACAATTCAGTTCCTACTGCTAAATTTTCTTATTTTAGGGATATTTCTAAAAAATGAATTTGAATTTATTCACATACATGAAGGTATCTAGGCCAAACCCTTATAAACTTTGGGGTATTGTTAGGATTCAGTTTCTAAAAATAATCTATTTAAAATATGTTTTTCAGCCGCCTGTCTTGGTTAGATGGTTCTGGATTAGGATTCTCACTGGAATACCCCACCATTAGTTTACATGCGGTGTCCAGGGACCTAAATGCCTATCCTCGAGAGCATTTGTATGTTATGGTGAATGCCAAATTTGGAGGTATGTATGGTGTAATTTAATCTAGTGCTTCTTTTGGTAGTAAAGTATATTTCAAAAGCAGTTTTTATTGATTGATGTCACCCAGGTTTGTTCCTAATTCTTGGGCTCTGGACTCAAGCCATCCTCCTGCCTCAGCCTCTCAAGTAGCTGGAGCTAAGGGCACACAACCACCATGCCCATCTTGAAAGCAGTCTTTGATAAAAATCAATGTAATGTTCAAGTTACTGACCCAAGTTTGATATTTATTAAACATAATTTGAGCCCAGTAAAATAATTTAGATGCTTGAATTTCTGATGATAATGGACATTTATTTTGTGTATCTTCCTTTTGTTTTTGATTTATTATTTGCACATAGAAGTTTTTGTTGTTTTGATATTTCTGCTTTTTCTTCTTGAGTTTAATTCTTATCTTTGTCTTTGTAAAGGCGTTCTTTAAAGACTTGTGTTAGTATATTCTGTGTTTCTAAGATTTAGGATAGAACTGTTTTTGTTTTGTTACAATAGTTCTCAGAGCAGGTGGATGGGGAGGACTTTCATGCCTCTCAACTCATCCCTGTATTCCCCCATGTTTGATGATGACATTTTTGGTTGGAGAGGGGAGGGAATCTTTAGATGCCAAGGATCCTGCTAAACATCCTACAGTGCACAGGGCAACCCCAAACAACAAGGAGTTATCTAGTCCAAATGTCAGTAGTGCCAAGGTTGAGAAGCCCTGGGTTACAAAATTTCCAAGATTTGCTGTTAGAAATAATTAAAGTATAGAGAAATAAGGCGTGGTGGTGCACGCCTGAAATTCCATCGACTCCGGAGGCTGAGGCGGGAGGATTGCAAATTTGAAATCAGCTTTAGCAATTTAGCAAGGCCTTAAGCAACTTCCAAGACCCTGCCTCAAAATGAAAAGTAAAAAGGGCTGTGGCTATAGCTCAGTGGTAAAGAGCTTCTGGGTTAATCCCCAGTACCAAAAATAAAAAAGTATAGTGAAATTGTTTTCTTCTAAAATTACACGTTGCTTTTCTTTCTTTTTCTTTTTTTTTTTTTTTTTGAACCAGGGATTGAACTCAGGGGCACTCGGCCACTGAGCCACATCCCCAGCCCTATTTTGTATTTTATTTAGAGACAGGGTCTCACTGAGTTGCTTAGGGCCTCGCCAAGTTGCTGAGGCTGGCTTTGAACTCGCGATCCTCCTGACTCAGCCTCCCAAGTCGCTTGGATTACAGGCGTGCGCCACCACGCCCGGCGCTTTTCTTTAATAGAATATATAACAAGAGTTTACCTCTTAACTATTGTTCCTTTGTGGTTTTTATATGCTCCCAGATATAATATGATCATTTATATTCAGTTTTGACACTCATTATTAATTTTTAGGGCTTTGGCAAGCCCTACCTTAATAAGGGCTAAAGACTGAATCAATGATCTGAAAATATCTTTGTTATAAGATTTTAAATTCTTGCCATTAGGAAGGCTTGAAAGGCAGAAAAAAGAATCTAGGGAAGTTTGAAAAGGTGGATAAGGAAAAGTACAAGGCTGTTGAACTTGAGGTGTAGGAAGACTTCTTAATGAGGTCTTAGGTACAAAGTTAACTCACTAATAAGTAAATGCAGCTGTGATTTTATAACTGTTACTTTTTGTTACTGTGACAAGATACCTGAAGTAATAAACTTAAAAGGGGAAAGGTTTATTTTGGTTCACTGTTAAGAGTTTTCAGTTCATGGTCACTTGACCCTGATGCTTTGGGTCTGTGGTAGCACAATACATCGTGGTAGGATTGCATAGTTGAAGAGGCCTATTCACCTCATGGCAGCCATGAAGCAAAAAGAGAGGAGGGACTGGGGTCCCAAAATCCTCTTTGAGGGCATGTCCCCAATGACCTAACTTCTTTCTATCAGGCCCCTTACCCTACAGGTTCCACCAACTCCTAAATAGCTTCACAGGCTCGTAACAAAACCTTTACCATGTGGACCTTTGAGTGACATTCAAGATTCAAACTGTAGTGTTAAGAGTTTGTGTTTAGTTGTGCATAGAAATGCAAAGCCTTCGAGCTCTTGTCAATCAACTCCAGATGCTGATGTGTTAGTGCTGGGGGTATAACTCAGTAATAGAATGTGTGCTTAACATACATGAGGCCTTAGGTTCAGTCCCCAGACCAGAAACAAAACACATACCAGCATAACATTAGCCTCAAGAAAAATAAAATACTTGGGAATCAATCTAACGAAAGAGGTGAAAGACCTCTACAATAAGAACTACAAAACACTAAAGAAAGAAATTAAAGAAAGTCTGAGAAGATGGAAAGATCTCCCATGTTTGTGGATAGGCAGAATTAATATAGTCAAAATGGCCATACTACCAAAAACGCTATACAAATTCAATGCAATTCCAATTAAAATCCCAACGATGGACCTCATAGAATTAGAGCAAGCAATCATGAAATTCAATTGGAGGAATAAGAGACCCAGAATAGCCAAAACAATTCTTAGCAAGAAGAGTGAAGCAGGGGTATCACAATACCAGACCTTCAAATATACTACAGAGCAATAGTAACAAAACAGCATGGTATTGGCACCAAAATAGACAGGTAGATCAATGGTACAGAATAGAGGACACAGAGACAAACCCACATAAATACAGGTATCCCTCGTACTTGACAAAGGAGCCAAAAACATACAATGGAGAAAAGATAGCCTCTTCTACAAATGGTGCTGGGAAAACTGGAAATCCATATGCAGCAAAATGAAACTAAACACATATCTCTCACCCCATACAAAACTCAACTCAAAATGGGTCAAGGACCTAGGAATTAGACCAGATACCCTACACCTAATAGAAGAGAAAATAGGTCCAAATTTTCATCATGTTGGTCTAGGACCAGATTTCCTTAACATGACTCCCAAAGCACAAGAAATAAAAGCAGGAATCAATGATTGGGATAGAGTCACACTAAAAAGCTTTTTCTGAGCAAAGGAAACAATCAGCAATGTGAAGAGAGAGCCTTCAGAGTAGGAGAAAATCTTTGCCACACACACTTCAGATAGAGCACTAATCTCCAGAATCTACAAAGTACTCAAAAATCTTTACACCAAGAATACTAATAACCCAATCAATAAATGGGCCAACTAAATGAAGAGACACTTTACAGAGGAAGATCTACAAGCAATCAACAGATATATGAAAAAATGTTCAACATCCCTAGTTATAAGAGAAATGCAAATCAAAACCACCTTAAGATTTCATCTTACCCCAATTAGAATGTCTTTAATAAGAATACAGGCAACAAGAAGTGTTGGCGAGGATGTGGGGAGAAGGGTACACTCATACATTGCTGGTGGGATTGCAAGTTGGTGCAGCCACTCTGGAAAGCAGTGTGGAGATTCCTTAGAAAACTTGGAATGGATCCACCATTTGACCCAGCTATCCCACTCTTTGGCCTATACCCAAAGGACTTAAAATCAGATTACTACAGTGATGCAGCCACATCAATGTTCATAGCTGCTCAATTCACAATAGCTAGATTGTGGAACCAACCTAGATGCCCTTCAATAGATGAATGGATAAAGAAACTGTGGTATATATACACAATGGAATATTACTCAGCCATAAAGAAGAATAAAATTATGGCATTTGCAGGTAAATGGATGATGTTGGAGACTGTTATGCTAAGTGAGATTAGCCAATCCCAAAAATCCAAAGGCTGAATGGTCTCTCTGATAAATGACTGATGATGCATAATGCGGGGTGGAAGGGTGGCAAGAATGGAGGTAGGATAGATAGCATAGAGGGAAGGGAGGGGTGAAGTCGGGGTGGGGGGGTAAGAATAATAACAGAATGTGTGACAGACATCATTGCCCTGTGTACATGTATGAATGCACAGATGGTGTGACTCTACTTTGTGTACAATCAGAGAAACAATAGCTGTACTCCATTTGTGTTCAATGAATCAAAATTAAATAAATTTTTAAAAAATGCCAGTGTAAAACAGTGTCAGGCATTGGCATTGGGCAAAGGTGCTTGTCAGTAAAAAGGCTAGAGAGGTACAGTTCAGGCAAATAGTGGCTAAAAGGATAAAGAATACTAAATAAGGAAACTGTGGTTAATTTGCTAGGCAAGTCATTTTCTCTGAGTCTTCCAAAAAATTAAGAGGATTGTACTAGGGCTGGTGTTGTGGCTCAGTGGTAGAGTGCTTGCCTCGCATGCGTGGGGCACTGGGTTTGATCCTCAGCACCACATAAACAAAAATAAAATATTGTGTCCATCTACAACTAAAAAAAAAAAAGATTGTACTAGTCTTTGATTCTGAAACCTGGCTACATATTAGATATGCCTGGGGTCTTGTTAAAAATGCAAATGCTTAGCTGGGTGCGGTAGAGTATGCCTGTAATCCTAGCTACTCAAGAGACTAAGGCAGGAGGATCTCAAGTTCCAGGCCAGCCTGGGCAACTTAGCGAGACCCTCCCTCAAAATACAAAGATAAAAGAGGCTGGGAATGTGGCTCAGAGGTAGAGAGCCTGCATAGCATGCATGAGACCTTCGAGTTTGATTCCTAATACCCACTTTACCACCCACACACAAAACAAATGCTTGAAATCCCAAATGTCAAGGAACGGGACAGTTCAGTAAGTTTTAGGTAGGTATTTTAAACTTGTATTCTTTGGGAGGCTGAGGCAGGAGGATCATGAATTCAAAGCCAGCGTCTGCAACTTAGTGAGGCCCTAAGCAACTCAGTGAGGCCCTGTCTCTAAATAAAATTTTAAAAAGGGCTGGGGATGTGGCTCAGTGTTTAAGTGCCCCTGGGTTCAATCCTTGGTACCAAAAAAACAAAAACTTGTGCTTTATGTGATTATTTGCTTGAAATTGATGAGATTATGATTAATACTTTCCTAGAAAAATATGTAAAAACTTTTCCAACTTTCTAGAAAGTAGTTCTTCCTGGGACACAAACTCTCCATCAGCTTATTATTAAGATTAGAGTTTCTTTAATCTATTTTTAAAATAACTTTAAAAATTGATTCCCATTGTTGAAATTTTAGAAAGGTTTAGAGAAACATAGTTTGGATGTTCCTGCAGTGACCTAGCATGAGATGGTAAGTTTGGTGATGGTTGTAATGTTTTTTTTTGTTTTTTTTTTTTTTGTTTTTTTTTAAGAAGAAAACATTTTTTTTTTGAAAAATAAAATAAGAGTGGGTTTTTTTTTTTTTTTCCTTTTAATGTTGGATTGTTTACTTTTTTTTTTTTTTTTTTTTTTTTTTTTAAGGATCCAAATGTATGATTTATTCATATAAGTTTGAACATCAAAAATGGCTTATAAAACCTAAATAACTATTTAATAGTTAACCTGACATCACTCAAAAATCAATAGCTTTTCTAGAAAAAGACATAGCATAGAATATATATTTGGATAAGAGAGTTCCTTTAGCAATGTGAAATAAAACTATAAAATACATAGGAATAAACTTAATCAATGTGTAAGATCTATATAAAAAAAACCTTTAAAATGGTTCTGGGGGTCATGAATAATTTAACAAATAGATACATTCTATTGGAGAGTAGTAAGAATCCATTACATTCTAAGAGGCATCAGTTTCCACCAAGTTGATCTATAAATTTAACATGATCTCCATAATTTTATCAATAAAATTTTAATTTTCAGTAACTACACAAGCTGATTCTAAAAGTTTCATGATAAAGTAAGCCTGAAAGAAAATTGAAAAATAGTAAAAGAAGAAAAAGAGAGAGGGCTTTCAAAATGTCTAAATATATTATACAGCTATAGTAACCAGGTTGTAATGTTTTTGGATTGTAAAAAGGCTATATTACTTTTCTGTTTTTTGCCTTATGGGAGATTCTTGAGGATATAAAAGAATTATTAATATTGGCTATTTCTGGGGAGATGAATGAGAGGGGCAAGAACTTTTTCTTTTAATACGTTTAGACTCTTCCAGTTATTTTTATACAAGCATATAATACTCATTCAATTATAGAACAGTAATTACAGTGTGACACCATTTTATTTTTAAAATGTATTGAAAAAGTTTGGTGGTACTAAGTAACTTATTCTATATAGAATTATTTAGAGTTTTCTAGTATTTTTATATTGCTCTACTTGTTTATAGAAGATAGGTAGGTGTGTGTGTGTGTGTGTGTGTGTGTGTGTGTGTGTGTGTGTGTGTTTTCCCCCTCCTTTTACTGGGACTTGAACCTAGGGGTTCCCTACCACTGAGCTATACCCCACCCCCTTTTTGTTTTTTATTTTAAGGGTATTTCTTAGTTGCCTAAGTCTGGCCTAGAACTCAGGCTCCTCCTCCTTCAGAACCCCACAGTAGCTAGGATTACAGGCATGTGCCACTGCCCAGCTAGGAGACATGTACACGATATTTAACAGTTAATAGCTTGAGAAACAGAAAATGTCTTATTAAATCTATCACTGCAGACTTCTAATACTGGCCATTTGGGTTTTTTCTTATTGCTTATCTGTGTTTTTTTCACTAATCTTTAATGAACTTAGATGACATTAAAACAAAAGATTTAGTGGATAGCACCCCTATTAGTGATCCCTGCAAATGGAATTGCTACATTGAGATTGTACATTTTGGGGGGGCATATGGTTCAGTGGTGGAGTGCTTGCCTGGCATGCATGAGGCTCTGAGTTCCATCCCCAGCTCTGCAAAAGAAAGGAGGAGGGGGGGTACCTTTCTACCTTATCTTCACCAGAAAATTAACATTTTCTTAAAATGGTAACTTTGATATAACAAAATTTAATTTATATTTTCAAGATTACTAATTTTGTATGTGTTTTAATGTTTTGGGAGCCTACTTAAATATTTTGATGACCTGTATTTTTTTAATTATGAAAAAATTCAAACAAGCCAGGCGTGGTGGTGCACGCCTGTAATCCAAGTGATTTGGGAGGCTGAGTCAGGAGGATCGCGAGTTCAAAGCCAGCCTCAGCAACTTAGCGAGGCCCTAAGCAACTCAGTGAGACCCTGTCTCTAAATAAAATACAAAATAGGGCTGGGGATGTGGCTCAGTGGCCGAGTGTCCCTGAGTTCAATCCCTGGTTCCAAAAAAAAAAAAAAAAATTCAAACATATTGAAAAGTACAGAGAATAATAAACATTTTTCTATTATTCAATATCCAGCATAAATTCTAATGTATTTTCATAATTACTATATACTTAAAAATTACTATATCAGTACTATTGAAACCCTTTTTTGTGTGCCTTCCCATTTGATCCCTTACCCTCTGAATTGAGTTAAACAGTGTCATGAAGATGATGTGTCCTTTCTGTCTATGCTTTTAACTTTTATTGAAATGTATTTGCCCATAATAACAATGTAAGGGTTGTTTGGTGTTTAAAATATTAATGTAAATGGTGTTACATATTCTGCAACAAGTTTTCTCATTCAGTTTTATTTTTTAAATGTATTCATGTTGAAGTTATGTATCCCATTTGTTCATTTTTTAACTGTTGTCTATAAATTATATGATCAGGTTCCCTTTTATGAATAATCAGTTTATTTTTTACATTTTCATTAGTATATACTTAAATGTGTAATGTGGTTGTAACAGTTTTCACTTCCACCAGCATATACTACTTCTTTCTCTCAACATCTCTCTTTTTTTTTTCTTTCTTTCTTCCTTTCTCTTTCTGCCCCTTTCCCTCGCTCTCCCCCCACCAGGGCCTCCCAAATGCTGAACCAGTGCTCTACCACTGACCTAAATCCCCAGCCTTAGTTCTCTTTGAACAGTTTTATTTTTTCTTCTCTTTAGACTGTTAATTTATCTGTTGGATCAGTTAACTTTCATGGGCTTTAGTTTTCTCATCTGTGAATTTTTAGTGATGAATACATCAGTGGATTACACATTGCTTCTGAACCCTTTGCTTTCAAGTGGAAAGTAACAAAACAGATAGTGGAATCACTGGCTTCATGGGAGCTCTGCAGTTCTTATGACTCAGTGAAGCACAATGTGACTAACCAGAGACTATCCAGAGAATCCTCCCCCTGCTTCCTGGTCCCCCAGTGCTAAGGATTTATCCCAGGTCCTTGAAGATGCTAGGCAAGCACTCTAGCATAGAGCTACACCCCTAGAACCAGAACCTTTTTTAGCTCTAAAATAACCATAAGAAAAAATTAAATTGCAATATTCAGATGTATCAAAAAGTATCTTAGGAAATTCTCCTGGCTTATTTTTTCAAAAAGTCAATAATATTAAAAAGTTATTTTTATTCCCTTTCTAGAAGAATTAAAAGAATCTCTTGCTGATGAAGAGGAGGAAGACAGTGATGATGATGTTGAACCTATTACTGAATTTAGATTTGTGCCTAGTGATAAATCAGCATGTGAGTGTTCTATAGTATTGATCTTTTCTCTTTGTGTACCAAGCATTCCCCCATTGACATCTTTGCCCCCATTACCTCCGTTCTGTTGTTTTTTCTTCATTTTAGTATATGTAATATCATTGAGGACAAGGTACTATTAATATAAAAGGTTGTGAGTGTAGTGAGAGAATTGTATATACTGTTACCCTGTGTATTTTGTGAGTGGAGGAATCTGTTTAGTTTTACTGATTTATGCTACTGCGAATCTCATCTGTTGGATAGCAGAGTAGTCACAGCATTTCCAGAGTGAGAGATCTTTGGAACGTGCCCTGTCAGCTGAGGGCATTTATCCTGATCAGTCTGACCAAAGACTCCAACCCCTTCTTGCCAAAAAATCCATCCACCCATGAAAAGATTTTAGTAATATCTTGAAATGACCTCTTAGTTTGTGACTTGTCTGCTGCCTCAGGCACTTATTCAGGATCAGTCCTATACTTGGAATTTCAAAGATTTTGTAAGTCCTGTTATCGTAATAAACCTCTTGTTAAATTTATTTACACTGATGGTTATTTTATTATAAAATATTATTTTATCCCCCAAAATATGAATTACAAATTAATGTCCTTATTTAGTGGAGGCACTGTTCACTGCAATGTGTGAGTGCCAGGCTCTGCATCCAGATCCCGAGGATGAAGACTCAGATGATTATGATGGAGAAGAATATGATGTGGAAGCACACGGTTAGTGAAATGTATTTTAAGTATTTGTTTTACTGTTTGATCTTGAGCATTTATTTGTACTCAGGGTAGGGGATTATAGTTCTTTATGTATCCAAGAAGCAGCCAGTATAAAATGGTTATAAATAAAACTAAACCATACATTGGCACACTGAATGCCTAAGCCCTTTCAACAATTGAATTGGGAAAATTTGGGGGCTTTCCAAGTTTGAGGGTGAAAACGTTATTGGGGGAGGGCATGGATAAATAGAAACAAATGGAAGGAAAGAAAAATGGTGGATAGTCAGAAGAGGTTTTAAACTGAAGTAGAGAACAGACCTCTTTCTACCCCTTCAGAAGCTGATTCATCTCTGTCTTATTTAATGTATTTCTTCAAACAGCCCACTGTCAAGGTCAATTTTTCCTTCCCCAGAACTATTCTTCATTTATCAAAGAATATTTTCCATTGCCTTCCCAGACTAGAATCATATTCACTAGCCTGGTAGAGTGTTACAGTTTGAGGCATGTGCATTCTCTGATTTTCCCACACTGGTCTTAGAAACACTAATCTGCGTCTCCCTAGCACTTTCCTCCATACATACTGGATTCCTGGCCTTAAACTTATTTCTGAAATTTCCTTCACATTACCTAAATATGTTCTCATCTTTCTGAGATTTTTGAGTGGTTTTTATTTTTTATCCTTTTGATATTTTCTAAAAATTTCTGAATATTTTTAAAAGCATGTATTTAATCAGAATAAAACCTTTAATACAAATTAATATCAAACTGATTTACTCTCATCTGTAAAATTCCACCTGGGATAATATCTGACTCCCTGACCCCCTTTTTTCCCTTGTAGTCTCTGGACATGTCTTTCTCTAGGAATTGCTGTTTACTGGTTTATTACCTCTAGAAATCCTTTCTCATGCCAGAGGGTAGGGACATTCTCTTTATATTTGTCTTCAACAGTGGCCACATCAGTGAATGTTGGAGGTGTTTTTCTGGAAGTCTGTTTTTATTCTACCATATCTTCAGCAAATATATTAATTATTCATCTTGTTTTTTCTAATTGTTGCGTAATGGCTTAAAAGTTTTCTGTTTGTTTAGAACAAGGGCAGGGTGATATCCCTACATTTTATACCTATGAAGAAGGATTATCCCATTTAACAGCAGAAGGGCAAGCCACCCTGGAGAGATTAGAAGGCATGCTTTCTCAGTCTGTGAGCAGCCAGTATAACATGGCTGGGGTCCGGACAGAAGATTCAGTAAGAGATTATGAAGGTGAGTGTCCTTTCTCTTCAGTGTGAACATATGGCTACCTGAGCAGTAAGGGAAGTTATAGAGAAACATAGGTTATTTTGGAAACTAACACAAAGAAATCTCAAAATAAAGTGTAGTATAGGAAACAAATGTACAATTACAAAGAATAGGAATTCTTACAGGGTTGGTTTGCTTTTTGGTGATTCCATACCCCTCAATTACAAAAATAGAAATTCTGTTTGTCTCCCCCAGCCCCAAGTATTTTTAAAATGCTTACAAGCAAAGAAGAAATGGGGGGGCAGGGGAGGAGAAAGAAAGAAAAGAAAAAGAAATGTAATTCTAATTGAGGGGCTGAGGATATAGCTCAGTTGGTAGAGTATTTGCCTCGCATGCACAAGGCCCTGGGTTCAATCCCCAGCACCGCAAAAAAAAAAAAAAAAAAAAAAAAAAACTGATTGAGATATTCACTATTTTCTGTTGCAAATATATCTTAGTTTGATTGACTTATAATAAGGTACCATAAATTGAGTGGTATGAAAAATAAGAATGTATTGTCTCATAGTTCTAGAGGCTAGAAGCCCAGGGTTGGTTGTCTGAGAACTATGAGAGAAGGATCTGTTCCAGGCCTCTTTTCTTGGTGTATAGATGGCTGTGTTCTCCCTGTGTCTTCACATCATCTTCCTTCTGTCCATGTCCATGTCTAGGTTTTCTCCTTCTATTAGTCAGTGCTCCAGAAAAACTAATGTGTACATGTCACACACATAGCAGGGAAACATCCCTACATTTTACACCAAGCTGTTATTATATCTGCTGTGTTACCCATTTAACGTCTACTATTTAATTGGATAATCCTTCTTCATAGGTATAAAATGGAGGGATGTCCTCCTGTATGTGTGTATACATACACACTCTTGTTTTTATACACACACACACACACAGACATACACACACGTGAAGATATCTAAATAGATGTTTATAGTGAAGGCTGGCATGTCCAAAATCAGCAAGGTAAACTGGCAGACTGAACACCCAGGAAAGAGTTGATTGATGATGTAGTTTGAGTCCAAAGGTGATCTGCTGACAGAATTTCTTTCTGCTTAGGGTAGATTAGTCATTTTTCTATTAGACCTTCAGTGGGCTAAATGAAGCCTACTATATTATGGAGGGTAATTGGTTCACTCAGAATTCACTGATTTAAACGTTAATCTCATCTAAAAAGTACGTCTATACCAAAGACAGGAATGGAAATATCATGTGACCCAGCTATACTTCTCCTTGGTATTTATCCAAAAGAACTGAAGTCAGCATAAATATAGTGACACATTCATCAGTGTTTATAGCAGCTCAAATCACAGTAGCCAAGTTAGGGAACCAGCCTAGGTGTCTGTCAGCAGATGAATGGATAAAGAAAATTGGTACATATATACTCAATAGAGTTTTAGTCAGCCATAAAGAAAAACAGTGAATGTTGTTTGCAGGAAAATTGATGCAACTGGAGAGCATCATGCTAAGTGAAACAAGCCAGACTCAGAAAAGCAAGGATCATATGTTTTCTCTCCCATGTGAAAATCAAACAGAAAAAAGGAACGAAAAAGGACCTCTTGAAAATAGAAGAGAGACCAGTAAAGTAGTGGAAGGAGAATGGGGGAAGGAGGAAAGAAGAGAAGGGGAGGTATGGGGAATGAATTAGACCAGATTGTGCTGTGTGTATATATGTCAGTATCACAGTGAATCCCACTGTTACGTATAATGTAACGTACCAATAAAAATTTAATTTTAAAAGGTAACACAAAAAATTAAAAGTACTCCTCAATAATCTCTAGAATGATCCTCTTGACAAACTCTAGGCATCACAGCCTGACCAAGTTGACACATAAAATTAACCATCATACAGAAATAATACACTGCTGTTGTAAGCACTTCTTACGTCTTACTTGAATTTAGGAGTGACTACAGAATATTTCTAAAGAGACTAACCTTAGTTTTTCATTTATTGGTATGCTTAAGTTTCTCTCCATAATGCAGTTATCAGTATCTCCATGCACATAGCATATTGACCTGAGGTTCTTGAAGTTCTGGGATTTTTTAAATTTATTTTTGAAACAGGGGCCCTCTGTCACCCAGTTTCAATTTCATGGGCTCAAGTGAGCCTCTCACCCTAGCCTCCCAAGTACCTGGGACTACAGGAATAATTGAGATTATATGTGTGTGTGCCACCACACCTAACTTATTGGATATCTTAGTTTGGGGTTTGGGTTGCACTATTATTCCTTTTGTCCCCTGCTTTTTAAATTTCTGGTTTTTGTTTTGAGACGGGGTTCTCACGGTGTTGCCCAAGCTAGTCTCAAACTCCTGGGCTTAAGTGATCCTCTCAGGTCATCCTCCTGAGAAACTGGTACTATAAGTGTGACACATTCCACCTGGTGAACATAGGCTTTAGAAGGGTGAAATGACTCATGGTAATAGACATCGAAAAAAAACTTTTATTGCTGAAGTTTTAATTTTTTTAATTGTAAAATTCCTTGTTTAATTATTTGTATGGCAAATTATTTTAAGCTCACAAAATGGGTTAAAGTAAAATTTTTGGACTTTAATCCATAAGCTTTATTAACACACTGGAATTGTCTGTGTTTAAAACTGCTTAATTTTACACCATTGCCCATCTTCTAAATTTCTGATTACCCACACCATTCTTGTCATTCACTCACTTGTAGTCTATAAGTGAAATGGTATTTCAGTGTTTTAGGTACTCAGTTTTATAAAAGGCATTCTGTACTTGGTACAGTGAATACAGTAGTGCTTGAGAAAGATGAGGTTGTATCTTCATTTCAGTGACTTTTTAGTGGAGAGAAGAGTAAGTTAACAGTATGTAGAGATACAGCTGTGAGATACACGACTTGCTTCGGAAGGTGGGAGATCACAGGGGCAAGGCCCCTCACCAACTGGAATAGTTATACTTCGTGGAATAAGTAATATCTAAACCAGGATCTAAAAATGAACAGAAGCGATCCAGGTCAAGGGAGATTGCGCACAGGTTGGAAGAAGAGGCAGGTCAAAGGCTTTGACATGTGGAAAGGTTTGAGGGGTCATTCGTGCCAAATGTGGTGGCACATACCTGTAATCTCAGCTATTCAGGAGGCTGAGGCAGGAGAATTGCAAGGCCAGCCTGGGCAACTTAGCAAGACTGTCTCTTTCAAAATAAAAACTACTAGGGAATGTAGCTGGTGGTAAAGCACTTGGTCTGTCATGCATGAGGCCTGCCCTGGGTTCAATCCCCAGCATAGTCCCCCACCTCAAGACGAGACCTTTAGCATTTGAGGGGTACTGTATCTCATTAAGTTCATTATGTCTGGAACTTTTTTTTCTCCCCCAGTACTGGGGATTGAATCCAGGGGTGCTTAAAGTGAATGATAGTTATTACAGTAACAGAAGTTGGAATAGTGAACTGGGCTGTCTTGGATTTGAAGTTCTTACTAAAGAATTTGAACAGTAAGCTGGGCACGGGAGCAGATAATATAAGCCCATATACTCTTGAGGCTGAAGCAGGGGCATTGGAAGTTCAACTCCAGCCTAGGCAACTTAGCAAGACCCTCCCTCAAATGTTTAAGGAAAGCAGGGGTGAGGGATATAGCTCAGTGGTAGAGCTTATCTAGTGTGCTTGAGGCCCTACATTTGATTGATTTTTGTTTTTTGTTTTTTGTTTTTGTTTTTTGGTACTGGGGATTGAACCCTGGGGGAGGCTCTTACCAGTGAGCTACATCCCAACCCCTTTTATTTTTATTTTGAAATAGAGTCCGGCTAAATTACTAGGCAGACCTTGAACTTGTGATCTTCCTATGTCAGCCTCCTGAGTCACTGACATTATAGGCATGAACCACCAAGCCTGGCAAAAATATGTGTTTTGGGGTTAGGGGCCATACAAGGAAGGGATTGAACTCAGGAGCATTGGACCACTGAGTCATATCCTCAGCCCAATTTAATATTTTATTTAGAGACAGGGACTCACTGAGTTGCTTAGCACCTTGCTATTGCTGAGACTGGCTTTGAACTTGGCATCCTTCTGTCTTAGCCTCCTGAGCTGCGGGGATTACAGGTGTGCACCACCACGCCTGGCCAGAAAGATGTTTTTTGAACATTATCTTTAGGTCAGTGAGAAACCATTGAAGAATTTGATTATCAGTGTTTCAGATGATGACTGTAATTGCAATATGGAAAACTGGAGAGGAATATACTTGAGGAAAGATAAGAAACCCTGTTAGTAAATTATATATTAAATTAGAGATGGTGACCTAAATTTAGTAGAGGTAGTGAATATCAAGAGACTTGTAAGATTTAAGAGATTTGAGATAGAAGCAATAGAAGTTAGAGAAATAGTAGGAGTTTCTGGTTTGGGCAGATAAGTGGTACTCTTTAGCAAGACTGGAAAAGTGGAGAGATGATAGGACATTTGCATATCCATGTGGTGGGATGCCAAAGGGCTTTTGGAAGAAGTTTGTGATAAGGTGAAGAGTGGAGGGGTGAATGGAAGCAAGAAAGAAGAGAAAGCAGTTGTAGACAATCTATCCACGAGCAAGGTGTTTACTCCAATGTTGTCTTTTCTCCTGAATTATGTTATAGGTTTTGTGAGAATAGGACCACATACTTAAAAAAAAAAAATGCTCACAGTAAACAGCACAGATCTGTGAAAAGTGAACAGTTGGTACTTAGTGCATTTGAAAGTTTCTAACTAGGGCTGGGGCTGTAGCTCAGTGATACAGTGCTCACCTAGCATGTGTGTAGGCCCTGGGTTCAGTCCCCGGTACTACAAAAAAGAAAATTCCTACCTACAGCTCTTTCATTGTTGAGTTTGAGTATTTACAAAGTAAATGTTAAATATAGACTAATTTTAACTTGGCCTAAATCAACAGGCAGTGTTTTCCTTTTCTCTGTTCCTGGATACTTTAGTTTTCAGAAACAAAAAAGGCAACTCTTACCAACAGAGGGCACTAGCTTCCTTCTGGTTGAAATGGTTGAAATTATATGTTGCATCTACCTATTTGAAGTCCTCGATAGAATATAGCTCAGCAAGTTTTTTGTCTGTGTTTTCTTTCAGATGGCATGGAGGTAGATACCACACCAACAGTTGCTGGACAGTTTGAGGATGCAGATGTTGATCACTGAAAATGATTTATGCTGCTTTAATGTGAGTAGTTTATTCTCTTGTCATTGAACATGAAAAGCATGTAAAATGATGTTTTTATATTTATAATTGAAGAGAACTGTATAAGGTTAGCAGTTAAGAAAAATGTTCCCCAATTCTGAAGTTACTGAAAGTTCCATGTATTTTTCCCTAAGAAATCAGGGTCTACAAATGTGATGATGATCAATTTAATGTCTGTTGTACACTTACCAAGCACACCTTAGAGTTAAAAGCTGACTTACCAAACCACAACAAATCCATGTAGTTGTCCAAAAGCCATGATTTCCTAAGTAATTTCCTGCCTGCTTTTCATGGCTGACAGAACTCTCTGCCAGTTTTCTCTCCTGTTACACATTCATGAGCTTCACCTAAGTTTGTCCCTATTTGCGAGAAATATATTACCTTTTTCCAGCTTACGCATTTAAAATGTATATTAGTAATAATTTAAGATCATGTAACTGGTTCATACCACACAAAGCTAGGACTAATAACCTTAACAGTCCTTCCTTTGTAAACTGCAAAATTTTCACATTGTTACATTGCTGTCCTTCTCTCCTCCCTGTAATAGCATTGTCTTCTCAAATACTGGCTATCTTCCAGTCCTTGACCCTCTTCTTTCCAGGTCCTTTTATTGAGGCACATATTAATAACATGATAAGATTTATATATTTTGTTTTCTTCTGCTATAAATTTTACTTCTGGCTTTTTCTCTAGTAAAAATTCTAATTTCCTGTACCCTTGTTCCATTTAATATCAAAGACCATCCTTTTAAAGTTCTAGACCTTCCAAATTGTTGCCACTGTGAATTTAACATTGCTTCTCATACTTACCAGGAATCATGATGTTAGATGTCTGCTTTCTTCTCAGGTCCTATCAGTAGAACTAACAGAAAGTAACATCATAGAGCTCTGTGACTTATATCTCTTCCTGCAGAGCCGTGTGTGTGTGTGTGTGTGTGTGTGTGTGTGTGTGTGTACACATGTATGCACTCGTGCTGTGTGAGCACTGGCTTTCATCCCTCACTTCTAGATATAACTTCACTCTTTTCATGGGAGACCCTTTAGTACCAACCTCAGTCATCCTTCCTGATGTCTCATCACATTCTTTTTAGCATATTGTTTTCTTTCAGGTCAGAGACAGTTGTTTAATAACAGTTTTATTGAAAATGGAAAAAGAAGAGTTTTAGGTCTTCTGACTTACACATATTTTCCCTCAAGAAAAGACTGTTCAGAGAACATTGACCACTCTGTTAATAATGATTATGAGAAACTGATTTGTCACTAGTGGTTACACAAATGGGATGTTACTGCAATCCCTGGCAAGAATTCTTATGATTCTTTGTAATGGTGAAATAAGCATAAAATAGCCACAAAATTTTTAGTGAGCTGATGGTGTTTTCTGTTAATTTCATATTCTCTGCTCAGAGGCAAAGAGATGTTTTATTCATAAAGATTATTCAGGCTTTCCATCTGCATAATTGACCTGAATTCCAAACAGTGTCTGTAAATTTCTAATTATTTAAAATTATATGTGCCTTTAAAGAGTAAACAAGACATAATTAGTTGGTTTATGTAACCATTAATAATTTCTAAGTAATTGAACTAGAACCTCTCAGTGCCTGAGAAGGGATAAAGAAGGCACATGAATGATGGAGTCACAGTTCTACCATGAACTGGCTGTGTGCCTTGGACAAGGCATATACCTTGTCTAATCGTCAATTTCCTCATCTGTAAAGTGGGGTGGTAATTACATGGCAGAGTTGTTGCATAGACAGAGACATAATATATATAAATCCCCTAGCACTCTTCACAAGGCATTCAGTAAATAATGGCTGTATTATAAACACTGTGCACCTTTTGTTTTTCAGGTTCTGCTTATAACTGTACAAGAGAACTTGGTGCCTCTTCCACTTTGGAGTGGGGTTGATGAAAATCTTTCCTTCTCCAAAACTCAACATTTAAACCAGTTCTTTCTCAAGACAAACTATACTGAGACAGCAAGTTGTCACGAGCAGAAGGAACTATGAACAAAGGTGAATTAATTCAACCAAGGGGGTACTTGTAGTTTATCATTTACCCCAAAACTTTATGTCTAGGTACCCTCTGAGTAGGCCTATTATTCCTGCCATCGCTGTGTGAATCATCTGTATGTTAGCAGGCCTGTGGTAAAGATGCTCAGGAGCTTGGAGTGTGGGAAGAAAAGACAAAGATCTCAGAAGGATCAGCCTTTGTTATTCTCCACAGAGACAAGAGTCTTTTAATGATTTGGGGGCCAAATTAATTAATTCGGGCCTCTGTAATAGCCTCTTGGGAAATATCCCAGCTACAGATCCTGCCGCTGACACAAGACTTTCTGGCTAGCTTCTGCTCCTTCTGACCTCTTTTACCAGTCTGCCCTGTTACAGCCTCTTAGGTTATATCATTTAATTTCTACCCTCTTAGGTTAGTTTTCTGTAACAGAACAAGTGAACTGAAATGAAGTCCTCCAAGTACTTCTAATAATAATTGTTTTGTCTTTGTAATAGCTTAACAAATAAATCTACATTTTCTATATTACTATGCTCTCATTCTTGACTAAATCCATTAGTGAGGCTTTTTTGTTTTTGTTTTTGTTTTTAATTACCCTGGCAAAAAATCATAATCTTGGTGTGGTGGTAGATCTCAGTGATGAGCACTTGCCTAGCATGCAAGAAGCCCCCGGTTTCCATCCCCAGCACCACAAAAAAATAAAATAAAATGAGAGGGAGTATCTTGTTGGTCAAATATTTGCTCATTTTTGTTGAAAAGAACATGAAATTAATAAGAAAATGTACAGTTAGAGCTTTTGGCAAATATTTAGTAAAACAAGGAATTAATGTATTTTAAGGAATTTCTTTTGCTCTTTTTTGGATCAGGAATAATTTCTTACATTTTTCAGCTGTCACATTTTAGTTTTTCACAGATACTTGAGTATTTATAAAGCTGATTTGAAGTTCCAGATTAATACCTAAACTTCAGATAACATTTAGGTTAAGCAAGCTATTCAGAGTCAGCCAGTTGGTTAATTAGTGACTGAATTCTATTTTGATGCCCTCAGCCCAATGTTCTCTTCAGCACTTTCACTTGTTTCCCTCATCCTTCAAAGAAAAGTAATTTTCCTTTTTTTAACTAGACTTGGAAAATTTGAATCTTTTATAATTGGCAAGTAAAAGAACCACTTAAAAATGGAAACTAAAATTTTCTAAGATCTCCTGTGTACCAGCCACCATCCTGGGTTCGTTATATATATATTTTGTGCTATATTACACCTAACTACTTTTCGAGGTATAGATGCTTTTATTATCCCTTTGTGTGTGTGTGGTACTAGGGATTGAATCCAGGGGCACCTTACCATTGAGCCACATCCCCAGCCCTTTTATTTTACAACAGGGTCTCGCAAAGTTTCTGATACTGGCCTCAAACTTGTGACCCTCCTGCCTCAGTCTCCCAAGTAGCTAGGATTATAGGAATGCACCACTGCACAGTTTATTATCATTGCACTTTATAGATGAGTAAAGTAACTTAAGGTCATCTAGATATTGAGTTATGATTTTTAAGCCTATTCTCAAAGCACCTCCTAACCTTCTGCCCAGCAGCTTAAAAGAAGCAAATTCTCCCTTTCGTGTTTTCAATGTTAAAATTCCAGTGAACAACACAAGAGGATCCCAAATAACTCTGCTACCAAACTAGCGTACCCATAATTTTATCCTAGAAGTTTACTCATTCCTCAGGAAGGAGTCATGATTTTCTCATTTTAGAAATTGCATTTGAGCTTGGCTGGTGGTGCATATCTCTAATCCCAGCAACTCAGGAAGCTGAGGCAGAAGAATCCCAAGTTTGAAACTAGTCTTCGCGATTTAGCAAAGGCCTAAGCAACTTAGCAAGACCCCGACTCAGAATAAAGAAATTAAGGACTGGGGAAATAGCTCAGTGGTAAAGCATCCTTAGCTGTAGTCCCTAGTACAAAAGAAATTTCATTTGAGTTCCTTTCTAAGGGACCAAATTTGTAATTACAACTTTTGACAAAACAGGAGATTCCATGCACTTTCTTGTGGTGTTACTGTGTTCAGCCTGGTCCTATGGTTAATTCAGTACACAAAGAGGCAGGAGATCAACCATCTGGTTCCATTTGGCAGACATGGTGTTTAATCTCTCTGGTCCTATTTCCTCATTTTGACTTTCAAAGATTTAACATTTTGTACCCTTAGAGAGTTTGCATCCATAGCTTTGAGAATAAAAATCAGATCAGACTCTGAAAATATTAAACTCATAATTATCAGAAATCCAACATTTATTCTCTTTGAGCTTAATTTTAGTGTTGCTTGAATTGTTTTGCTTGTATGTTCTTGATGTGGAAAAATTTTATGTAAATTTAAAGGCATAGATATCCCTACCCTCCTTCCAAATGTGAGCCATCTAAAATACCCCTACAGGCTAGGGTTAGTGTTTCAGTTTTAAGTCCTAGCATTTGAAAATTACATTGATTAAAATGTAATACCTTGGATTTCCTTCTCAGATCCGTTTGTCAGATATTTTACCTTTTTTTTTTTTTTTTCGGTACTGAGGATTGAACCCAAGAGCACTTAACCATGGAGCCATATCTCCAGCCCTTTCTTATATTTTATTTAGAGACAGGGTCTCCCTCTGAGTTGCTTAGGTCTTGCTAAGTTGCTGAGACTGGCTTTGAACCTTCAATCCTTGTCTCTGCCTCCTGAGCTGCTGGGATTACAGGCCACCATGACCAGCATATTCATACTTTTCAAATAACCTTATTTAAAGCCTTATGAGTTACATATGTTGAGATTCTGTTAGGGTCTTCCTCGGCATTATAGTGTATAGTCATTTACTTTTAGAAGACAGGAGTGATTAGTGAGGGTTCAGATACTAAATACTTAAAACTGGAATTATCTATAGAATTTTTATCCACTTACTGCTATATAGCTAATACTCATGCAAAGCCTATTTTAAAAGTATTTCTAGAATGGATGAATCCATGTCTGGTACCCATTGTCTCTAGCTAATATATTAGTAATTAAATTCTAAGCAACATCCTTTATGTGGGTTCTAACAGAATTATTGCCCTCACATTATGAAGGAGATGGAACATTCTTAAACTAACATTTCACTCTGTTCATATATACAGAAATAAAACCAGTATCTAATTGGGGGACTTCCTAATTTCAAATGAGAAGTTAGAAAAATTTAAAGGAATGAACTTGGTTAGAATGTTTTAATCTTAATTTTTGAAGATAAAGAAAATGAAAAGATGTATGACTTGGGGGTAAGACTAATGTACATATATACAGGTTAATGCTTGCTTGTTTGTTGTACCAGGGATTGAACTCAGGGGTGTTCTACAACTGAGCTGTATCCCCAATCCTTTTATATTTTATTTTGAGACAGTGTCTCAGGTGCTGAGGGTGGCGTCAAACTTGTGATCCTCCTTAGCCTCCCGAATCACTGGAATTACAGGCATGCACCACCATGTCTGGTGAGAATATTTTTTGGAGATTATATGAATCACTGATGCATATAAAGCATTTAGGACAATAATGCCTAGAAAATAGCTCATTAGATGTTCATTATTACCAATAGTAATGGCTTTATAAGAGAAGCTGGTAATGTTCAACCACCACTCAGAATATATTTGAGAAATTTGAAATTTAAAACTCCATTAAGCAATTAAAATAGATGTCACAAAATCTGTGTGATTTTTTTTTCATAGAAGCTTCAGGTCTTCATGGCAAGTCTCCATAAACAGATCTAATGCACAGGAATATCTGGTTCATAGACATTTAACAGGCTAATAAAGGCAACTGGAATGGATGCATCAGGCTTACTAGTAGCAGCAGTAAATATCTAAGAGCATTATGAAGAGAAGCAAACATTTGAAAATGAAGATAGTGCAGTAATTTTCATAAAATTATAGTCTTGTGTCAGCCCAAATTTTGGCTGTAAATCAATCCAAATACTGGCTATTTAAGGAGAAAATAATATAAGAAAGCTATTTCTAGCTCATAAAATGGACAAGAAAGCTGAAAAATAAGGCTCATAAAAAGGTTAGGAACTAGGAGTAGTTACATAAGATGTTTTAATTCCCTTGCTGTTATTAGACTAATTTCTTTATTATCTCTCTGAGTCACCACACTCATGATTCAAAAGTTCTGGATGGCATTGTGTGCCTTAGTTGCATGGGACAGATGGAGTATCTGGCCACTTTAAGCTTTTATAAGGAATGGCACTGCCCCTGTCCAGATTCTCACAGTGGTGATTACCCCAAAGAGAAAAGATGCTTAGATTCTGTCTTGTAAAACACACAGCTGCCTACGGCAACCTCAAATCCTTAAACACACACAAATACACAGCAAGTTCTGGGTGTGTTCTATAGCATGAGTGTGAGGTATAGAATAAGCAGACCACTGCATTTAATCAAGTTATGGTTAAGTTTTGTGGGTATGGTGAAGGGATGAGGATAGGGATTTACAGGTGCATGCAAGCATGTTTGTGATGATGGGCCAAGGAATTTAAGTTGCTTAAGTAGAAGATGGTACTTGGGAGGGATAAGAAATGTGAAATGGTATCAGTGGACAGAAGTTCCCTGTGGCAGTCGGGGATCACTGGAGATGGGGTACTAGAGTGAGTGAGCTAGAAACGAGTTACAGATGGAAAGTGGGGTGTTTGAGATCAGAAATTTTGGTTACTGGTCATGATGAACCTGAAGCTATAAGTTATAGTTGAGGCAGAGTAAAAACCAAGATTATCAAAGGGGAGAGAGCCAACAAACTGGGCCAAGACATTGAAAGGATCATTTCTATGGTGTTAATTACCAAGAAGTACAACTGGAGTAGTGTTACAGAAAAAGAATGACAGGAACTCAGACCTTAGGAACAAGGGGACTTGAGGGAACTATACAGTTATTTAACCACAACAAGTACCCAGGTAGCTGATGACCTGTTTTTAAGGGAGGAAGTAGAGCAGGATGAAGCAGCAGCAATGAGGACAAGGAATAGGTTTCTTCCACCTCCAGGTCCAGTGGTGTGAGAGTGTTGGAAAGTGGCCACCGTTTGAGAAGATTACTGAGGAAGCAGGGGTATCAGAAGTCACAAATTCAGTCTGATGTAAAGATCAAAGGGCTGTTTGCACAAATTAATACTCATTTTTCTTAAACCACAATCTTCATGTAAGCAACATGAATAAAGAGAACTATTTCTCTAAGAAAAATAGCCGTGAAACAGTGACACAGCTTCATGTTTGGAAGACAAGGAACTGTTAAAGGGAAGAACTGTTATTTAGTGGTGTTGCCACGGCAGAATTATCAGGCCTAATATTGTAAGATCCTCTAGTTTTTTACAAAAGAAGCCGAAACTACGGATTTTTGTGTGAAAAAGACTTAAAATATTGACACTATTTTAAATACTGTGCCGGCACAGTAAAATAAGCGATGCCTTTACCTATTCAGTCACAATTTTCTGACTGCTGCTCTTTAAAATTCTACTATGGTATGTATTTTTGTAAGTTAAAGAGACAAACTGATCTTCAAACCAGCTGCCTGTTAGGTGGACTTAACAACAAGCTGCCACTGCCCAGTCTACAGGTGTAAGTAGAACGACTGACTACAGGCTGAACACCAACAGCCTTAAATCACCTGGCAGCTTATCATTTGTTTGTTAATTGATTATTGCTCAGATCATATCTAACCACATATTTTTTTTACTTTCAATTCTAACTCTGATAATGGAATCACCTTTGGAGAGAAACACTAACCTTGTATGATCTGAACTTTTAATGAAAATTCCACCTCAAACAATAAGACTTCCAATGGACAAAAGTTGAAGGTTCTTTAAACCTCGAAAATACTAATTAATTCCTTCATTTAATATTATTATAAAAAATTTAATGATCCTTCAAAACCCTCAATTTTCCTTGTAGCACAATGACAGAGAGGAGTTTTTGGATTGAAGCAGAGTGTAAACATAGTATTTGGCTCTATGTGACCTTGGGCAGAGTGGTAAACTACAGACCCATCTAGGTTTAGTTTCCTTATCTGTAAAATAAAGATTAAAAATGCATGTACCTACTTCACCTGGTAGGTGTAAGGTACATTAGAAAGTGGATAGCTTTAATCTCAGTTTCCTATGAGTTTTTAATTCTATGTACAACTTGCCTGAAGCTAGTAAGATTATCTACTTAGAGAAAAAGATTATAGATATTAGAATATATTTAAAATTTAGGAAATCCCTCGAGAATGAGTGGTATATAATCTTCCAAGAGCAATTTTCCTATTGAATATGACACCACTGATGGTATCACTGCGTGAGGTAGTCACTGGAAAGTATCTTCTCTACAGGTGTGTAAACTAGACGGTTGTATTTTGGTTAAGAATCCCATTCAGCTGGGCGTGGGGCGCACGCCTGTAATCCCAGCGACTCGGGAGTCTACAGCAGGAGGATCACGAGTTCAAAGCCAGCCTCAGCAACAGAGTGAGGCCCTAAGCAACTCAGTGAGACCCTGTCTCTAAATAAAATACAAAATAGGGCTGGGGATGTGGCTCAGTGGTGGAGTGCCCCTGGGTTCAGTCCCCGGTTCCAAAAAAAAAAGAAAGAATCCCATTCATTCAAGCAACACCAGGTATACAGTTTCTCTCAGCCTGCCATTACCTTCTCTCCCCTTCCCAACCTTGTGCTCATTTGATTTTCCTGAAAGTTAATTATCACTTGAGATTTATATGAGGTTTAATGAATGAGACTTTTCTAGCAGCATTTAATACATCACTCAAAAGAACAAGTCTTAACTGAGAAATACAGGATACCTCATTTTCACAGTAATTTTTTTTTAAGTCCCAATGATGAAAACTTAAGACAGCTTCCTCAAAGGAAGTTAAAACATTGACGAATCCAGTGCGGCCTGTGTGTAGCACATCCAGCTTGACTGTCCTGTAACTTAGTCTGAGTCTTTTGGAATAGTTATTCCTTTTTATTAATTGTACTGTTGTTATGCAGCCATGGAAGGAAAAAGCTGAACATTAAAATCATCAACAATATACCTGAAAGACAAAATGAGGTAAAATAAAAACATAATAATCTTAAAGGAAAGTCAGTTCTAATTGGGTATACATTAAGACTAATATTCTCACATTTTTCTTCAACCATGAATCCTGAAAAACACTATGTACTTGATAAAACCAGTAGGATCTAAATAGTGAATTCAAAGGATAAACAAAAAACAAAGATTAATGGTTTTAGTTCTGGCTCCCTTACTGACTTGCTGAGAAAGCCTGGACTTGGGTCTTCAGCTGCACCTCTAAAATGGCAACGGCCCACCATGCCCCAGGGATGTACCCAGGGAATGGAGCAACCAAAAGTACTCCAGGTGCTCACCTGGAATGCTCAAATCAGAACAGTGTGTTAGATGACTTTCTCACTTCATCAGTCTTATCCACTAATAGCTTTTAGAGATTTATCAAGTAAAATACTTAACAGTCAATGCTGAATTTTTTAACATAATAAAAACATTTATTTAAGTTTGCTTATTAGTAAATCTTTTGGTTTTGGTTTTTGCAGTGCTGGGGGGCAAACTTAGGGTCTTGTGCATGCTAGGCAAGCACTGTACCACTGAGCTACACCACTAGTCCTAATATCTTCATTTTTGAGGTTACACTAGACAAATATAGCATGTAGCCACTGCTTCAGTGTGAAACAGGGAGAGTGACCCAAAGATTCAAATCACTATCATAAAAGGGAATTCTTCAGTTTTTTAAAATCTTAACTACATTTATACTTAAAACTGTAGATAGCGTTTGTTTGTTTGTTTGTTTGTTTATTTATTGGAACCAGGGATTGAACTCAGGGACACTTGGCCACTGAGCCACATCCCCAGCCCTATTTTGTATTTTATTTAGAGACAGGGTCTCACTGAGTTGCTTAGGGCCTCGCTAAATGCTGAGGCTGGCTTTGAACTCGCAATCCTCCTGACTCAGCCTCCCAACTGCTGGGATTACAGGCGTGCGCCACCGCGCCCGACTTGGGTTTTAGAGTCTTAACCCAAGTGAATTAATCCCCTGATGGAACTAACTGTTGTTTGTACCTATAGATATTATTAAGCATACTAGATGAGCAAATGTGAGATAAATGAATGGGAAGTGAACGTGAGGAGTAAAAGCATGAGGCTATTCAAACCTCTGTGTGGTATCAATGTTCCCTACTACATGTGCCTTTTTAAAAAACAAAACAAAACAAAAAAAAAAAAAACAGAAAATGCTAACTGAACACAAAAGACAGTGGTTAATTAATGGAAGGCTAGACATCTTTGTATTCATTTATAAGAAATGTATATTATGATTATAGTAATTGTATAATTTTTTGTTATTTGATCCCTCTTTAGAAGATTTATGTATCTGAACCCAATAGAAATAACAAGAATGGAATTTGTGAATTTTTTTTGAACAAGGGGTTGAAACCAGAGGTGCTTAACCACTGAGCTATATCCCCACATTCCAGCCCTTTTTATTTTTTGAGACATGGTCTAAGTTGCTTCAGGCCTTGCTAAATTGCTGAGGCTTGCCTCGAACTTGCTATCCTCTTGCCTCAGCCTCCCAAGCCACTGGAATTACAGGCCACGCCCAGCTGAACTGGTGAATAATTTTAAAACCATGCTTACTACTGTTATTGTTTCATGAGATGCCCTTCTGCAAAAGGAGTTAAATGAGCTAAATGATATTTTAGTTGGAGCTGACAACTTTGAAAAAACAAATCTTTGGCTGCTCTTTGCTTTTTTTTTTTTCTTTTAAGAGACGGTCTTGCTCAGGTGTTTTTCCAGGCTCACCTTGAACTCCTGGGCTCAAGCAATGCACCTTTTTCAGCTTTCTGAGTAGCTGGGCTAAAGGCGAGTGCCAACACACTATTAACGTATTGGGGGGGGGGAGGCGGGATCCAACCCAGACAGCATGAGCTACATTCCCAGCCCTGATAAAAACAGTTAAAGGATAATGCATAAAAGGTTATCAAGCATGTTAACTTCCTTTTTCATTTTCCTTTTTGTGCCTACTCTGGCTTTGGAAATTGACATGGTACAGTGGCATTCCACATCAGATTTTAAAATATCATAATCTTTTAGACATATTAAATAAAGATATGCTTACCTAAAGAAGGAGCCAGCCAGTATACTATAAAAAATTGAGAGAAAGCTTCATCAAAACACATGAAATGAAGTGAAAGTGCCAATGCTGGATTAAATACTGCTCCTGTTAAACTTCCTCCTGTAATACATTTTAAGCAAAATGATTCCAAACAATATATCTGACATTTTCTTGTGTCTAGAAATAAACAGGTTATTAAATGTAACTATCTTATTTTAGATATTTAAGTAGTCTTACTGTATGATCTTCCTCTGCAGAATCACCTGGCATATTATAAAGTATGATAAATTTCAGATTATAATATACGAAGTAGAAAAAATAAAAGACGGGACAACAAGAGTTTGAACTTGGTGTTATGTCTTTACTATAAAATGCACACTGAAAGTTAATGTGCCCTGTTATTATGTTTCTATAGTTTTCTGAGTAGATTTGGCTACTCTTCACATTTATCAGTTTGAATGAATGAATAATAATAAAGTAAAATGAAAATACAATTAAGTTGGATATACCATCCCAGGGTCTTCTTAGGCATAAGCTTACCTTTGTATTGAAAACAAAAAGTAAAATGAACCTTGTCAGAAGAATCCTTAAGAAGTGACTGAATGGTACATCTTAATAAAATGGTTATAAATGTTTTTTTTTTAAAGTGTGAGTTGCTTCATGAAAGATAAGCATAAATTCTAACTGTTGACCATTTTTCAGTATTCATGTTCCACCTGTATACCCAAGGTAACTGTCATGGGGCTTAGAAGTCTATAGTTCTGTCTACATAGTAAAAGGAAAAGCAGAGGAAGCTGAATGACTCCAGCACTTCTCACTAGAGCTGTGACTGCTTTTCAAAGTACACCCTAAGAGCATCCCTAAGACTGGCACTGCTGGTAGTTCCTCCAGGTGAAGGCTGAGGTGCACACATCTGCCTCTTCACTCAGCCACAGAGATCCTGAGACCTTCACACATTTTACGTTGACATATACCACTAGAGCCTGCCCATTTGTCTGCATAACATGCAGAAAAGTAAAATTGTTAGTTAAGTGATTCTTTCAATCAATGATTTGGGATTTTTGCAATTCTATTTATGGGAGTACTTTCTACATATATAGTGTTTTTCTTCTTTGCCAGTAAAACTTTGACATTAGATGTTGAAAAAATAAAGTGATCTTTTCCTAAGATTTTACAAATGAGATTTCATTCTTGATAGGCTGAGAACAATGAAGCAAGGCTGCGATGAAACCACTGAGCACTGGGTTAAGCTCACTGGATGGCTGAGAGTTCTGCTAGCATACCAGCCTCATAGTATGATTTGTTTTTTTACCTGAGCAGTGATAACTGGCATCATCTCATGGGCCTGCAGAATATTCTTGAACAGTCAAATCCTGGAATGTTCAACTGCCAAGGCTCAACAGAGTTGTTTGGTTGGCAACTGATCATTTCACTTCAGTTCTATACACTCCCCACCAAAAAAAATTTCCTGTGTACTAGACACCATGGACCGAAAAGACTCACAATATCTTTATAATATAATGTGAGTTGTCGTCAATGATCAGTGACTTTCTAAAGCATTTTTCAGCATAAATAGACCAAGTGAGCCATCGCCCTTACAGTAAGATTACTTCAGACCTATGGGTCATGGTATACTGAAGACTTTTTCTTAGAGCTAAGATAAACATGACGATCACACCAACCCTAAAAAACTTGAACTGCTTCACTTCCTTTATCTTCTAATCCTTACATTACCAGTTCTGTGTAGAGTGACCTGGTAGAAGCTGCTCTTCCCCCTAAGAGGTAAAGTCTTTCCCCTCTCTTAAATATGGACTGGCTTTGCAACTTGGGTTGACAGAATGCAGCAGAAGTGACACTGAATTCTGAATGTGGCGGGTAGTGCTGTGTGAATTCTAGATTCAGGTGTCAATAAGTCCATCAGCTTAGACTTTTTTGCTCTCAGAACCATGCCCTGACCATAGAAGTAAACTGGTCTGGGCTGCTGGAGGATGAGAGGCCACATAAAGGGGAACCGAGGCATCCCAGATGACAGCACCAAGCGCCAGACATGAGGGTTCCTCAGCTTTTCCAGCCCAACCACTGTCTGTCTGGTGAATGTAACTGAATGAGTGATGTCATGGAATTTGCCTCTAACCTACAGAATTGTGAAAAATAATAAATTGTTATTTTAAGTTATGGGATGGTTTGTTACATAGCAATAGCTAACACAGATACAGAAGTCTGTATCAGGTATGGATTCTGTGTTAACAAAAACCCCGAATGTGGCATTGGCTTTGCTCTTTTACTGGATAATTCTTTTGTTGTGAGGGTCTGTCCTGTGCACTATAAGATATTTAGTGGCACCCCGGACCCTACCCATTAGATGCTAGTAGCACTCCCCTCTCCCCATATTGTAACAACCCAAATGTCCCCTGGGGTCAAAATCCTCCACAGTTGAAAACCTATAGAAACACTGGTACTTGTGTATAAGAAGATCTATATACGGTTGATTATTTATAGTAGCAAAGAACCAGGGAAAACCTAAATATCTACTTACAGAAAAATTGCTGAATATGCTTATTATTACTTTAGGAGATCATGAAGCATTTTGAAATAATGAGAGAAATCTCTACTAACATAGATCTCCAAGATAAATTATTGAATAAACCACCAAAAAAAAGCAGACTGCAGAAAGGTATGATACTTTCTATGACAACATGAACACAAACATACATAATAAAATATAATTTCAAAGAGTATTATCTATACTTATAATAAATACATGTGAAGGCTTTGGAAGGACATAATACACAGCACACAAAAGGATTAGCTGGTGGGAAAAGAGGGACAGACATGGAAGAGGGCAGTCAAAAAGCACTTCAGCTTTTCCGTTTTTTACAAAGAATGTTCACATATTGTGCACTTAAATATAAGTTTCCTAAAAAGAATCAGTAGATAGAGAACTGTCAGAAAGTGGCTTCAGCAAATAGGTTACTATTCATTGGCGTTTGAAGGGGAGATGATATAACTGCATGTTGAGAAAGAGCTATCACCAGGAGATCTAGCAGGCTGACTGCCCAGAGTCTTAAGGGATCAGTATGAACTTAAGGAAATCACCATAACCAAAGGTGAGGTCTCAGATCTGGCAATTCTAGGCACTAATGTTTCTCAGTGTTCCTAAGGGGAATCAAATTCTCTATAATAGGATACTAGTTAAAATCACATAAGGCTCATATATAAGCCAGAAGGTCAATTTAGTATTTACAGTGGAAGCCAGCCCTTTCAAAGTCACCAACATATTTGTCTTCCCTCTCCAAGGCACCCATTTCCTGGTAAGTGCCCCCTGGAAGGTCAGATCTATCACCAGAAGTTATTTGGTCAACATTTAATCAAAGCAAAGACCATGATAAAACAACATTCAGAATTGAAAATACCTGTGTACTGACAAGGCTGCTTTCCCTACACGCAGTCTCTACCTCCTGCTGTGTTGAGCAAGTGCTCTGGAAGTGTCTCCAGACACTCCAGTTTTCATTGCTGGGTCTCACTCTGTTGATGTGCTAATTTACTACCTAAGCCTACTAGCTCTTTTTGAACTAGTTATTATAGACCTGGAAGAATGACATTAAGCTGTTTAGGAGGTTGTAGGGAGCACCTAGGGATTTGTATACAAAAAGTTGACTTATTTGCAAATAAGTTAACTTTCAATATAAAAGTTGTAAAGCCTATACTTTCCTGAGCTTATCCCAACAAAATTATTGATTATGCAACAATGATCAAGTTATACTGGAAGCCTGTGACAAATCAGTAGTATATGCCAGGTATTGTGCTAATAATATGAATAATCTTCCCTTTTTTTGGTACCCAGGGTTTGAATCTAGGGCACTTAACCACTGAGCCACATCCCCAGCTCTTTTTTTATATAGTTAGAGAGTCTCTCACTGACTTGCTTGGGCCTGGCTAAATTGTTGAGGCTGGCTTTGAGCTCACAATCCTCCTGCCTTAGCCTGGGATTATAGGCAACTGGCACCATGCCCAGCCTCATACTCTTGACATGGTGTTATTCTCCATTTCAAAGTTGAAGGAACTGAGACCAAATTAAGTATCCAGCATAAGAGTGCAGTCCAACTCCAAACCTGTACTCTTGACCACTATATTTATTATACTGGTGTAGTAAAAGGAAGTTGGAGACCTTTCTTTGAAGCCGGTTCTTATTTGGAAATTGGTAATGGTATCTATTTCGTATTGTATTAGAAGGGCAAGTATGTAAGGACTTAGTTTCCTTCTCATTTGACAGATAAGGTTATCTACATTCATGACTTAGAAGGATACCAAAAACCCTGCATGGAGTAATGGTGTAAAGTAAAAATACTACAATTTCTTAAGACAATTTTTTTGGGGGGTGGGCAGTGCTGGGGATTGAACTCAGGGCCTTAGTGCTTGCTAGGCAAGCACTCTACTAACTGAGCTATATCCCAGCCTTTAAGACAATTTATTAGAATTATATTGGAAGCCATGGACATAAAATATGGAATGCACAGTATTTTATCTATGTAGCTTTATTAATTGAACAAACTATTTGCTAATTCATTCACGTACTCTAAAGATTCTTAACAACTGTTTACTTTGTACCATATGATACTATCATAAGTCCCAGTTACATTATGATGAATAAAACAAATGTGGTTTCTGTACTGAAACCTTCTGGTAAATGAGGATAGGTATTATGTCAGAAAACAGGGTATAATTTTAAATTCTATAAACAAAAAAAAAAAGATGCAGTAATAATGACAACTTACATGCACAAAATAACATTTTTTTCAATATCTAATCATGTACAGAAATGAACACATTTCTCTCTTACCCTGTTTATTGAACTAAAAAAAAAATTAAGGAAGATTTTCTTGAAATCTGAAATAATCATTTATAATTTTAAGAGCCAGGTGTGGCAGCACACACCTGTCTGTAGTCCCAGCTATTTGGGAGGCTGAAGCAGGATCACTTGAGCCCAGGAGCTCAAGACCAACGTGGGCAGCATAGCAAGACACCATTAAAAAAAAAGTTTATATTTTTAGTATGTTCTCACATAGCTTTTTCTTTTTCTCTCTTCTTTTACTTTCTTTCTCTCTTTTTTAACTTCATTAGGGAAGCCGATAACTACAGAGTGGTAATGACAACAGTGGCCTTCACCTGCACATAAAAATTCAGACTGCTGGGCTGGCTGAGTGGTAGAGCATTTGCTCAGTGTGTGCAAAGCCAGGGGTTCAATCCTCAGCACTACAAAAAATAAATTCAGAATGCTAAATCAATACACAATCCTAGGAACCTGTGGCTATGCTGCTAGGCAGTTGTTCTAAATCTTAAAATACATCATCAGTTTTTTTTATGTGACCTGAATTCATGACTCCTGAGTAACTTCAAGGCCCAAGTAATTAAAGAAATCTCCCAGCATGCAATTTTGTCAGACCTGTACTTGTGGTATTTTAGAAGTTTAAAAAAGATACATCACAGTAACTTGTTGTGATGTGTGACCTAGCCAACTCTTCTGCCTTTCTTTCCCTTTTCATTCTTAAATCGTTCCTACAAAAGCCTCGTTTTTGCCTAGCCGCACAGACAGTCAAATAGTCCCAAGACAGTCCATTCTATTTGGAACAAAGTCATGATTTATATCTATAGAAACTCATGGGGTATTATATAATGTAGTGCAGCATTCCCCAAAGTAGGTACTCTTCTGCTACACACTGCTAGACAAATGGATTTCATAAATTTGATAAACTGCCACATCCTCCCTTTGGAATTTCACATTAGATAGTAGTATAGTAAAGTAAGTTTCTGTGGGATCTTAAAATTAGAAGACCTGCTTAATCCAGTGTTTGCCAGACCTTTTTGATAACAGAATCCTTTTGTAATTAAAAATTTTTAATTGTGGTAAAATATATATAACATAAAATGTGCCACTCAGTGTTTTCTACATTCAACAATGTACTGTCAGTACTTTTTTCCAGAAGTTTTCCATCCAAAAGAAGTTTTCCAGCCGGGCGCGGTGGCACACACCTGTAATCCCAGCACTTGGGAGACTGAGGCAGGAGGATCGAGAGTTCAAAGCCAGCCTCAGCAACTTAGCAAGGCCCTAAGCAACTCAGTGAGACCCTATCTCTAAATAAAATACAAAATAGGTCTGGGGATGTGGCTCAGTGGTCGAGTGTCCCTGGGTTCAATCCCCAGTACCAAAAAAAAAAAAGTTTTCCATCATTTTGAGGTCTGTACCCATTAACAGTAAGTCTCCATTCCTTTTCTCCCCAGTCTTGATAACCTCTATTCTATTTTCTGATTCTATGAATTTGCCTGTTTTGGATTATTTCATGTAAGTGCAGTCATGAAATATTTGTCCTTTTGAGGGGGTCTGAATTTTTAAATTTTTTTTTATTTTATTTTTACTTTTGGTATTGGGGATTGAACCCAGGGGTACTTAACCACTGAGACCCTTTTTATTTTTTATTTTGAGACAGGGTCTCATTGAATTGTTTAGTGCCTCCTGAGTCACTGGGAGTACAGGCGTGCCCCACCATGTCCCACTAGAATTTAAAAAAAAAAAGTAGTGGGTCTTGAACCCAGGGACACTCTACCAACTGTGCCATATCCCAAGATCCCCTACCTTGCCTCATGTTTTTTCATTCTTTGAGACAAGGTCTCACTAAATTGCCAAGGCCAGCTTCCAACTTGTAATCCTCTTGCCTCAGCCTCCTGAACTGTTGGGATTACAGCTGTGCATTGTGTCTGGTTTATTTTCCTTAGCGTGTTTTCAAATTTCATATTGTATATGTCAGAACTTTATTCCTTTTAATAACCAATTGCATTCAACTGTATATGTTTTTGGAACTCTTGAGGAGCACACTGTAGAAATGCTGTTAATAAAACTGGGTAGGTGCTTTAGTGTCAGTTTGAAGCATGGTTCCTATGCAAGCTTGCTGTGTAAATTGAGATGATCATTTCACTTCTGAGCCTCACTTTGCTTAAAATGGAAATAATGTATTCATCAATGGCTTTTGGTAAGGATTAACTAAGATTACTCATATATATTTTCTAGCAAGATGCTTTGGCATACAATAGGCACCCAGTGAATACTCTTATCTGTCCTGTACTGGCAGGGAAAAAAATGAAAGAAAGATTATCATAGATTATGATTTTTCTACTTGGTTTTACCCCTGCAGTCTCTAGCACTAAGACTGTAGCCACTAGTTACAGTACATTACATTTGAAAAATGGGGCTACTGCCAATAAGGAACTGAATCTTTATTTTTCCTTAATTTAAATTTAAATAGCCACATAGGCTAGTGCCTTCTGAATTGGACAACAACTCAGCTCCTAGAACAGTGGTTTTCAACTTTAGTTTCAAAAGGAATCACCTGGAGAACGTTAAAATATATTACTGCTGCCAGGCATGGTGGCACATGCCTGTAATCCCAGCTGTTCAGGAGGCTGAGGCAGGAGGATTGCAGGTTCAAAGCCTGTCTCAGCAATTTAGTGAGGCTATAAGCCACCTAATGAGACCCTGCCTCAAAAAATAAAAAAGGGCTGGGGATGTGCCTCAGTGACAGAACATCCCTGGGTCCAGTCCCTGGTACCAAAAAAAATAAAAAAATTAAATTAAATTAAATATACCACTGCCTAGGCTCCTTCCCAGCACAATTACATTTTAATCTCTGAGCCCAGAATGGGTATATTTTAATAGCTCCCCAAGTCATTCCAATGCAGACAGAATGTTGAGAGCCACTGTTCTAGTGACCCTTTTACTCTCTTCCCTCTTCCATTAATTAGTTCCCACATTTCAAGAAAAAAGGACAGTGTTTTAGATCCCTTAAAATGGTCTTTTACATATTTCTCCCAATAGTTTTCCTTATATTAATCTATAACTTCAAATATTATTTCTCTTCCCTCAAAATCTCTATCACTTATAAAATAGAAAATGACTAATATATGCAGATTTATGGAATCACAACTATATTAAAAGTATAAAAAAGAATACCAACTTGAGGATAATCAACAGAGGGAGAAAGGACATAGGTAGAGAAAGATCCAACTGTAAAGGGTTTTATTTTAAAAATCTTTTACTATTTTTACTATAAAAGATTGAACTGTGTGCTGGCGAGGGGTGGGGGGGCATTACTGTTCTTTGTTTTCCCTGGTACTGAGATACACGGAGCTACATCTCTAGCCCTTTTTAAGTTTTTTTTTTTTTTTTATTTTGAGAAAGAGTTTTACCAAGTTGCTCAAGCAGGCCTTGAACTTGTGATCCTCCTTCCTCAGCTTCCTGAGTAACTGGAATCAGAACACTTGCTGCCACACTCAGCATAACTGTTTTTACCAAGGACAGTTCACACATAGTGGATATTTCAAACCTAAAACTTGAATAAATGAGCAACTATTCACCAACTCCTTAAATATTCATATGCCCTTCCCTTTCTTCTATAGCATTTGCTTTCATTTGTGTAAAATGAAACTAAAAAATGGAAGTACGCCTAAGGAAGGGAAAATGGTTTGAGAAGTCTTTCATTTTTACCCTGGAAGGTCAAACATAGTTAGAAGTCCTTATCTTGAGGTTTGTTTCTACTTGTAAGTTTCACATTAACGGGCAGAAGATAGACAATTACTCTAAATTTCCTTTGTTACAGTCATGCCTCCAAAATATTTATAATTTGGATATGGTCCCAGTAAAGGTATTCTGTTGTAATCATTTGGGGGGAGGAGGGATTGAGCCCCAGCCCAGGGCCTCATGAATGCTAAATGTCCTGCCACTGAACTACATCCCCAGCCTTTATTGTAATCATCTTAAATGATACATTTTGTCATTAAACTTTTTTTTGTATTTTCTTGTCTTATTTAGAAAATCTGCCTGGCTGCATCTGAAGTCTGTCAAGCTAAAGAAATGGTTTAAAAGAAATCAAGAGAAGTTATTCTTAAAAAGCATTCTTACGGGTTGGGGTTCCAGCTCAGTGGTAGTGAGGCACAGGGTTCAATCCACAGCAGCACATAAAGATATATTTTTTAAAAAAGCATCCTGAATTTCAAGCAAGTTTCAATTTTAAAATACAACTTTCTTGATAGGTCAATTAAAAGTTCGTTTATAACTCAAGATGAATTAATAAGGAAATAAGAAATGATTAATTTGTAGAAAAAGACTAGGAAATGGAACTACAGAATTTCTACTTTCCATTCTTAACTACTAACCAATCATGTGCTTTGTGCTTTAAAAAGGAACTTTTTAGACCTGGGATCATTTTTCAGTGGGTGTCAGAAACCATCTATATCACCTTTACATGATAAAAGAGGTAACTGATAAGTTGTCTTTCTGTTAAAGCAATCCCTTTGTAGGATATTTGAACCAGTGGCAATATCTAACAGGATCTCAAGGTTCAGTCCACGAGGTGGCACCTTTCTCTGTGTGTTTAAAAACAGCCCTGAATCTAAAGGATCTGTACTTCGGCCCCCTTGGTTAAGAATGGGCTGCAAAATGGTTAGAATAAAGGGGATGAGGGATACCAATATTTACATCACAGCGATGTAGGGGTTTTGGATGTATCTTGGTAAAGAACTTAAAACCCTCGGGTCACAGAGGTTCCAGACGTGCCGAGTGTTTTGTGAGAAATGACAAACCTGCATAGGCCAAAAAGGTGATGAGTGCAGCCAGCAGGTGGATACGAAGCTTGCTTCGGACCTCCTGGAAGTGCAGCAGAGCGCTGTGGAAGATAAAGGAGCAGATGGCCTCTGTGATGATCGCTTTGGGTAAATCGGTATGGATGGGATTCTTGCAAGCCAAGCTCCTCGCGCTGAAGTGGTACTTGGTCAGACCCAGGTTCCACAGGGCGCTTATGCAGTACCTGCTGCATAGAGCGCTAACCAGCTGAGACGACAGCCTTACTGCACCCGTCTCGGGGGACATTCCCCCCAGCATCATCTGCATCATCACGCCGCAAGGGTTGCTGGTAGTGCCCACCAGAGTCAGGCCATGCACCAACGAGAAAAAGTAGATTAGCGTCAGCGTCCAGGTGGGGTGCGTGGAGTCCTGCGCGCTAAGCAGTTGTAGCTCGTGGGTGCAGCAGCAGAGCTGGAAGGTGGCTAGAAACTCCAAGACGAAGGCGTGGACCAGGGGCCTGTGCAGCTGCTGCCGAGCAACCACGCGGCCCAGCCCCATGAACAGCACGATCGACAACATAAGCCCCAGAGAGATGCAGGTGTCCTGGACCTGGGGCCAGAGCCCCTGCAGCGCCGACATGGCTCCCTTACGTCTGACTAGGGTGCCTGCTCGGGTGCGACGGGAGGCAGCCCGGGGCCCAGAGTACGAAGTCCGCAGCCCCGCCCCTCCTCACGCCCCTGGGGCGGGCCGGCTCTAGGCGAGCAGGAGGCCCCGGGGCGTTACGCTGGAGGGATCCTCCCCCCCTCCCCGGCTCGGAGTTAAGGTGTTGGAACCGGAGCCGGGGAGGAGAGGAGGTGAGGGGCGGCGAGGGAGCTGTGCTTGAGCGTCGGCTGAGGGGCCAACGGTCAGCCGAGCCCAACACGCACAGCTCCTCCGCCTCCCTCTGCTATTGGCAGCGGCGCGGGTGGGGTGGGGCGCGGAGGGCCGCCGCGCACCCGAGGCCATTGCGCACGCGCGCGGTTGCTGGCGCGCCGGAGACCCGGACCTCCGGATCCCGCACACGCCGGACGGGAACAGGAGCGCACCCTTTCCGCCCGGATATCTGCTCTGGAACGTGGACTCGAGCTTTTTTGTCTGCTCTGGGAGGACTACTACATCGGTCTGGAAGGACCCTTAAGGTCATCTCAGCCACCACCTCGTTTTTATTAGTGGGGTGACCGAGTTTGAGAAGAGGGGAGGCGCAGCGCCGGGAACCGGTGTGTGGGGGCTGTTCCTTAGTAACAGACCTGAGGGCCCAGGTGTGAGCTGTGCGCGGAGGAGCGTGCCGCAGGCTCTTCACCTGCCTAAAAATTAAAAATAACTTTTTTTATAGGCTTTTTTTTAGGCTCCTCACCTGCCTAAAAAATTTTAAAATAACTTTTTTATAATTGTGGTAAAGCGAATATATGCCATTGTTTTAACCATTTTAAGTGTATAATTCAGTGACATTATTCAGTTATTCAACCATCACACTTTCCACAGTCTGAGTCATGGTTTTTAGAAATGATGTCCCCTTAATTTATAATATTTGTATAATCTGTCTATAATCTTTGGCATGAATTAAATGTAATAACATGAAAGTCATTTCTTTTTTACATTTTTTATTTGTTCTCATTAGTTATACTTTTTTTTTGGAACCAGGGATTGAACGCAGGGACACTCGGCCACTGAGCCACATCCCCAGCCCTATTTTGTATTTTATTTAGAGACAGGGTCTCACTGAGTTGCTTAGGGCCTTGCTAAGTTGCTGAGGCTGGCTTTGAACTCGCGATCCTCCTGACTCAGCCTCCCAAGTCGCTTGGATTACAGGCGTGCGCCGTTCTCATTACTTATACTTGATGATAGAATTATTTTGACGTATTATACATATAAGGAGTGTAAGTTCTCATTCTTCTGGTTGTACATGTTGTAGAATTACGTTGGTCGTGTAATCATATACGCACATAGGATGGTAATGTCCGATTCATTCTACTATCTTTCCTATGCCCAATCCCCCTCCCTTCTCTTCATTCTCCTTTAAAGCAGTCATTTCTTAGAGCCTCTGTGTCCTATGTGGGAAGGAAACCCAAAGCAAAACTCTGGAGAGGTCCACCTCATAGAGTGGTTTGTTTTAAACAGCCTGAAAACGCCTTAGCACAGAGCCTAAGGCACAGGCAATGGTTAGTAAGTAGAAGCTTAAAGTTGAAACAGAAGGTTTCAGCCGCTGGAGTTCCAGTCTATGGCTCTTGCCAGTCCTAACAACTCTCATTTGCGGTGCAGAGTGGGAGAAAATGCTGGGGTTTCTCAGATCTTGCACCTAGCCAAAATTTTGTGCTGATGGAATGCTGTCTTGTCTTAGAGTGGAGTTTCCAAATGCATTAGCACTATTCAGTTCTGTTCCAACTGGCTCTTTTGACCACAAGTCCACATTTCATAGATCTGGAAAGAAGGGGGCTGGGGTTGTGGCTCAGTGATATAGTGCTTGTCTAGCATGTGAGGCACTGGGTTTGAGTCTCAGCACAATAGATAGATAGATATTGAGTCTCAGCACGATAGATAGATAGATAGATAGATAGATAGAATAAAATAAAATAAAATCTAAAAAAATTGTTTTAAACTGTAGAGGAAGGAGAGTGAGGAGGACCATAACTTCTGGATGGTTCTCAGTTTTCATTCTCAATTTCAACTTGTCCCTCTATAACCTATGAAAATTCCTTTCTTTCTTTTTCTTTTTCCTGTCTTGTGGTACTGGGAATTGAACCCAGGAGGATTCTACCACTGAGTTATATCCCCTCCCACCCCACCTTCTTAAATTTTATTTTGAGACAGGGTCTTGCTAAGTTGCTGAGGCTGGCCTCTAACTTGCTATCCTCCTGCTTCAGTCTCCCAAGTCACTGAGTTTACAGGCATGCACCACCTGACCAGGTAAAACTTCCCTTTTTAATGTGAAGATTTCTGTGTACCAATAAAGAATTTTTATAAAATCTGAATTTTAAAAAACTTAATTCTTTCACAAAACACAGAGAAAAAGTCCTTCCCTCTTTCTTGTGTCGGTGCCTACTCAGGAAAAATTTCAGGTAAGTTAAAACTATGTTTTAAGGGCTGGAGTTGTGGTTCAGGGGTAGAGGGCTTGCCTAGCATGAGTGAGGCCCTGGGTTTGATCCTCAGTACCACATATAAATAAATTTTAAAAAGGCATTGTATCCATTTACGACTAAAAAATATTTAGAAACTATGTGTTAGTTGCTGCTATTGAAAAGATTACTTTAAAACCAGTCCTGTGAGTGTAATCCCTTCATTGATGCTCTTTACTAGAAGTCACCTGAGAATTATTTAATGAAAATATATTTCATTTACTGCTTTGCTGATAATTCACTTTTACCAGCAAAAGCTGTGTAGGAAACTGGTCTTTGGACTTTGGTAAGAAATTTTAATAAAGGACTTTGGACATTGTTCAAGTAAAGAACAAGAGCAATATAAATCCAACTAATTACTTGTGATTTAATATTTCACATCAAAAAAATCATTTTGTATTTTCAGAGGCAAGAAAGGATTAATTAACATCACTCCAGATGGGCTAAGGCCTGTGTTAACATTGGTGAAACAACAGTGAAAACAGTCTTTGCACTTCATTTATTTTTATTTTTATTTTTTGGTAATGGGGTTTGAATTCAGGGATACTCAAGCACTGAGCCACATCCCCAATACCATTTTGTATTTTATTTAGAGACAGGGTCTCACCAAGTTGCTTAGCACATTGCTTTTGCTGAGGCTGGCTTTGAACTTGCCATCCTCCTGCCTCAGCCTCCCAAGCTGCTGGGATTACAGGTGTGCGCCACCTCGCCCAGCAGTCTTTGCTCTTGAATAGCATATAAAAAGGAATAGAAGCTGGGCGGGCACGCCTGTAATCCTAGTCACTTGGGAGGCTGAGTCAGGAGGATCATGAGTTCAAAGCCAGCCTCAGCATTTTAGTGAGGCCCTAAGCAATTCAGTGAGACCCTGTCTCTAAATAAAATACAAAATAGGGCTGGGGATGTGGTTCAGTGGCCAAGGGCTCCTGAGTTCAATCCCCAGTTCAAAAAATAAAAAAATAAAAAGAGATAATAAAATATAGTGTAAGGGGCTGAAATGTAGCTCAGTGGTACAGTTATCTATAGATAAGTATATAGCTATAGATAAGACTCTCACAGTAAAACTATCAAAATCAGGAAATTAACATTGCCACCACCATCTACCCCTTCAACCCCATTCAAGTTTTCCCATTTGTTCCAATGTTGTTCTTCATAGCAAAAAGATCCAGTTCAGAATCATGCATGCATTTAGTTGTCATGTGGCATTGGTCTTCAATCTGAAAGTTCCTTAATCCTTCTTTGACTTTATGACCTGGACAACTGTGAGGATTATGGTCAGTTATTTTGTAGAACCTCCCTGAGTGTGGGTTGGCCTGATGTTTCCTATATGTGAGTTGCAGGTTATACATCTTTAGCAGGAATTTCACAGAGATGCTGGGTTCTCACAGCATCTGTGAGAAAATTGCATCCTGTCATTTGACACATGATTTCAGATGTTCCCTTATCAATGTTAATTACTTCTGATCTGATAAAGATGGTATCTGTCAGGTTCCTTTAAAGGTGCTCTTTTCCCTTTTGTGATAAATAAGAAATATGTGGTGGGAAGATTCATCAGACTTTGTATGAAGTGTCCTTATGTGATCTGGTGGGCGGAGGCCGGGTCAGAGTCTACTTTCATGTTTCCTTAATAGAAGGAAAGAAAGCAATGTTGCTAAGTGAAAAGCACGTTGAACTTGGAGTCAGCACTGCTGAGTAGTTCTCTAGGTGGCCTTGGATTCCCTAGTTCTCCCCCATTTCTCACTTATTGTTCTTAAGAATAACTGTAGAATGTACTGGGAGTACAATATCTTGAGATAAGGGGTGTGTTGTGGTTTGGATTGAAGTGTTCCCTTAGACATGTGTTGAAGGCTTGGTACTCAATGCAGCAATGTTGGGAGGTCGAAATTTCACAAGTGATTGGATCATGTGGGTTCTAACCTCATCAATGGATTAATCCATTGAGGGCTCCACAGCTGAATAGGCTATTGGGAGGTGGTGGGAACTGGAGGAAGTAGTTGGAGGGAGTGGGTCCTTGGGGTTGTCCCCTGCCCCTCTCCTCTCAGCTTTCCAACTGCTGTGAGGTGAGCAACTTCTGCCATTATGTTTTGCCCTGCCTCAGGCCCAAGCAATGGAGCCAGTTGACCATGAACTAAAACCTCTGAAAACAGGAGCCAAAATAAATCTGTCTCCCTTAAGTTGTTTTTCTTAGGTAGTTTGTCATAGCAGTGAAAAGCTGACTAACACAGGTGAAATGGCTTGAAACAGCCTGGGCTTTGGTCAGCCTCCCGTAATATGCCCTCTGGTGGATTAGCCCAGTGTGTCAGGTGGCCTCCAGGAGTTAAAACCAGAGTAGACTGCTTTCCAGGGTCCCTAAACTGCAGCATAAGTGGGCACTTGAAATTAGACTCCATCTCCCCTGGACAACTTTCCTGAACCTGGGAAAACTGGCTTAGAGTGACTCCTAGGCTTCTCTTTTCCCTTGCGACCTGCCTGTAATTGACCTGATTCATGTAACTTGTGTATGGTTTCTTTCTCACCAGAATGAGACAAGTTGGCACCAGTGTACACTGAAACCACTTGCAAGGCCCCTTTAGAGAACTAGACCCAGCTCTCCCACTTGTGGGTGACTCCTGCTTTATGATTCTGTTTCCTCCAGCAGGGACCCCGCTGGAGCCTTCGGTGTGTCTCACTGGGAATCAAGCACTACTGGAGCACTGTCTCTGGAGCATCTTAGGAAAGAAATCAGAGAGAATGAGAGAGGAATGTGGTTCCCCAAACTTGGTTCAGGATGGTGAGGAACTGTGAGAAAGGAGAGGGGATCGTGAATAGAGTATGGTCTCTGTCTTTTAGATTGCTCTCCAGCTCAGCCCCCCAGGGATTTATGCCTCTGCCTTAAGAGTAAAACTGAATAGAAACATCCATTCAATAGAAGACTGTTCAGCGATTTTTTTTGAAGTATGAGCTATTCGCAATAGACAAAAGGTGGAAGCAACCCAGGTGTCCAGAAAAATGGGCAAAGGACTTAAATATACATTGCCAAAGGAGATATACAAAGATCTAATAAGCACTAAAAAAAAGATGCTCAACATCATTAATTAGGGAAATACTTCAAAATCACAAGCCAGGCTTGATGACATTTCCCATAATTCCGGTTACCCAGGAGGCTGAGGCAGGAGAATCCCAAATTAAAGATCAGTTGGATAACTTAGCAAGAACATGTCTCAAAAATAAAATTTAAAAAAGGGTTGGGTTGAATAACCAAGGCAATCCTTGGAAAGAAGAGTGAAGTAGGAGGCATCAAAATACCAGACCTTAAACTCTACTATAGAGCAATAGTAACAAAAACAGCATGGTATTGGCACCTAAATAGACATGTAGGTCATTGGTACAAAATAGAAGACACAGAGACAAACCCACATAAATACGGTTATCTCATACTAGACAAAGGTGCCAAAAACATACATTGGAGAAAAGATAGCCTATTCAACAAATGGTGCTGGGAAAACTGGAAACAAAATGAAATTAAAACTCCATCTCTTACCCTGCACGAAAATCAACTCAAAGTGGATCAAAGACTTGGGCACTAGAACAGTGACCCTGCGCCTGGTAGAAGAAAAAGTAGACCCAAACCTTCATCATGTCCACTTAAGACCAGACTTCCTTAACAAAACTCCTAAAGCACAAGAAGTAAAATTAAGAATCAATAAATGGGTGGGACTGGGGTTGTGGCTCAGTGGTAGAGAGCTTGCCTAGCATGTGGAGGCACTGGCTTTGATCCTCAGCACCACATATAAATAAATGAATAAAATAAAGGTTCCCTCAGCAACTAAAAAATTGTTTTAAAAAAAGAAGCAATAAATGGGATGGATTCAAACTAAAAAGCTTCTTTTCAGCAAAGGAAACAATAATTTGAAGAGAGAGCCTGCAAATTGGGAGAAAATCTTTACCACATACATCTCAGAGCACTAATCTCCAGGATATATAAAGAACTTAAAACACTTAACACCAAAAAGAAAGATAACCTAATCAATAAATGGGCTAAGAACTGAACAGACACTTCACCAGAGAAGAAATCCAATCCATCAACAAACATGAAAAAATGTTCATCATCTCTTGCAATTAGAGAAATGCAAATCAAAACTACTCTAAGATTTCATCTCACTCCAGTCAGAGTGGCAATTATCAAGAATACAAGCAATAATAAGTGTTGGGTAGGATGTGGGGAAAAGGTACACTCATATGTTGCTGGTGGGACTGCAGATTGGTGTAATCACTATGGAAAGTAGTATGGAGATTCCTCAGAAAACCTGGAATGGAACCACCATTTGACCAAGCTATCCCACTCCTCAGTATGCACCCAAAGGACTTAAAATCAGCATACTGCAGTGACACAGCCACATCAATGTTTATAGCAGTTCAATTCACAATAGCTAAACTATGGAACCAACCTAGATGCCCTTCAACAGATGAATGGATAAATAAAATGTGGTACATACACACAATGGAATAGTACTCAGCTATAAAGAAGAATAAAATTATGTCATTTGCAGGTAAATGGATGGAACCAGAGAATATCATGCTAAGTGAAATAAACCAATCCCCAAAAAACAAAGGCTGACTGTTTTCTCTGATAAGTGGATGCTGATCCATAGTAGTGGGTGAGGGTTGGGAAGAATGAAGGAACTTTGGTTTATGCAGAGGGGAGTAAAAGGAGGGGCCGGTGGTGGGGGTGGGAAGAATGGTGGAATGAGACAGACATTGTTACCCTATATATATGTATGATTATACTACTGGTGTGTCTCAGCACCATGTACAGCCGGAGAAATGAGAAGTTATGCTACATTTGTGTACAATGTGTGAAAATGCTTTCTACTGTCATGTATAATCAACTAGAAAAAAATTTAAAAATTTAAAAACAAAGGACTGGGTCTGGCCATGGTGGTGGTACATGCATGTAATCCCAGGGACTTGGGAGGCTGAATCAGGAGGATTACAAGTTCAGGGAAAGCCTCAGAAGCTTAGCAAGAAATTGTCTCAAAATTAAAAAGGGGACTAGGGGTGTAACTAAGTGGTAAGTGCCCCTGGTTCAATCCTCAGTACTAAAATAAACAAACAAAAATTAGGGGTGGAAACTGGGGATGTGCATGCTTTCCTAGAATGCACAAGATCCTGGGTTTCAGTCCTCAATGCCACAAAACAAAAAGCAAAACACAAGATATCACCTTACACCCATTAGGGTGGCTACGATTTACAAATTTTTTAAAAGTGTTGGCAAGCATGTGGCTGAAATTAGATTCCTTGTACATGATTGATGGAAACGTAAAATGGTGCAGCTACTGTAAAAAACACACTACTATAAAGAAACAGTATGGTGATTCCTCAAAAAATTAAACAGAATTAACTTATGATCCAGCAATTTCACTTCTGGGTATATACCATAAAAAACTGAAAACAGGATTTTTAAGAGATATATATATACCTAGATTCATAGCACATTAGTCACAGTAACCAAATGGTGGAAGCATCCCAAGCTGATGGGTGAATGAATAAACAAAATGTGGCATATTCTTGCAATGGAATATTATTTAGCCTTAAAAAAGGAAATTCTGAGGTTGTTTTTAGGCAGCAATGGGACTTTCCACATGAAATATAAATGCATCAGTAAGATTAAGGTCCAGAAAAAGATCAAGAATGATCAATAATCTTCCAGTCTAGTTGAACCTATGATTGCCCAGAAGCCCAGTGAAGAACAATCTTAACAAGAAGAGTCACCAATTGAGAATTATAATATTAAATTTGGACAAGAAAGGAAGGAAGGAGAACCTGCAGTTGATGGTAAAGAGGAACCTGAATTGGAAGGTGAATGCCAGGAAATGGGTATGGAAGAGACTGAGGCTGAACATGGAGATAGTCCTGATGTGAAAGGGAGGTCTACCAGATCTGGAGAGTGCTAAAATCCCAGAGGTAGATGATGGGCAGCCAAAAGTTAAAAAGAAGACAAGCTTAGGCTGTGCATACTATCTAAATATTCGACTTAAATTCTCTCAATAACATTTTACAGTTTTCTGTGGGGGTGGGGAGAAGAAATTCAGACACCTGCTGCAACATGGGTGAACCTTGGGAAATAAACTGGTCACCAAAAGACAAATACTGCATGGTTCCACTTAGGTGAGGCACTGGCGGGGTGAAATTCATAGAGACAAAGTAGAAAGGCAGTTGTCAAGGCGAGGGGGTGGGGAGGACTGGGGGTTAATGTTTAATGGGTGGAGTTTCAGTTTTGCAGGAGGTCTGTAGACGGTGGTGACAGTCGCACAACAGTGTGAGTGTACTTATTACCCCTCGATCATACTTGGGAATGATTAAGGTGGTATGTTTTGTTATGTGTATTTTGTTGCAAATTTTAAAAAAGGATGAGCTACCAAATAAGCAAAGGCAACAATGAATTTTAAATGTATGTTGGTAAGTGAAAAAAGCAAGTCTGACTATAAAATTCTATTTATATGACATTATGGAAAGGCAGAGCTAGAGAGATGAGAAATGAAGTAGAGTGGGTTCAGTGGGAGAGGAGGATCAAACAGGTGAAGCAGCACAGCACATATTTTAGGGCAGTGTAACTATTTTGTAGGATACTGTAATGGTAAATATATGACATCATGCAATTGTTAAAACCCACAGGACCTTAATGAATTCAATTTTCTTGTGTATGTGGTGCTGGGAATGAAACGCAGGGCCTCTACTACTGTGCTACATTCCCTAATGCATGCAAATTAAAATTATTATTTTTATTTTTTTTAGTTATTGATGGAACTTTATTTTATTTTTATGTGATTCTGAGAACAAACCCAGTGCCTCACACATGCTAGGCGAGTGCTCTACCACTGACCTACAACCCCAGCCCTAAAAAATTATTTAGGAAGTCAGAAGGTTCCAAGATGGGATAAGGAATGGGACAAAATAACTAGATAACTATACTATGAAACATCTTCACTGAAGCAGATGGGAGAAAATTATTGACCTAAGTAACTTTGGAAATGGTGGAGTCTATAAAATTGTGTCTTCTGTGGTATAAATCAACCATTATGAAATCACTGTAGGTACATAGGGAACAGAGCACTTAGTAAACTGGTGATTGATAGTGGGAGCCAAGTTTCTTACTGTAGCAGTAAGAAAGGGAAGAGGCTAGAATGAATCATGGCAATGGGCCAGAGCTGGAGAAGTCAGGATGAATGCATGTTTAGCTTAACTTAGTTACAGATGGTCACATACAGAAATTATAGCTGTGTGCATACACAGGAATTAGTATACACACGTATTTTCCTTCTTATGTTCATAGAGAGACCAGAAGGAAGGACATATTGTTAGTAGCAATGAGCACTTAGTGCCACATTTCTTTTTTCTTTCTTTTCCTATATTGGTCAACATTTTCATCTCAGTGGCCAAAATACCTGACAAGAACAGCTTACAGAAGGTGAAGTTTATTTGGGGCTCATGGTTTCAGAGGTTCAGTCCATGGTCAACCAGCTCCATTCCTCTGAGCTTGAGAGATACAGTTCAAGGGCACACCCCTGGTGACCTACTTCCTCCAGTCATGCCTCACCTTGCCTACAGTTACCACCCAATAATACATTCAAATTATTAATCCATCAAATGGATAAGCCCATCCAGTGGATTAATCCGTTGATGAGGTCACAATGCTCATAATCTAATCATTTGACTTCTGAACATTCCTACATTGCCTAACACATGCGCTTTTAATGGGACACGTCATATTCAAACATTAACAGGGCTCACACATGCTAGGCAAGTGCCCCTCCACCAAGCTCCACCCTCCACCCTCAGATCTTGGTTTCTAATACCATGCTCCAATGCCGAAAGTAGAAGTGGCTGATCCAAGGACTGGGGCAGGAACTCCCCAAGGTGATGCTGGAGCATCTTGCAGTGCCAGAATGTAAGAAACTGCTCGGAAGAAAGAAAAGATGGAGGTACATGAAAGTGACACAGGTTCCAACCCAAAGAGCTGCTCAAAGCTGGGTCATTTGAGCATCGAAATGAAGTAGTGGATTATAAGTGAAAGTACAAATTAAATGTCTACAAGACCATAGTGATGCACAAAAGTGACTGAGTAAGTAATTAAATGGAAAAGGAAAAAACAAAGATCTGTGCCATGTATAGGAGACAACAGCATGAAGAGAGAGCCCGCAGAATGGTAGAAACTATTTGCCAGCTATCCCTCTGATAGGGACTAAAATCCATAGTATTTTAAAAATGCCAACAACCAATCAATAAATGGGTAAAAGAACTAAACAGACATTTCAGAAATACAAATGCCAAACAAATAGATGAAAAAAATCTTCAACATCCCTAGCAATCAGGGGAATGCAAATCAAAGCTACAATGGGACTTCATCTCACTCCAGTCAGAATGGCAGCCATCAAGAATACAAATAATAATAAATGCTGGAGAGGATATGAGGGAAAAGGTATACTCATACATTATAGGCAGGACTGAAAATTAGCACAACCACTCTGGAAAACAGTGTGGAGATTCCTCAGAAGACTAGGAACAGAACTACCATGTGACCCAGCTATCCTACTCCTTGGTATTTATCACAAAGAACTAAAGTCAGTATAGTACAGTGATACAGGCACATCCATGCTTATAACAGCACAATGCACAGTAGCCAATTATGGCACCAGCCTAGGTACCCATAAACAGATGAATGAGCAAATAAAATGCAGTATATATACACAATGGAGTTTTACTCATCCATAAAGAAGAATGAAATTATGTCATTTGTTTGTAAATGGTTGGAACTGGAGATAATGCTAAGTGAAATAAGCTGGACTCAGAAAGTCAAGGGTTAAATGTTTTCTTTCATATGCAGAAGCTAGAACAAAATAAGGAGAAAAAAAATCCCACAAAAATAGAGCAGAGATGAGTGGAGTAGAGGAAGAAGATTGATGGCGGCAGGGGGAGGGAAGGAAAAGGGAGGAACTGTGGAATGAAATTGATGAAAGTATGCAATACACCTACCTGAATATACAACAGTGAATTCTGTCTTTATGTATGTCTACAAAACACCAATTTAGAAAGATTAGTCAATAAACAGAAGGAAGACCAGTGGAGCCAAGGAAAGGGAACAGGGGGAGGGAGGACAGGTGGGAAAGGAAGCACTGGGACCAAAATGGAGTAAATTATATTCCATGTAATACAATTATGTCAAAATGAAGCCCACTATTATGTATAACTAGAGTGCACTAAACAACATTAAAAAAGAAAAATCTGTGCAAAAAAATTCTAAATCATGTTTGCCTTCGAGGAAGCTGAGCATAACTCATTACTTATTAAGTATATATTGACTTCCTTCTAAAGAGTACAATATGAAAAGGTAGAGAAATCTAACCAACACTTCCTCAGCCAGATGAGCAAAGTTAACATCACCTTTTAAGTCAGTCAATTGGAGTTTGCACTCTCCTAACCTCCTGTTTACTGCTCCCGTTCTGTAATACCTGTAACCCTAGCTACTAGGGAGGCTGAGGCAGGAGGATTACAAGTTGGAGGCCAGCCTGGGTAACTTAGGAAGGCCCCGTCTGAAAATAAAATTGAAAAAGGGCTGGGAATGTACCGTAGTAGAACAACCCTGGTTCAACCCCAGTACCAAAAACAAAAACAAAAAGTAGTGATAAATCATGTGGACAGCACACAGCCCTGATGGGATGTGAGGAACTGAAGTACTCTGTGGTCTTGCTCTCCTCTAGAGTGCAAAACCCCAATCTAACCACGGAGAAATCATCAGAAAATCCCCAGTCGAAGGGCATTCTATAAAACACCTGACCAGTATTCCTTCAAAACTGTCAAGATCATAAGAAGTAAAAAAAGAAACAGTCACAGCCAAGAGGAGCCTAAGAAGGCACGACTAAATGTAATATAGTACCTTGATGAAATCTTGGACTAAATAAAGGGTATTAGGTGAAAATTAAGGAAACCTCCAAACAAAATATGTATTTTAGTTAATTAATAATGGCAAATGTTCCATACTAATATGTTAGTCATAGGGGAAACTGCATTTGAGGTATATAGAAACATTCTGTACTGTATTTGATTTTTTTCTGTAAATTTACAACTATTCTAAAAAATATAGTATGTTTAAAATAATAACAAAATATCACACATACAAAATTGATATTTCTCTTATTTTATTTTTTATCTTTTTTTTAAAGTAGAATTGGAATGCCAGGATGCTTCAGCAGCATTGGCACTATTAATTTTGACAATGACAAGTGATGGGGAAGACTTCAGCAACCCTTAAGAAAGGAAAGGCCATCATGTAGGACCTCAGTGGCCTCACAGGCACCTGTGGGCACCAGCAACTGCTTTGGGCAGGTACTGGAGTCCATATGCCCCTTTAATCCTTGACGGAAATGAAGGGGTCTCTCCAGAGAGCCAGAGCTAGCTAGAGTGGACTGGAGGAAAATGGTGGTGGAGTGGTCTCATGTACTTGGCAGGGGTCCTCAGGGGGACGAAATTATTGGGTGAAAATAAGGAAGTCTAGCTTTCTTACAGAGCAGAGCCAAAAAATGACTGTTTTGTGACTGTGGTTGCAAACTTATATTAACGTGAAGGACGCTGTAGCCTGAATAACAAGTGACCTACAGAATGAGGGGACTTACCTCTAAGGTGTCTATGAATCTCCTTATGGTTTGTTAAATATAAAATGTGAAGATCTGTGTTTGTGTTCACGCACACACCCCAAATGCAACTAAACGACCTGAGTGTTTTTCGTTTGTATTTTTGTTTTCCTTTAAGTAGTCAGGACATAGATATCAGAAATACTTTTTATTTTACTTGATCAGTTAGAAATATAAATCTCCGGCTGGGGTTGTGGCTCAGTGGCAGGGCGCTTGCCTAGCATGTGTGAGGCATTGGGTTTAATTCTAAGCATCACATATAAATCAAATAAAAGGTCCACTGACAACTAAAAATATATTAAAAAGAAATACAAATCTCAACCAACTCGTTTTTAACTTCCTTTTGTGTCTAAAGATAAGATCAATGGTTTGAATAGATATATGCATTCCTGATTTTGTGTACAACTGGAAAAGCCTGGATTCTTGCCAATTATCAAGTCTTTGAAATTCTAGTTCTGGAAGGAATCCACTCTCTTCACCTCCTGCTCACTGCTCCCTTTCTGATGCTCAGCCAGCAACTTATCTTAACTCAACTTCTCCTACAGTCTGGAGGATGATTGGCTCCTCTATGTTAAGGATGAGGTTTGTGGGGTTGAGTAGGATTAATTCTTTCCTGAGCTCTCATTGGTTAACTGAATCTAACCAGATCTATGGAAACGTTCCAGCAAAAGGCTTGTTCAATGATGATTATGGACTGCACGACTAGTTGATAGGCCCTTATCTCCACAGAGTCTTCACTCATTCATTCAAGTATTTGTGAGCATGGTAGGTGCCGGCCAGTAGGCACTACAACAGCCATAAATAAAACACTGTCCCTTTTTTCTTGGTGTTTAGTCCATTGAGAAAGACATACTAATATTAAACAAGGGTTAAATGTTATACATGTTAGGATAGGGGAATATTGGGCCACTCTCACTAAAACACAGTTTTTAAGGGTTTTTTTTTTTTGATGAAGGAGGAAGTCATAGATTCTTTCAACTTGATCAATACCATGACCCTTGCCCCAGAAAACAAACAACCTCAAAAAGTAATAATTTTGAGTTCTTCATGGGTCCTTTGAAGCCCTTCCATGGACTCTGAGTTTAGAATTTGGACCCTCTATGGAAAATCAAAATTAGATGAAACCAGAAACAGCAGAAATTCTAAGATACATGGGATGGAAGGTACCCTGAGTGCTAAGGAGGAGCAGCAGCAGAAACAGAAAGTAAGTTTCTGCAGCTTTATCTCTGTCTGTGTTATCATCAGCTAACACACGTGGAAATTGGTTCCCAGAGGTGATCCAGCACTGAGGACCAGTGCCCTATGGGGTGAACCTGCCCTCCCAGGAGAACACTTCACCAGGTAGTCACCTTTGCTCTAGTGTGGCACTGCCCTTGGCCCTGGGCTGACAGGGTTCTGCTGTGGAGTACCTACCTTGAAAATTTCTGTCTCATCTTTGGGCTGGAACAGTCCAGCCTGGTAGTGTTCAGGTGGGGTACTCCAAACCCAGTTTCTCAAATCCTCCTCCCAGTACATGGGGCCAACCAGGTGTCCCCAGGAGCCCCAGAACTCGTATCTGTGGGGTTGTCTCAGAGCCCAGTGGCCAGGCCTCAGTTTCAGAATTTTCTTCAGCCTGTGGGGAAAATCACTCCTGCTGACCAGCACAATATTTCTTTTACAGGATCTTGTGAGATTGGGCTGTTAGAGAGGGGTTGACACAGATTTTGGGTGACTCGCTCTCAATCAGACCCAGCTCCTTAGTACTTAGAATTCCCCTTCACATATCTTGGAATTCCTGCTACTTCTTTACCACTGACCCTGGGTGTGGGCTACAGGTGTGGACCTGTGTGTTAACCCCTGACGACCTGCTCTCTGACCAAACAGCGCCACCTCTCATAGTACCCAAGACCGACAAAGGCAGAGGGGGGCACCTTTTACCCTGGATGTTCCCTTCTGCCACTCTAAAGACAGTCACTTCACCAACTCTGTGAGGTCCACACCATATGTTGGGGCAATCCTCAGGGCATGGAGGGGCCTCTCTTAGGGCTTGTTTTTTTCTTTTCCTTTTTTGGGGGGGGTAGTAGGGATTTAACCCAGGAATGCTTTATCACTGAGCTACATTCTCAGCCCTTTTTATATTTTATTTTGAGACAAGTTTTCACAAAGTTGCTTAGAGCCTTGCTAAGTTGCTGCTGCTGGCTTTGAACTTGCAAACTTCTCCTATCTCAGCCTCCTGAGCTGCTAGGATTATAGGCATGGGCCACCACATCTGGCTCCTTAGGGCTTTTAAACTACTGTTCTGCGACATCATTTGGCCCTTCAGCTTGATTGCCTCTTATCTCTTCTAGGTAAGCTTAAAGCATACTAGGCAGTAAACAGACTTCCTTCTATAGATGAGCCAGCTGTTTATTCTACCCCTGGTGGAAAGCAGGGGTACCAACACTAGAGATGGTTACATTCAAGGAATGCATTGATGACAGTCTAGAGAGTAAAAAGAAAACATGGTTTGAAAGTGTGTTAAATGTTTATGCTATAAAACCTGAAATGGCACTTTCCCAGAAAAATAAGTTATCATTGATCTTTCCATGCAGACATGGGGTGCGAAGTGCATGCAGACACGGGGTGCAAAGTGCATTTGTACTTATCACGAAGTGTAGTGACCGTCTTTATGACAGAGTCACCGGAAGCAGTGGGCAGTGTGATGCATGATGCCGTGTCCTGAATAAACGGTTGTGAAGATCAGCAGAGACAGACCTGAATCACTTCAATACAAACAGGTTCCCAAGAGTCACAACACTGCGATAGCACTGCTGCCTTTTTCAGGAGTGGGAGATACGAACTTAACCAGGAAGAGTGCATTTAAAAATGAAGAACATAGACAGTTCCTGGACCTGAACAGGAAGAGAGGGCACCTGAACACTACAAAAACTCTTATGTGCACTGTTTGTACAATAAACAAATACTGTGCCTAAGAATTTCTTAACTAACCATGCAATTACATCTCTACCATTAAGTCATCAGAACTTACATGAGCCCTTTAATTTTTTCTTTTTGCAGTGGTGAAGATTGAACCCAGGGACTCACACATGCCTGGCAAGTGATCTACCCTTGAGCTCTATTTGTAGCCCAGGCTCATAAATTTTGCATTAAACCATATTGCTTTTGTAGACAGCCCTCCACACTATACACACTGGCCCAGAGCCTCACATATCCCAGATCTTTTTCTTTTCTTCCTCCCTCCTCCCCCACACCCTTCTTTTTTTTTGGTAGTGGGGGGATTGAGCCCAGGGCCTGCTCATACTAGGCAGGTGCTCTACCACTGGGTCATACCCCCAATCTTCAGGGAAGTGGTGGCAGTAACTTTGCCCCCATGAAACATTTAGCACTGCCTAGAGATATTTTGGGTTGTTACAACTGGAGTAGGGGTAGGAAGTACTACTGGCATCTTGCAGGCAGAGGCCAGGGATCCCATTAAACATCCCACAATGCACAGGACATCCCCCATAATGAACAATTATCTGGCCCAAAGTGCTGCTGGTACTGAGGCTGAGAACCCCACCCCGGGACATCCATGCTCTGTTAAATTCATCTCTCGGCTAGCCTGTTGATCAGAGCCATGTGGAGTAGGAAGGTCACAGAAACAAGTGTCAGGCATGGCTGGGACTGTGGATTACATTCCCGACCTTACAGAACGTGCCACAAGATGGCAGCATCTCACATTCATTAGTTAGGTGGCCATTCAGGCTCCGTGTGGCCAACTTGTTCAGTATAGAAACACTTAATGAAAAAAAAAGTATCAACTATAACCCATATTTAGAAACTGACCCATTTTAACAAGAAATACTTGTCTGTAAATACAGTAAAAGTCCTCAAGTTGACAGAACTGTTGTACTTGTCCATTAGCTGAAGGAGAGCTCCTAGCTTTGCGATGAAGGCTGCCCCGGTCACTTTTTTATAGAACAGTGGGTTCGTCTCTGCCATAAGTCAGCAGGACCCTCCTTAAGAGAAGTGCTCTAATGGATGGGAACGAGGCTGTGGGGGTGGTGGTGATTTGGGATATGAGTTTCAAACAAGTGGATGAGGGCCCCTCATGTGATCCACACCTACTGTTTATCAGACAACACTTCTCACATCACCTTCAACCCCAGCCACGTGGCCTTGCTGGGTCATATGGTGATGAAGTTTCCCAGAGTTGCTCTAAATTTAAGATAGTGCCCCAATTAATTGGGTATAGAGGGGGGTCAAGAAAGAAAGGCTGTTGCAGATCTTTCTCCTGTTAGAGGTAAATACATGCCTAGAGCTGCTCCAGCACCCTTGATTTCAGATTTTTAAAAAATATTGAATATGGATTAGAAGAATCCACTTGACTGCAAAAATGCTTATAAGCAAATAGCCTAGCCTTCTTACATTTTGGTATAAAGCTGTGAACCTCATTTCTTTGTAAAGCAAGATAAAAAAGAAAATACAAGAGGAAAATAAAGTACTTTTACTAAAAAGAAAGAAAGAAAGAAATGTTTTACTTGTTCAAAGGTATTAGGATCTTGACATTGGCCTTCAGACTTTCAGGATAAAAATTTTTTTTTTTTCCAATTCCATGTGAAAGTTAAGAAAAACAGTAGAATGCAATGACTGAATTTTCATCTGAGGCATCAGAAAGACCTGTGTACAGGTAACTCTGACACTTAGCTACATAGTCCCTGACAAAGGAAAATCTTTTAAAGCTTATTTCTTGTGTAAAATTCTTACTCCAGAGGTTTACTTTGAATTGAACAGTACATATGGAGATCTTGGTGAGGTGCCTGACATTTATCACTCAAGAAATCATAGCTGTTGTATAACAATGTTTAATATAATCAGTATTTATTATTGCTTTTCTCTATCCTCCTAATGTTAGTGAAATGTAAGTGACATTACAGGTTATCCAGTGTACCGGTTCTCAACCTTGAATACAATTTTGAATTCCCTAGGACTCTTTAAAGTCTGCTGTCTGTGGTCCCAGCCCCAGAGGTTCTGACTGAGTTGGTCTGGGGTGCAGGATAGTCCTTAGAATTTTTTAAATTTCTCCAGATGATTCTACAAAGCATCCAGTGTAGAGAACTCTCTAGACCAATATTTTCACTATGGAGATAAGGAATGACCCAGAAAGAGTGGAAGTGACTTGTTTGGTGACAAATCGAGAACTCAAACTGAAGGCTGCTGACTTTTGTCCTGAGCTCAACACACAGCGTGGCCTGGGGCCCGTCTCCTGTGCCCCGCCCACCCCAGGTCCAGTTCCCAGCAGCACAGTGTACAACTTGAGTGCTTGTTAGGTGCCAAACGCTGAGCAAAGTACAGGACATATGTGATCTCTGGCCCATATGACAAGCTTTCAAGGAGATGTGAGCGTCCCCGTTGTAAGAGGAGGAAGTTGTTGTTCAGAGACTGGAAGAGACTGGCTGCAGTTGGGGTCAGCGAGGAGAGTGTCTGTTAGAGTCCAAAGCCCAGACTCTGCTGCACCTACTGCCATCCCTTCCTACCCTGTTTCTTGGCTTATCTCTCCATCAAGAGCTAGCTCTAGGGGCTGGGGTGTAGCTCAGGGGCTACAGAGAATGTGCAGGCCCTCGGCTCGATCCCTAGCACCTAAAACTAAGAGAAAAGCTAGCTTAGACTTCACTCCCTCCGTCCCTCCCAGACCTTCTACCTCGGACTTCAGGGATCTCCTCATTCACTTAATTTTGATGGTGGTATCACCCGCATTACTATGAAGCAGGGTCTACCTCCCATGAATTCATTTTCTCATGTACATGACCTGCTCCCTTCTCCATGAGGCTGGGAAGAAGGAGCATCCTCTAACTGTAGTTCAGTTCTTGTCCTGGAACTGTGACAAGGAGGGGTGGTATTGTAACATCATAAAACTTAGGTTTTGGGGGGTTGTTTGTTTTGTAAGACTCTACCCTTGAGAAGGGGAACACCTCCAGAGGCCCCGGCGGTGTTGAAAATGTGCACTGAGAGGGAATGCAGGTTCCTCGGGCTCAGATTTGTGTAATAGCCTCTCCTGTTAGTAGGCCGCTAGGTGTCAGGTGAAATCCTAGTTGTGAGGGCATAAGGCTCTCACATGCCTTCAGAGAATCTCAGGCTGGAAGTTTTCCTCCTTTACCCCCTGACTCGAAGCTGGAGCTTCCTTTCCATCATGACAACCTTAGCAACATTCCCTCCAGCCCAGGAGGCAGTGATGAGGAGCCCACGCTGTTTGAGATCCCTCTCACATGTTCAGACAGCTTCTTTAGGATGTCATTCTTGATTTTATATGAAACTGTTTCTTTGGATCTTCTGCCTACTACTCCAGGAAGTCAAGGGCACCTGGGCTGAGGATGTGCGAGGCCTGTCAAGGCTTGGTGTTGCTGGGAGAGTGGGAGCCCCACTGCTCTGGCTGCCCTCCCCACCAGCACCTCCCTCCTGGTCTAAGCATTGTCCCCCCACCCCACCTCGGAAGATGGAGGATGGAAGGAAATGAGAACACTCTATACCTCGGACAGAATGCTGTCTTCTCAAACCCAGGTGACTTCTTCAGGAGAGTCTAAAGATCCAAGCAGTATATATATATGGGTATTGTCAGAGAAGCCTCCTTTTCACTTTTCCTTCCCAAGAGCCTGGACTTTGTTTAGGAAAATCTGCTTTTTCTAACCAAAAAAATAAAGAGGTTATTACCAACATCCTTCCTGGTCACAGTAGTAGTCTTTCGAAATATATAGAATAAAACCAATGTCTCTTCCACTGGGGATCTGAAGATGGAGATTAAGCCCTGCACTTGTGCATCCATCCATTAAATATACCTTTCCTGGGAGTCTACCATGTTCCATGCCCTGGTTCTTCTTGTAGGCAGCCAATAAGTGGTAAATGGGATCATTAATAACCTGACAATTCAGTCACAGATAGGTCCACTAGCATTTACTGAGTAGGAATTATATATTAGGCTCAGTGCTTACTTTATGTTCCTGATTTTTTTGTCTTAGGATCATCTTATGGGGTAGGCTATCTACATCTCCTATTCACAAATGAGGAAGTTGAGGATGACAGAGCTTAAATCGCTTGACCAGGGACCCACAGCTAGTGAGTGGTGAAGAGAGTCTGGGTAGAGAGTTCTCCAACTGTGGAACCACCACAACTGTGGGCCTGGTGTGAGGCTCCTTAGGACAGCTGAGGGGCTGTGATTCTCTTGTGTAAGTGTCACGAAAACACTGAGCCCTTTCAAGCTTTGAAACTCAAATCCCTCATTTTCTGGTTTGTTTGTTTGTTTGTTTGGGGGAACTGATCCCAGGGGTGCTCTACCATTGAGTCACATCCCTGCTCTCTTATTTTATTTTGAGACAGGGTCTTGCTAAGTTGCCCAGGCTGGCCCCAAACTTGCAATCCTTTTGCCTCAGCTGTCCAAGTAGCTGGGATTACAGGCATGCACCATCGCTCTTGGCTTCTATTTTGTTTTCTTAAATTTACATTTACGGAGTGATTTGCTTATTGTTATTTTCCATAGAAGTCCAATTTTCTCTCAATACCTTTCCATTATAGATTGAACACAGAATAGAGCACACAAAAGCCAATAATAATTTGGGTACTTGGTTTTTTTCTCTAGAATTAGTTCTTCAATTGTATTTATTTTAACTGATTATATATATTTTAATTGGTGTGATGAGAATATCAAAGAAAATTTTCAAGAAAATAAAAAGAATTATATCCTGATACAACTATTTCCTTTATAGTCCATCTAATCATGCAGTGTTTATTTTTTTATGACTAGTATATTTCACATGGTCTGATGTCCTCAAGGTTCATGCATGTTGTCACATGTTGCAGAATTTCCTCCTTTTTGAAAGCTTCATAATATTCCATTGTGCATATATATCATGTTTTCTTTATCTATCATCTGGCAGTGCATGTTTAGGCTGTTTCCACATCTTAGCTATTGTGAATGGAGCTGCAGTGGACAGAGGAGTGCCAAAGTCTCTTCAAGATCCTGATTTCAATTCTTTTGGATAAACATGCAGATGTGGGATTAATGAATAATACAGTAGTTCTATTTTCAGTTTTTTTTGAGGCCCCTGCACACTGTTTTTTGTAACGGCTGCACCATTTTGCATTTTCGCCAGTCGTGTGCAAGGGCTGCCTTTCTTCACATCCTCACCGACACTTGTGTCTTTTATTTTTGATAATATCTATCCTAAAGAGTGGGAGATAACCTATCATAGTTTTGATTTGCATTTCCCTTGATGCTTAGTGATGCCGAAAACTTATTTATTTTTTCTTATACCTGGGGGTCATTTGTATGTCTTCTTTGGAGAAATGTCTGTTCAGGTTTTTTTGCCCATTTTTAAATCAGGTCACTGGATTTTTTAAATTATTGAGTTGCAGGCACTCTTTTTTTTTTTAAACTTTTTTTTTAAACTTTTAGTTGTAGATGGACCCAATATCTTCATTTTATTTGTTCATTTTTATGTGGTGCTGAGGATGGAACCCAGTGCCTCACAGGTGCTAGGCAAGCACTCTGCCACTAAGCTACAGCCCCAGCCGGAGTTGTGGGCATTGTTTATATATTTTAAAGATTAACACCCTGTCAGACACGTGGTTTGCACATATTTTCGTCCATTCCATAGATTGCCTTTCACTCCGTTGATGGTTTCCATTGCTACAAGAAACTTTTTAGTTTGGTTCCACTTGCTTGTTTTTGGTAGCTGTGTCATATCCGTGAAATCATAGCCAAGCCTAATGTCAAGATGCGTTTTCCCCTTTCCTCTGTTTTCCTCTAGGGTTTTACAGTTTCAGGTCTTATGTTTAAGTCTATAGATCCATTTTTGTTCTTTTTTTTTTTTTTTTTTGGTGCTAGGGATCAAACCAGGGCCTCACGTATGCTAGCTCTGCTCTACCGTTGAGCTTTGGCTTTGGGAGTCTTCTCGTTCCACACGAATATTGGAATTGTCCTGTGTAAGAGATGGCATTAGGATTTGATATGGACTGTGTTGAATCTGAAGACCACTTTGGGTGGTATGGACATTTTTTTTTTTTAAATGATGATTTCATTTATTTTTTATTTTTTTCTGGGAACCAGGGATTGAACTCAGGGACACTCGGCCACTGAGCCACATCCCCAGCCCTATTTTGTATTTTATTTAGAGACAGGGTCTCACTGAGTTGCTTAGGGCCTTGCTATGTTGCTGAGGCTGGCTTTGAACTCGCGATCCTCCTGACTCAGCCTCCCAAGTCGCTTGGATTACAGGCGTGCGCCACCGTGCCCGGCTTGGTATGGACATTTTAACAATATTAAGTCTTCCAATACATGAACACAGGATATCTTTCCATTTGTTTGTGTCTTGCTTAATTTGTTTCAACCATGCCCTGAGTTTTCAGTGTACAGCTCTTTCACCTCATTAGTTAAGTTTATTCTCAGGTACTTTGTTCTTTTTTTTTCAGTTGTCAATGGACATGATAGCTTTATTTTATTTATTTATTTTTAGGTGGTGCTGAGGATTGAGAGGATTGAACCCAGTTCCTCACATATGCCAGGCAGGTGCTCTACCACTGAGCCACAACACCAGCCCCTATTTTGTTCTTTTTGATGCTATTGTAAGTGAAATTATTTTCTTACATTCTTTTTTGGATAGTTTGTTAGTGTGTAGAAATGCAACTGATTTTTTATGATTTTTTTCTTTTTTTTTTTTTGGCCATGCTGGGGATTGAATCTAGGGCTTTGTGCTTGCTAGGCAAGTACTCTACCAACTGAGCCATATACCCAGCCCTTTTTTATGATTTTTTATTTAATATCCTGTAATTTTAACACCTTATCCTGTAATTTTAACATCTTAAGTGTTTTGCACATATTTTGTTAGTTTCAATATTTTTTATGGTCCTTTAAGGTTTTCAATATATAAGATCATGTCATCTGTAAACAGAGTCAAGTTTACTTCTTTCTTTCGGAGTTGAGCGCCTTTCATTTCCTTTTCTTGTCTAATTATTCTGGCTAGGACTTCTAGTACTAAGTTGGTAGAGGTGGTAAGGTAGACATCCTTGCCTTGTTCTTGATCTTAGCTTAGATCTAAAGCTTTCAGTTTTTCCCCATTAGTATGATGTTAGCTGTGGGATTTTCACATATATATATATATATATAGAGAGAGAGAGAGAGAGAGAGAGAGAGAATATTTTCTTCTATTCTTGTTTTATTTTTGTTTTTTACTTTGAAAGAGTGTTAAATTTTGTCAAATGCTTTCTCTGCATCTATTGATATTATCATATTTTAAATCATGATTCTGTTAATGTTGTGTACCCCATTAGTTGATTTTTGTGTATTGAACTATCTTTACATCCCCAGGAATAAAACCTACTTGATCATGGTGTACAATCTTTCTAACGTGCTGTTGGATTTGGTTTGCTAGTCTTTGAGTGAAAATTTCTGTTATCTACACTCACCAGGGATATTGGCCTGTAGTTTTCTTTTCTTGTCTTTGTCTGGCCTTGGTATCATGGTTATGCTAGCTTCATAACATAAGTTTGGAAGTGTATTGATCAAGTCTTTCCCTCCCAGATATTACAGTGAATGAGGGGGCTGGAAGTGTAGTACGGTGGTGGAGTGTGTGTTTTGCATGTATGAGGCCTTGAGTCAATCCCTGGCACCATAAAAAATAATAAGAACGAGGGCTGGGGATATAGCTCAGTTCATAGAGTGCTTGCCTGTCAAGCACAAGGCCCTGGGTTCAATCCCCAGCACTGCAAAAAAAAAAAAAAAGAAGAATGATAAACATACATAAAGTGAACTAGCACAGCCAGGTGTGGTGATGCATCCCTGTAATCCCAGCGACTCGGGAGGCTGAGGCAGGAGGATCACAAGTTCAAGGTCAACCTTAACAACTTAGTGAAGCCTTAAGCAACTTAGTAAGACCCTGTCTCAAAATAAAAATAAAAAATAAAAAGGATTGGGGATATGACCCAATGATTAAGTGCCCCTGGGTTCAATCCCCAGTACCAAATAAATACTGAACTAGCAAGATGTAATAATGAAAACATTACTGTTATAAATAAAAAATAAAAAGTTTAGAAATATAAGAGTTTAGTATATAATAAAGCCAGTCGCTTATATCAGTGAAGAGAGTGCTAAGATGAAATATCTAATCATTAAAACAAAGTTAAATTCAAATTCACGTAGTAACAATAAGAAAAATGCCAGAAGAATTAAAAATTTCAGTATAAGTAGAAGAAAATATAAGTGAATATTTACAAAATCTTGGTGTAAGGAGGACTTTATAAAGATGAAACTAAAGGTGAAAGCATACAGGGTGATAGATCTGTTTATTTTAAAAAATATAAAAAAAAGTAAAAAAATGTGGCAAAATTCACTATAAGTTAAAAAGACAAAGGCTATTGAAGACTGTATCTTCTTCTTTTTTTTTTTTTTTTTAGTGTTGAGTATTGAACGCAGTTTTGCACATGCTAGGCCAACCTGGAGAATATATTCTCCCAAAGATTCATATCTTTAACTTTCAAAGACCTTCTTCAGATCAGTAAATGAAAATATAAGCTGAGAGTGGTGGCACTTGCCTGTGATCCCAGTGACTTGGGAGGCTGAGGCAGGAGGATTCCTATTTTGAGGCCAGCCTCAGCAACTTGGCAAGACACTGGGAACAAAAAAGAGGGGGAGGTTAGGGATGTAGCTCAGTGGTAAAGCACCACTGGGTTCTATCCCCAGTACTAAAAGAAAATAAACATTTGAGTAAAAAAGTTTATTTTATACAAGATAACCCCTTAAGTGACCAATAAACATGATAAAAGTTCACCTTTACTTTTCATCAAAGATAAGCAAATTACCACCACAAGGGAAAAAAGATAATAAATGTATGTACTGTTCTTGTTTTTTTTGTTTTCTTTTTTTTTTTTTCCTTTCAGTACTGGGAATTGAACCAGGGACCACTGAGTCACACCCAGACCAAATATACATACTGTTAAAGGTTTGGAGATTCAGGTTTAAACAGTGTTGGATATATACACTTATATTGTCATTATAAAGAGTGTTCTACTACTAGGAATTTGTAGCAAATAATTAAGGATCTGCATATTCTACTAATCCTCTAATACCCTAATACTTATATTCTTAGTATACATCATGGCTCTGTCTGTAATAATTAGAAACGAACTAAATGTCCAAAAACCTGGGGATGTATGTAGCCATTTCAAAGGCAGAAGAATGTTTAGGAACAAAAAAAATATATATTTACAGAGAGATATTTAAAATAACAAGGCAATAATGGTATTGAGACTCAGAAAACAATACCCCAAATTGAAGGTCTCAGAAGCAAACTTTCTCTCAGACCAGCTACCCTCCTTTTTCCTCCACTTTCTCCTCCCCCAAAACAAGCAATAGAAACTAGAATTCTTCTTCCCCAAGATGGGTCAGAGAAACCAGAACCGCCTTTCCCCAAATCCTGCTCCCCCAACACCTAAGAATAAATTCTGCCTCCCCCTCTCCTTTCTAGGTAAGGTTTGGTCATAAAGAAGTTCTCTGCCCCACCCTGTTTGATTGCCCCTTCCAGAAAGCATCCTGCCCCATACACAGAAGAAGGAATGTCACAGAGAGAGGTCAGGAAGAATCTGAGCAGATAGGCCTTGCTACCCACCCCCACATGCTACTGTTAAATCATATCCTTTTGTCCAGTCATATTCGTTCACAGCTGCCCAAGCGTCATCAAACCTAATGGAGAGTCCACCCTGGGTCCTTGGGCCTTCATTCTGAAGCCTCCCGTGTAATGTAAAGCAATGTTGAAATGAATTTGTATGCTCTTCTCTTGCTAACCTGCCTGTTGTTGTTAAGGTGTCTGCCGTGAGCCTTTATGATGGTCAGGAAAGAGATCACCCCGCTTTCTGCCCCTATAATGGAAATGTAGCCAGTAGAGGGGAAAATGTTGCTTGTTTGACAACCTTGCACTAGAGGTCAGGGAGAGATTGTTTTGATTCAGCACAATAATTGTGAATCTCTGTCAGTGGAAGGAAAGCAAAAGGAGTGCTGAATCGCCTTGTGCGAAAGGAAATGGAGATTGGAGAGGAGTGTTTTAGAGTTTATAGCCAGAGGAGACTGGAAATTGAACAATGGAGGGAGGGAAATTGAACAAAAGAGGGAGAGAGGCTGGTCAGCAGGTGGAGGATGGCCAGGGAGATTCTTCCAGTGATGGGGAAGGCTGATGGACTTAGAAGAACTGCTCTCTAACACTCGGTTTCCAGTGTTCTCTGAATTGTGCTTGGATATAAGCTTCCTCTGTGGACCAAAGTCTTTGCTAAAAGTATGCTAACCATACAACCTTGTTAGGCCATATTGTGGGAGAGAAGGGGCTGAGGAAGTGTCCAACAGGGTGATGCAGTGTAGAAGGGACATAGTGCCCGGAAGGTGAAATAAGGAGTGGAGATTAAGGCAGAAAATCAGAGCTAAAGGTGATCAAAAGAAACATGCCCCCAGCCCCCAAGACATAAGACCCTTCAGAGATACTGGTAGGGGCTTGGGTTTCATAACATTCATAGCACAGGGGTTTAAGCTGAATTCTTTTATATCTCAAATGTTGGGGAGACTCCAAAGGGCTGGTGGACTTTCTAAAATACTTGGGGGAACAGGAGGAGGGAACCAGAGAATTGCTTAGTAGGTTTCAAAAGATAAAATCTACTCATGCTAATGTATATTTATTTTCCTCTTTTTGTTCATATGTATTTTGATTTTTCTATCATGGGTCCATATTACTTATATAATTTTTTAAAAGATGGAAAATGTACTGAGGGAATAGGTAAATCCACACAGAGAGAAAGCTGGGGAGAGAGGTGGTTGGGGAGAAAATGCTTAATGGGCACGGGATTTTCCTTCTGGGGTGAAGTAAATGTTGCAGAGCTCCATGAACATGGTTATTCAGTACTGTGAACGCACTGAAGACCACTAGTTAATTTTATGTATGCGAATTTCACTTCAATAGGCAAAATATAGAAGATAAATGTTACTTTCCTGCTTAGATTCCCCCTATCTCTTCAGCTTGGCAGACACGAGGCCTTCCTCCTGACCCAGCCCTGTCCCCCTCCAGCACCGCCCCCCTCCATGAACCTTACAGCCACACAGAGTCATGGTTCGTGCCCTGAAAGGGCCTATTCTTCTTTCCTGTCTCCGAGCCTTTGTGTGGGTTTTCTCTTCTCCTGGATGGCCCTCCCCTTTCCATTTATCCTTCAAATCTCAGTTCAACATCTCCTTTGAGAAGCTTCCCCTGACTCCTAGTCTGGGATGCCTTTTTCCTGAGCCCCAAGAGCCTTCTGGCCATTTTCCTTCCTTTCTCTCTCTCCCTTCCTTCCTCCCTCTCTCTTTTTCTCTACCCCTCTCTACTAGGGATTGAACCCAGGGGCACTTTACCACACGGCTACATTCCTAGTACTTTTTATTTTATTTTGAGACCGAATTACCCAATCTGACCTCAAACTCACAATCCTCCTGCTTCAGCCTTCTGAGTGTCTGGGATCACAGGAAGGCAATACTGTTCTTCCTTTTTTCTTTTTTGAGATGGGGGTGGGGAGGGTCCTCTAATGTTGCCCAGGCTGGTCTCGAAGTCCTGGACTTGGTCATCCTCCGGCTTCAGCCTCCTGAGTAGCTGGGACTACAGGTGCACACTTCTCTATTACTGGCCCTTCTGGCATTTCTCTGTTATTTCAGGGAAGGTGATTGTGAACTCTTGGAGGACAGGGCCTCAGATTTCCTTCTGTTTAGTTTGTGAACCTGCCCAGGACAGAAGCCACAAAGAATGTGGAATGAATAAGAACAGATTTATAACCATCAAAAGTAACACCCTCGTGGCTGGGGCTGGGGCTCAGTGGTAGAGCGCTTGCATAGCATATGTGAGGCACTGGGTCCAATCCTTAGCACCACATAAAAATATAAAATAAGTAAAATAAAGTTATAAAAAAATTGATTAAAATAGTTTTTAAAAAGTAACACACTTTTCTAATGTAAAAGTTAGTTGACTGGGCATGAAATTAAAAAGGATTCAAAGATATTTAAATAGCTTACTGTGGCATTTATCAGAACTGGGGATATATTCCCCCACCCCAGACACTTTTTCTTCTGCTTTATGGATTATTTAACAATTCAGCATGAATAAAAATTCCAAGTAACAGATGAATAAAAATGTCAATCTAAGTAGCAAAATGATCCAATATGGGGCTTACAGGGTTGCGGAATATTGATAGTCTTAGGAAAATATGGCTAAAAACTTACTTTTGCAAAAGCCATGATGGATAATAGAATATTTTTGATACTTTACCCCCAAACTAAGATACAGTATTACTCTCTTAGGATGGTGCTGAAAAATACCTCAATTTTGCAGGATGAAAGATGAATCTAGCCACTGGTGTGGTGGCATGTGACTAATAATTCCAGCTACTCAGGAGACTGAGGAAGGAGGATCACTGGTCAAGTTTGAGACCAGTCTGGGCAATTTAGCAAGACCTTGTCTCAAAAATGGAGAACAAAAAAAGCTGGGAATGTAATTCAGTGGTAGAGCACTTGCCTAGCATGTAGGAGGCCCTGGCTTAAATCTCCACAAGCACAAAAAGAAAAAGAGGAAGAGGGGAAGGAAGAGGAAGAAGATAGAACCTAATTCCTACTCATATAATGGATCTAGGCAAAAACCATCAATGGCTGCTAAAATTATTAGGTGAAAGGCTGATGAAAAAGGCTTTAATGGATAATCAGGCTGCCAGCCCCTGAACCTTAGCAGTACTCAGAGTGGGACACGGAGGCATTCATCGCCTCCTGATATGAGGCAGTAGGAAGTACACAACACCATTTAGGAAATGTTCTTGCCAAATAAATTGGATCTAAATTTAACAACTCCCTAATCACCAGTTTACAAGAATACTAAGGATAGAGAAGCATGCTAAATGACACTGTAAGGCTATAAAAAATCAAATAAAGAGAATGGGAAATATAAAAAGACAAATGATCCAAGTACTTCAATAAATAAATAATGTAAGGAAAAGGGGACAGGAAGATTATAGATTCAAGGAGAACTTTTAAGGATTTAGGAGTCATAACAAACATGAATAAACAACAAATAAGACATTTTTTAAGACAAATGTGGGAAAATGTACATAGATTGTGTGTTGAATAACCTTAAGGAGTTATTGCTAACTTTATTATGTGTGATAATGGTATTGTGGTTGTTAGGGGCTCTTAGGCTTCTAGTTCCTCAAGGCCACCCAGCCTGCCGGCTGACCTTGGCTCATGCTAAGTTTCTATTTCCTAGGAGGCCCACCCAGCCTGGCACTAGCCTTAAAACTTTCACTTTCTCATGTTGTTTACAGCTACCCCTGACCAATCCTTAATGCACACACAAAATTCTAACAAATAAGCTCAAAGTTACTAGCTTGCCTTAGAAGTAGCCAATCCAATTCCGACAAGCACCCTCATGGGTGTACTTAAGCCAGCTACCCCAAGACCCCCCTGCTGCTGCTACCGGACTCTTCTCCGGCTAGTGGCAGTTGCTGCTTTTAATAAAGATTTCTTGGCTGAGTTGTGGTCCTGGTGTGGTCATTCGCCTTTCAGCGGTTATGTTTTTTTCTTAAAGTTCTTACCTTTTAGAGATTGAAATATCTATGATGAAATATGATGCTTGAATTTGCTTTAAAATGCTTTCCTTAAATTTATGTGGGAGCATAAAGCAAGGGCACAGAATATTAATAATTATTGAATCTAGGTGATAATGGGCATATGGGGTTCATTATTCTATTCCTTCCCCTTATGTTTATGTTTGAAAATTTGCATAATACAGAGTTTTTAAAAACAAACCTAAGTTTCAGCAGCAAAGTGTCAGAGTTAATAAGCTGGTCTGTGGAGCCAGGACAGTGTTGGAGGACGTGGCATTGTCAGATGGACAGACGGAAAGATCTGGGTTTGAGTTCCACCTCAGGTGCTCACTTTCCCTGTTATGCCTTGGGCAAGTCAGGACTTCTCTGAATCTAAAAAAAGGGATAACATTACCTACTTCAGAAGGTCGGAGGAACAAGTGACATGATATATATATAAAGTGCCTGTCATAAACCTGGTACAGAAGAGATGCTAATAAATTCTTAATTACCTTATACCAATCCAGTTAGTTTTTATTTCCTTTGGTTTTAAAAATAAAATTGAATAATATCAAAGTATATGAAGTAAGGAGTGAAATTTCCTCTTAACACACTCCCCAGTCTCCCTCTCCAGAGAAAGGTGGACTGGGGGGCAGTTCAGCAGCTGAGCGCTTGCCTACCATGCACTAGGCCCTGGGTTCCATCCCCAGGACAGAGAGAGAGAGAGAGAGAGAGAGAGAGAGAAAGACACACACACACACACACACACACACACACACACACGGGGTAGGGAGGAGGTTAGTATGCATCTCTTTAGCCTTTTTTGTTTTTCTTTTTTAATATCTAAGAAAAGAAGTCTCATACATGACTCTGCAATTTACTTTCTCCACATCACAATATAAGGTGTATCTCTATGTCAGGTCATGTAGCTCTATAGATGTGATCTAATAAATAATGTCATTCATCTGTCCTTGCTCCCTGTTGCGATTGTCTACGTGAGTTAGAAGCTAGACTCCTACAGCAGAATTGCTGGGTTAAAGAATGGGGGCGGGGGTAGGTCAGGGGTAGAGTGCTTGCCTACCATGCATGAAGCCTGGGATTTTTCAATCCCCAGTACTACCAAAAAAAAAAAAAAGAGAGAGAGAAGAAAAAAAGAAAGAATTGTTGAAACAAAGGGTATGTGTAGTGTATTTTTTAAGTAATACTGCAAATGGTCCTACAAGTTACTGAGTTATTTTTGCATTAAGACCTCAATGATTCTCTATTTTCTATATATGTCATGTAAGAATCCACTCAAGGGCTAAGTTGCATACTGAGAGATATGTCCTTTCTGGTACCATTTATTTCTCAACAGGCAGTGAAAGGGCATCAGAGGATAAATGTGTTTGATTAGCAAAAACCAGCCTCATGGAAAATAGTCAGGCTCCATCCTGCTATTTGTCCCTGTTAGAGGACAATATGCTGCATGCTGTGTCCAAGGCTCAATGTAGCAGTGCATTGGGTAGAATAAATGGGAGTCCTAGTTCTCTTTGTGAAAAGCCAGTGAAGATTATGTGAGGCAGGATTCTGAAAAAGAGCCGGGGAATAAAACCTCTTCTCAAAAGAAGTCCCAGGGGATGGTGGAAAGGTGAATAAGTAAAGAAAGGGAAAGGAAATTCGCCCCAGTTCCCTGGGGAGTTCAAGATCTCACTTTTCTCTCCTGTTGTTCTAATGATTTTTAGAGAGGATGAGTCTAGAAAAAGATGGTTTTAAAAAGAAAAAAAAAATCAAAATTGAGTCCAGTCCTGCCTTACTTACATAAGAGCACCTGTCATGTGCTGTACAATTGGTCCCAGGCAGACTTCTGAGAAAGATCCCTGTGTAAACCACCCTTGCACCAAGGGGCGGCCAACAATTGCCTTTTGTCCCTGGAGACCTCCCGTCATCCCACTATGAAGTTGCTGGTTTGGGCAAGAAGAAATTATTCCATTGTTTGTTAGAAATTAGATCAGTAAGGTGATGTCATTCATGATGTAAGTAAGGCCTTCCTTGGGTCCTGGTTGTTCCAGATGTAGGAAATCATGTGCTGCTTCTTGCTACATTTTTTTTCTTTAGGTCCCTAGGCAATATGGGCATATAGAAAATAACCTGCTCTACATAAGAATCTACTCGAGTGCTAAAAATCTTCTCTCCTTCCTCCTCCTGATGAAATACAATTAACATTTTGTTTAGTGATATCTACAACAATGCATGTACAAAGAAATAAGTTAATAAATGTGCTGATCATTTCTGGATTTCAAGAGCCACACCCAACCCTGTACCAGGTGAACCCCTGGTTCACCCAAACCCTTTTATTTTATTTTGAAACAGGATCTTACTAAGTTGCCGAGGCTGGCCTCTTGCCCCAGCCTCCTAAATTGCTGGGATTACAAGCATGTACCACCATGGTTGGCTCTGATTATGTTTTATTATTATTTTAATAAAGCTATATTTTAAAGTCATAAAATAATATGTTTACATAAAAAGATTTGTCAGGGCATTTTTGTGGGCGCAATGATTTCATTACACTGTATTTATAACTGGGACATTGCACATCTCTCTCCCTCCTTCATTGTGAAAGAACCTTCCTCTCTCATCGTACTTGATGCACAGAAGGCTCTCAGTAAAGTTTTGCTGTTACTGATGTTTGCAGATACTGGCAAGGTGCATCCAGATTAAGCAAGGCACAACATGGCCCAAATGTGACACTCTGAGAAAGTGAACCTTAGTCTGACTGGAATCATTCTTGGATTTAGAGGTTTTTTTTTCCTTGTGCTGGGGATTGAATCAGGGTTGCTCTACCACTGAACTACACCCCAAGCCCTTTTATTATATTTTATTTTGAAACAGGGTCTTACTAAGTTCCTGAGGCTGATCTCCTGCCTCAGCCTCCCAAATCACTGGATTATAGGCGTGTACCACCTTTATCTGGGAATATTTAACAATTCCCACCTCCACTTCACAAATATAATATATATTATTTATATATATTTTATTTTTATATATTTATTTATATGTATATAATATATATTCCTTTCTTATAAAAATATATGTATATATACATATATTTGTGTGTGTGTGCATATATATATATATATATATAAATATATATATTCCTTTTTTCTTTTTCTGATATAGTGTCTTGCATGTTGCCCAGGCTAGCATCAAACTTAGGGATTCAAGTAATTTTCCTTCCTCAGCCTCTTTTCAGCCTCTTGAGCTGCTGGGATTACATGCACACACCACAGCAGCCAACTCCATTATATATTTTAATTATTTAATTAATTAATTTTTTGGTACTGGGGATTTAACCCAGTTGCTTAACTATTGAGTCACAGCCCTAGCCCCTGCCCCTTTAAAAAAATTTTTTTTAGTTGTCCATGGACACAATACCTTTATTTTATTTATTTATTTTTCTGTGGTGCTGAGGATGGAACCCAGGGCCTCACACATGCTAGGCAAACGGTCTACCGCTGAGCTACAATTCCAGCCCCTCCCCAGGCCATTTTCTAAATTTTGAAACAGGGTCTCACTAAGTTGCTTAGGGCCTCGCTAAGTTGCTGAGGCTGGCTTTTAACTTGCAATCCTCTTGCCTAGCCTCCCAAATTGCTGGGATTATAGGCATGCGCCACTGCACCTGGCTCCTTTGTATATTTTAAATTCACATTTTAAAAAAAACTATTGAAATGTCTAGTAATGGAGGACTGATTGCATAAAAATCATGGAAGATCTTTATACACATGGAAGACAATACATTTGAAAATTAAAAAGGAGTTATGTATATATATTCTAGAATAATCTCCAGGGATGAAAAAAAAACTTCTTTGAATATTTCTGTTATATATTTTTTACATTTGAATCATGTAAATGTGGCTTGTACATTTAAAAAGTTTTATTAAATTTTTTTTTTAGTTGTCGAGGGACCTTTTATTCATTAATTTATATGCGGTGCTGAAAACTGAACCCAGTGCCTCACATATGTGAGGCAAGTCTCTACCACTGAGCCACAACCTCAGGCCCTAAAAGTTTAATTTAGTTAGACATGGTTGCACACACCTGTAACCCCAGCTGCTTAAGAGGCTGAAGCTGAAGGACTGCAAATTTGAAGCCAGCCTCAGCAACTTAATGAGACCCTGTCTGAAAATAAACTCTTTAGAATAGAAGCTGGGTGTGTAACTCAGTTGTTGAGTGCTTGCCTACCATGCACAAGGCCCTGAATTCAATTCCCAGTATTGGGGGAAAAAAAATCCAGGAAATTTCCAATATTTTAAACAGACTGACAATGATGAATCTAACTATATTGTTAATAATGCAGCTACACAAAGAATACCATGATATCAAGTGATTTACAATATATTTCCGTATATACCAAGTAGAATACAAGGGCAGAGTATGCAGATAAATTTCCCTTAATAGTTATATTGCTAGCAGAAATCTTTGTACTTGTGAAACTACTTTCTACATAGTGTAAAATGTGCAATTATGTTAATGTTAATAACCAAGATTTTCAGTGTAAGAAGAGAGAAATATAAAATCAAAGCCATTAATATAAATAAATCTTAATATTGACTTTGAATTAGAAATATCAGTGTAAACTTGTGATGTTTGCCCCTCTTTCTTGCCTCCTATTTCTGTATTTTTCAGAAAGGTCTGGAAGAATGGGCAGCGAGCAGTCTCTGGTACCCAGGTTGTGATCCCTAAATGACATTCTCCATGAAGAGGAACTGGGACTTCTTGGATGGCCAATTCCAAGGGCAGCGCATGGACCAGATAAGGCTGGAACATCTTACTGAGCCCAAATTCATAAAGTGATCAAAGATTTGTGGTTTGTATCAAGAACCCACATTAAGGGGTTCCAGTTGGCCAAAGATGGGATGATTTAAGTATCAAAAAAAGTAGTGACTGAATTTGATTGAAGTACTTACAATATATAAGAACCTAATAGGTTCATGAGGGTATCATTGGCCACCTCTAATCTTTACCCTAAATTTTGGCAATTAAAGAGAAATGATTAGGCACAGTGCTATGGCTTGCCCTGTGCTGTGGTTGGTCCTTCCGAGGTCCATGTGTTGGAGGCCTGACCCTCATTGTAATGGCATTGTATGGCAGTGGGACCTTTAAGAGGCAGCCAAGAGGGAAGTGGCTGGATCATGAGCACCTTCGTGAAGGATTAATGGTGGCCCTTGGTATGAGTTAGGTCTCACAGGAATGGATTAGGTCCTGAAAGAGCTGCTTGTTATAAAAGAGCAATCCTGGCCCCTCCCCATTCTCCTACCTCCTCTCTAGCCATGTGATGCCCCCCACTTCCTCTCTCTCTTTTCCTTATATGTAGTACTCCTACCATGTGACGCCATCCATCAGTCATAAGGCTGACACCAGAAGCTGATGCCAACACCATACTCTTGTCTTCCAAAACCATTAGCCAAAATACACCTTTTTCCTTTATAAAGTATCCAGCCTCAGGTATTTTGTTATAACAATACAAAAGAGATTAAGACATGTTGCATTTGCAATACAATCTGCATTTCAGGGTTACTAAATAGCCCTAATTGATAAGGAAAAGTTTACAGATAAATTCCAGCTAATAAATGTGTAAGGAATGATAGAATTAGAAAAACCACCATTTTCCAAAGATCAGTAAAGGATGAAAACATTAGATAAAAGGTTTGTATAGAACTTGTACAATGGAGAGTTCTGACTAAACCTGCTGATCAATGTTAACTATACTCAGAGTGGAAAAGTCTTACAGGATATACCTCTTGAGGTGCCCCCTTTATGGAAAAAGAAACTGAATCCAATAAATCTTTAGAACTAACTCTCAGTTTACATAAAATAGGGGGTAGAGGATAAATTTAAGCGACATCACAAGGACATAATGGATAAATCCAGAATATGGGGTGTTCTATAGTAAAACAATTGAATGAGTTGAATAAGTCAATGACTTGGGGCTGCAGGGGAGGGTATGGTAGAAAGGGAAGAAAATCTGTTCTAGATTTTAAAAGACTCACAAAGGTGTACCTATCAATGTAGTATAAGGGCCCTTGTTTGGATTCTGATTCTAACAAACCGACTGTTAAAAAAGACATTTCTTTAGCTATCAGAGAAGTAAGAAAATTGCCTAAGAATGAGAGGACTAGGAAATTGTTATTTTCATGAGGTGCATTACTGGCAGAATAGTTATGTAAGAAAATGTTTGTGTATGAAGTATCTAGGGAGAAAATAACATGAGATCTGGGATTAGATTTAAAATACTTGCTTAGATAAAGGAGAGGAATAGATGAAGCAAGGGTGGCAAAGTTCTGATAGTGATTGAAAATGCATGATGGGTTTTGTTTAAACTGTTCTAATTTTGCTGATTAAAATTTTTTCATAATAAAATGATAGTGTGGAGACAGGCTAAAGGGAAATCTTCTGGATGACAGTCAGTTCAGCCTGATCTCTTTATCAACGGAGCAAAGAAAAGGAACAAGTCACTGCAGATCAAATGAACTTGCCATTCTGTACCTGTCAGCCCCCACTATGCCGTAAGAGCACATCTGATGGCGCTGATCACACCTTGGACGATGAGATCATGGGGAGGGTCGGAAGGGCTGTTGCGGGTGTAAGATTCTCTCTCTCACAGCTGGTTTTGCTAACACCTCAGGTGGCACCTCAGCAAATCCAAGCAGAATGCTGAGCCGTTTGCAATGTTCTTTTGCCTCCAAAAAAGGTTAATCACACTCCATGTCTTTGCTGATTCACTGGAGAATAATTTTTGGTCCTGTAAGTAGATGAAACTCCTTTTTTAGATGGAGGATTACAAAAATCAGAGACAGGAAACATCGCCAACTGTGACCGATCTCCTCTCCAGAACCTGGGACAGGCACACATCACTCATTAATCTTAGCTTTCTCTCCCACTGAACTTGGCTTCTTGCCACGCTGCTCCACACAGCACCATATTGATGAAATTTTCTTGTCTTTCTTACCCCAAGTACCTTCAGATTGATTTATAGAGTGAAGAACTCACTTAGCTGTGTTTTCGTTTCTACAGTGGAATCAAGGAGAAAAAGAAAACCTTGAACAGAAATTCAAGGGCCTGGGGATGTGTCTCAGAGACAAAACATATATGCTGTGCATACTCAAAGCTCTGGGTTCAATGTCCAGCACTTAAAAAAAGAAAAGAATGAATGAATGAAGGAAGGAAGGAAGGACGGAAGGAAGGAAGGAGCTAAAGGAATTTAGTTAGACTAGGTTAGATTTAAGGTGGAATCTCATGTAGGGATTATTGAAATGTGGAATAATCACTTAGATTAAGATATTTTTTCTTTTTTGTTACTGGGATTGAACCCAAGGGTGCTTTGCCACTGAGCTACATCCCAGCCCTTTTTTAAAATTAATTAATTAATTAATTTATTTATTTATTGGTACTGGGGATTGAACCCAGGGGCACTCCACCACTGAGCCACATTCCCTGCCCTATTTGGTATTTTATTTAGAGACAGGGTCTCACTGAGTTGCTTAGCACCTTTCTAAGTAGCTGAGGCTGACTTTGAACTCCTGATCCTCCTGCCTCAGCCTCCCAAGTGCTGGGATTACAGGCGTGCGCCACCGTTCATGGCTCCCTTCTCATTTTTTATGCAAGACAGGGCATTGACAAGTTGCTGACTTGAGATCCTCCTGCCTCAGTTTTCCAAGTCACTGGAATTACAGGCGTGCACCACTGCACCTGGTCAAGGTATTTTTCTTAGCAGTCCTTCTAAAACTGTTCAGATTGTTACTGTCTGGAATGATTTAGGACTAACAGTGTTGACAACCATTTTTCAACCTGTGTCAGGACATCTGGTGCTTTTGCCTGCTCAGCATCGCTTTCCCTTATGATAGAATATTCCTTATAATAGAATATTCTTTCCTTTGGGGGAATCTGTTTGCATAGGGCTGCTCCTTTCTTTCTGCACGGCAAGCAGACCTAGTCAATCAGATTATCCTGCTTCCTTAACCACAGAAGTTAATAAAAGGATGGGCACATAACTCAAGCTGGGCACATAGAACCACCTAGCCAGATCTTTTGGAGGAAAAGCTCTTTCTTCCTCTGAAACCCAGGAGACAGAAAGCTACAGTGCCCTCCATGTGGAGAGAGCCAAGAAAACACTGGAGATGCTGGAGGAAGTGAGTCTTCCTTAAATTATTTGAATACTTGGTTATAAATTGTACCTGAAGTTCAAGATTTACCCCTGAATTTTAAAAATGAACAACAACCCATCGCCATATTTTTCTCTAGTTAGTTTGCTTGGGTGGTTAGTTTCCATTTCTAAGGGAAACCTTAATTAGCATGGCATGTGAGATGCTTCATTCAGTCAATTAAGATTTATTAATCTGCTCTAGTCACTTTGCCATCCTGGGGATGCAGAAGGGAAAGACAATTCCTGTCTCACAGTTCACAGTTAAAGAGACAATTTCAATTCAATAATTTTACAACAGATGACGCTTATGTGGTGGTTAATGTGTGTCAGGCACCACTCCAAACATTTACATTATCTAACATTTAATTCTTACAACAACACTTTGAAACAGGTTCTGTTGCTTTTTCCATTTTTGAGGAGTAAGCCAGGCAGAGAGAGGTTAAAGAACTTGCTCAACCCTATCCAGTTTAGAAGTAGAAGATTTGGGATTCAAATTCAGATAGGCTGGGTTTTAATCATCACATTTTAGAGCTTCATTACACCTAAGGGCCAAAATGGGAGTTAGAATAATCAAGGACAATGGCTACCTTCCTAGGATGCAAGCTACTTGCCTACTGTGGCAGGTGCATTTCTGCCTTAATACAGTTAATCTTCTCAAGAACTTAATGCAGCAAAGATTATTCATTGTCCAGTTGAGGAAATTGAGCCTCAGAGAGGTTAAGTGACTTGCTTAGATCACACAGCTAACAACTGCCAAAGCCTGACTGGGTCCAGTTATATCTGCCTGTAAGCCTTGGCTCTTTCCATTGGATACCCTGGAGGGCCTTACCTTCCAGCTTTTGCACTAGGGCTGCAGCATGTCAGGGATGCTTACAACTGGCTGCCAGAGACTGGGAAATGGAGTCAAAACTGGAATTTCGTTTATGCCAGAGAATATGCATATTCTACTCCCGGCACTGCTCTTGGAATTCGTGCATACCTTGCAACTGATACTCGTGAGAACCTCCTGCCACAGGGGAAGAGATTCAGAAACTCCTAGTAAGCATTCTTTCAGGAGTATAAAAGGTTGCCATTATTTATTTTTATGGCAGCTGTTCCAAGGTTGACGGAGGAGACGTTGCTTTCGTGTTGCTTCCTCTTTTCAGGTGGACCTATGACTAAGAGGCTGTGGATAAGATATGAGTCAGGTGTCCTGAGGACAAAGCACACATTTCACTAGAAAATAAGCAATGAGAGGGGAGCCTTTGGGTGGGAAGGTCTTCTCTGATCACACTGGACATTCTTATCTAAGAAAACCACCCCTTGGGATTGGGGTTGTGGCTCAGTGATGGAGCACTTGCCTAGCACATGTGAGTCCCTGGGTTCGATCCTCAGCACCACCTACAAATAAATAAATAAAATAAAGGTATTATGTCCATCTGCACCTAAAAAAATTTTTTTAAAACCCTACATACTGAAGAAGCTCTTGGGGTGCCTTCATATAACCAGTTATGGGACTCATGGAGTTCCCCATGCCTCTGGAAAACATTTCGACCAAGATACACCTGTGTGCTTCTGTGCCCAGACATGCACTGAGCCCTTTCTATAGATTAATTCAATCATCCTTATAACAACACCATTCTACAAATGAGGAAAACAAGGCATTAGGAGGTTAACTCAGCACTAACTGAGTTACATGCTCACCAGGAGTCCAGGATGTTTGCTAACAAAGCAATTTTTTTTCCCCAGGCACACATGGTATCGTTTTATTAAAAACAATGTAAACCTGTAAAGTGGGAGTATAAAAAGAAGTCAAACTATTATTTCCATGAAAACTGGGTTGAATGTTTTGGAAAGATTTATTAGTTTCTTTTTTTTTTTAAATTGCTATTGAATTAGGTAGGAGCAAGATTGTGCTTTTCCACCTCCATGTCTGTTGCTACTAATTAGAAGGCCTTTCCTCTTGTTTTCCTCCTTTGAATGCATCCTCCAGAATGCAGTTCAACTGTGACCTTCTCTGAGAAACCCCTGATCACCCAGGTTTTATCAGTTTTGCCACGCCTTCACCACACACTGCTTCATTTCTCTGAGCCTTGGAGTATGTAAGTGTGAAACAGAAAATAATACCTACCATGCAGGATTATTATGCAGATTGAGTGAGGCGATGTTTGCAGTGGTATGTGAGCCATAGTAGGCACTCAATAAATGGCAGGGCAGTAAGTACAGCATACCTATCCTATGCTAGACGAATGAGACAGCCTGTGCCCCAGAAGCCATAGATGATCATGTGACTGTTTACCTACTTTCAGCTCCACTTGCCCTGTAGTGAGCTGATGCAGGTTCTACAAATGTAAATGGAAACTTTTCTAGATGGTTTTAGACATTGACACCATTATGTCATCTGGGTCTCAGTTAGCATTTGATGAAGTCATTCCGGAGGCCTGAGGAGCAGCAGCACACGGCCTTTTCAGAGACAACTTTCTTACACGTCAGTCACCAGATGGATTTGTCCTGAAGCCCAAAGAGGCCATAGGAGGAGCTTTAAGAGGAACGGGTTCCAATTCATGGAAGCCACATAGAGCTGGGTCTGGAATCTCTCAAATCATGGCTGTGCCATTCACTGGCTATTTGACCTTGGGAAAGTCACACAATAACACAGAGTAACAATCACCTCATCAGAAAAATAGTGATCATAATTCTCATTTCATAAGATGTAATAGGTGTAGATGACATGAAGTTTCAAGTGTCCTGCACAATACTTGGCACATAGTAAATACCTACTAAACCCTGACCTCCTGATAGGGGAATACAGAGGTAGGGACGAGGGAGGCACGCTCCCAGCCTCTGAGTCACACTCCCAGCCTCTGAATAGTATACTGCAAAGCTTCTTTTGTGCCATCATCATGCAGGCTGGTCTGGATAGCCCTTTGATCGGATCCTGCACATATTCTCTTCTCAGTCTTTTAGTAGAAATTATATAATAAAATTCATATTTCATTATTTACAGGCAAATTTATCTTGAGTGAGGTACCAGCCTCTGACAACCTCATTTTCTTTACAATATACAGATACAAGTGCCTACACTTTGGAAGAATGATGAAAGGAACAGAAACAGTGAAAAGCACCTAAGACGGTGCTCACACATAGTAGGTACTCATAGGTATCCAAGGAATCATGGCTAGTAAGAGTAAAGTATTAAAAATAAATAAGAGTATAGTAGGAGTTTTTTTTTATATGACCTACAAGCTGTTCAATTAATTGAAAAAGTTGATTAGACCAGGAAATCTTAAAAAAAAAAAAAAAAGCCACCATTCCTGCCCTCACCATGCCCTGCCAGTACCACTGAGCTCATCAAACCTGTTAATTCCATCCCTCCTGGCAGCTCCACCCCCGCTGCTGGCCTGTACTGATAGACATGAGTCACCCACCTACAAAGGCTAGAAATACTGCTCCAAATAGAAAGTTTGTTCTGCAAAGTTGTAGGCTTTCTTGCTCACAGAGACCAGATAAATGACCATAGACTGGGAGGGGGGCAGAGAGTGGAGCTGTCTCACTGACCATGGGCCGCAGAAGAGGAAGGCGTGGAGAAACCCCAAGTGGGGGAGGGCAGGGTAGTGTGGGTTAGAGGGAGGAAGAACCATAAAGTGGGAACTGCTTCAGTGACCAGCTGTCCCTCAGGCTGCTGTCTGGAGTACACCATCAACGGCCTGGAAAATTCCATTGCTTCTGAGCCTCAGGTTTGGAATCAGCTCTTCAGCCCCAGAGGCTTTGGTCAACTTTTCTTCCCCATCTGATCCTTCATGTGTTAGCAACATCGACTCTTAAAAACCCCAGGACGTAAGGTGGGGGCTATTCCCTGGCTGGAGACTGGGCAGAACATGTTGGCCCTTGCCTTTGTGTTGGGATGGTGGCAGAACACCCACCTGGTCATGCACATTGCAAGCTTCAAAGTCTAAGGGCTTGGGACTGTATCTAAGTCAAGTGGGTGACTACCGCCTCCCCGCCCCCAACCTGGGATGGTACAGTCAATGCAAAACCCACCTGCCAAAGATGACGCTCACTTCTGATTTAGTTGTTCTTGCAGCTTATAATTAGACCTTGTTGTCAGGAAAAAAAAATTGAAAGCAGCTGCGTTTCAGTGCTATTCAGGTCTGTGACTGACCCAGTTTTTAAAAATTAAAAATGTGGTATTGCTGTATGTCACGTCTTTGCACCTTGCTCACACTCTTGTGAGATGAGTGTTGGGAGTGTTTTGGGGGCTGGGAGCATGGAAGGGGAAGGGCCTTGTACTGAGGGCACTGGCCAGCCCTCAGGAAGACCCCAGAGACAGCTCTCTCTGATACCTTCACACGCTGCAAGGAAGATGGCAAAACAGACCTCCTAGAAAGGTAGCCTGAAACAGTGAGGGATCTTAGAGGCATAATTATGCATGTTGGTTCTGCTTGTGCTCTCAGTGTTTTCGCCACCAACATCGTTGAGGCAGAGGTGAGTTCCAGAGCTGTGACCTTCATAATCGACTTTCCCACCCCTCCTTGTGTGCAGAGGGTCTGGCCTCCAGGATCCTCCCCTGACCCTTGCAATACAAAAAGATGTTTATTCTAAAGAAACTGAAATGATTTAGGACTATCTTCTATATCTGGTTTTCAGGATTTCCAAACATAATGGTTGGCTGCCTCTCTGTTCATTTTGAAAATGCTTTTAGTAACACAGGTCCCCTCCACCCTCCCATTCAGAGGTCACAGTGAGCTCTCCTCTCCCCTCATTCTCAAATATGTGCAAACAACTAAGGATGATCAAACATTTAAATACAACATGAAGGACAAGATAAACCAGCAGAAAAAATAATACTCGAGGAAGCAGAGATAGCTAGGGGAATAAATTAAAAAAAAAACTGAACACAAATTCTAAAGAATCATCTCATTAGTGTCCTCATGGACGATGGTGCATCTGCAAAATGAGAGCAATTTGCTATTAAAAAGGAAAAACAGTGTAAGATAGAGACTTCCCAAAGTGGACAACAATGCTAACAATTTATATGACATTACCAATAATGATGGAAACTTTTCTAGGTTATCAGCTACAAAGAATGAATTTTGATCAGCCATGGAAGTAAGACTGATTTCTTTTCTCACACTGAATAAAAATTTTCTGTCAGACACAATTTTGTATTCATTATGTAATATTCATTTTCTTAAAGAAGTCCCCCAAATTGGATAAGTTCCTGGCACAGAGCTCCTAACACCTTGGAATCTCCTGAGTGATAAGGGGAGGGTCTCTTGTTGTTCTTTAGGTGTCCCTTTTGACCAGACCTCAGTTTGTGTTAGTGAGGTGACTCTATGTGGGGCCCCTCAATAGCAGAGACTGGTCACCAAAAAGCTCACACACATGATTAGAACATTCAGCCTCACTTCCGGCCTCCAGGGAAATGAGGGGGAATTGGAAATTAAGTTATAAAAACTCTGGACTAACAAGATTCAAGATTTGGAGCACTTCCAAGTTCGTGGACAGATCCATATGCTAGAAGGTGGTGCCCCCAACTTCCTAGGGACAGAAGCTCCTGCACTTGGAACCATTCCAGACCTCCATATGTACCTCTTTGACTGACTGTTCATCTGTGTCCTTTAATAATAAGACTGCAGTAGTTTGTATAGCACTTTTCTAAGTCTGTGAGTTGTTCTAGTGATTTATTGAACCTGGGGAGGGTGTCATGGAAACCCCTGAATTTGTAGTTGGCTGGGCAAAAGTGTGGGGATTTTGTTTGTTTGTTTTCAGTGCTGGGGATTGAAGCCAGGGCCTTGCCCATGCTAGGCAAGTGCTCTACCACTGAGCTATATCCCTAGCCCTAAGGGTATGGTTTTTATGGGTACCTCATTTGTAGCTGGCATCTGAAATGAGGGTGAGCAGTCTTATGAGACTGTGGAGGTCATCACTAATTCTGGGACTTCCTGTCAATATTGAATCAAATTGTTGAACACCCAGTGGGTGTCAGAGAAATGTAGGATTACTATGGAAAATGACACTTACTTTGTGTCATAGACTTATTTGCGGTGATGTGATCTACAGAAATGTTGACAAATTCTATTTTATACAATTTCCATTAAAAAATAATAAAAAAAGAGAAAAGAACAGGCATGATGGCATACACCTGTAATTCCAGCAACTCCAGAGGCTGAGCAGGAAGGTTGCAAGGTCAAGGTTAGTCTGGGAAACTTAGTGAGACCCTATCTCAAAATAAAATAAAAAGGACTGGGGATGTAGCTCAGTGGAAGAGCAGGCAGGAGCCCCTGGGTTCAATCCCTAGCACTGTGGGGGGAAAAGCTGCATTGAGTTTACTCCTGACATACATAAGAGAACTATTTCCACTAATTGTCAATGACTACCAAATCCTCCTCTTACGACTTCACACATCTGATGATTAGAAGAATTTCCCACAGACTCACTTCAGTCTCCATGATTATCAACCTTTTTTTCTTCTCCACTTCCCACATACATGTGGTGTTGGGTGCCATAGGATGCATTCACATTGACCTAGATGAATATAGATGGCACTGCACCTTCGTGTCACAATGATGGTTCTGTGGTAGAGAGGGCAGTAAGAATACTTCTGGAAGCCATTTCCACACTGGAATAGTTAGTAATAACAGAGAACCATGTGAATATATTCAACTCAACCAAAATCAAAGATGTCCTGAACTCAACTTCCCCTTAACAGGGCTCCCCAAATGTCTGTAGCTGTTCCTTTGCCACCTTACATGAGAAGTAAACGCAGTGGAAAGAAAAAGTGGTTTGCATTGATTGTGATGAAGTGATTTCCACCTTTGCAGAAATTTGCAACCATGGCCACACAACCACACTGCAGCAGTCCTCCCAGTCCAGGAAGGGGCCTGGGCCGGGGCCAAGAGGCTCCTGCCCCAGGAGGTGGGCATGAGCATTGCGTTGCTCTGCTTCCAAGCCCAGCTCCAGCACTTAACAATCTCAGGACCTCAGGACCTTTACTTTAGAGGTAAAGTGCTGTAAAAGGAGGGTTAAGAATTACTTCATTGGGTTTTTGTAAGGCCTACATAAAATAATATAAATGATCCCTGACTTAATGATGTTTTGACTTGCAATTTTTCAACTTTATGAGAGTGTGAAAGAAATACTCATTTAGTAGAAACTGTACTTTGAATTTTGATCTTTTCTCAGGCTAGCAGCATGTGGTGTGATCCTGCAGCTAGGAAGGCTCGGCTCCCAGTCTGCCATGTGGGGGTAAACAACCAAGCCTCTGTAGTGTTCTGTGTTGCCAGGGTTTTTTGGATACAGGTACTCAATACGTTATGGGAAATGTTCAATACTTTATTATAAAATAGGCTTTGAGTTGGATGATTTTGCCTAGCTGCAGGCTCATGTAAGTGTTCTGAGAACATTGAAGGTAGGCTAGGCTGAACCAGGGTATTTGGGAGGAGATGTATTAAATGCATTTCCAGATATTTTCAACCTGTGATGGTTTAATTGGGATACAACCTGGCCATAAGTCCAGGAGCATCTGCTCTTGAAGGCAGTTAGGAAGGAGAGTGCCTCATATGAGCCCTTCATTAACACTTTCTTCCTAGCCAGGCTTTTCTAGTCTCTTGGTTTTGAATACTGTCTAGGTAGGATAATGACTCCAAAATTGAATATGTGTGTCTAGTCATTTACCTCTGAAGGATCTTCTAGAAACTGATAATAATGTCTGCCTGTTTATCTTTTCTTTACCTTTTCAAATTGGCACTGCTTACTGTAACAGTTTTTAAAATCCATTAAAAATAAAGTCTTAGAACATTTATGAACTGCTGGTGGGAATGTAAAACGATGTAGCCACTGTGAAAAAAAGGATGGCAGTTCTTCAAAAAAATTGAAAATAGACTCACCATATGATCCAGCAATTCCACTTCTGGGTATGTACCGCAACAAACTGAAAGAAGAAACTTCAAACTTTTAAGTTCTGGATTTGGGATAAAGCAATAACTTATCAGCCAACAAGGTTGTACAGTGGTTAAAATAAATTCTACTCAGGTTTTCTAGAAGAGGCAGATTTTGGATGCTTGGCAGATTGTACTATCAAATGACATTTGTGGGTCTGGTGAAGTCTTGGAGAAGGCACTGGGAAGGCAAGTCTATGATTTTGCCTGATACAAGACCACATTGGGGGAAACAGCAATAGATACTACTTACTTTGTTCCAGGCATATCATTATGTCATTGGATCTTTCAAATATCTGTACGTGCACAGAGGCACATGCCTGTAATCCCAGTGACTTGGGAGGCTCAGACAGGAGGATCATAAGTTAAAGACCCATGTGGGCAAATTAGCAAGACCCTCAGCAACTTGGAGAGAACCTGTCTCAAAAAATATAAAAATGGGCTGGACATGTAGCTCAGTGTAAAAGTACCCCTGGGTTCAATGCCCCCTCCAAATATCTGTATGTGGTAGTTGATATTTGCTTTATTAAAATAAAAAATTGAAACAGAGAATTCCTAGGATGTAAACAAATCATTTTGATTCCATATCACTGTCTTCATCTCTGTCACTTTATCTCCCAGTATGGTGTGTGGAGATTTTCTTGTCCCCATTTGTTCCCCCATATACAGATATGGGTATATGTAACGTATATGTGATTGGATGTATGTATGTATGTATGTATGTATGTATGTATTTATTTATTTATGTATTTGGTACTGGGTATTGAACCCAGAGGTGTTTTACCACTGAGCTACATCCCTAGCCCTTTTTATTTTTTATTTTGAGACAGGGTTTTGCTAAGTTGCTGAGGGCCTTGCTAAATTGCTGAGGCTGCTCTTAAACTTGTGATCCTCCTGCCTCAGCCTCCCGAGTTGCTGGATTACAGGTGTGTGCCACCTTGCCTGACTCTGATTGGATTTAAATTTATTGTTCTGTGATGGGAGATTATGTACTCTCATACAATTTTGAATTGCAAACAATGTTGCAAGTTGTTTAACTAGCACTACTTCACAAGCAGCTACACATTGCCAGAGTGTGATGGAGAAACAAATTTAGAGAGATAATATTTACATTGGCTTCAGCAAGGGGAGTATGACTGAGTCACAGTTGGACTACAGTGTAGGCATGTCTTAAAGTCCAGCTATTAGAAAATTATAGGACAAAAATGCTGCTGGTGCAAATCTGTGTCACAGCATGTTCTATAACACTTAAAAAGCTAAACCAAAAAGGGAAGCCAAACTACCTGTAATTGAAAAATAAAGAGGAAGAACATCAGCCATTGAAAATCATAACACACTCAAGACAACACCAAGGATATGATGCTCAAAATTAAGCTCGTTCCATCTTTCTATGGGAGGACCCAAGCAGTAGGAGGCAAATCGGAGTGGCCAAGATTGGCCTGGCAGCCAGACTTCTTAGTGGAATCCTGAAAATTAAGTTTTTAAAAAAATCTGGTAACAGGCCAATTGTTGTTTATGAATATCACACTTTAGTAATGGATAGTACACTTAGTAGATTATCAGTGAAAACAAAAGTTTATAAAATTATGAATTTTGGGATAAGATACAGGCCTTTCAGTAGATGCTAGCTCATTTTTAAAGAACTCTTTATATCAAGGGGAAACAGAGAGGATCAAAGGAGGCTGGTCTGAAATCCTCTCTTACCTGGTATGAAATCTTGTGTAAGATTCTCGGCTGCTCTGAGCTTGAGAGTCTGGGAGTCGATCATTCAGTGGCGTTCTGGAGCTGGCTCATTTCAACGTTGGACAGCCGCTTGCTAAATTTTCAGGCATTTTGCATATAGTTGTTAAACTACTAGTAGTTTGATCTCAATTATAGCGGGAGTATTTATTTCACAAAACCAGAAGTTTTTAAAAAAATTTTTTTCTTTTAGTTGTAGATGGGCACAATACCTTTATTTTATTTATTTTTATGTGGTGCTGAGGATTGAACCCAGAACCTCACACATGTGAGGCAAGTGCTCTACCACTGAGCCACAACCCCAGCCCCAAAACCAGAAGTTTTGACAAATACTACAAGCCAGGAATTTCTCCCCCTCAGAGAACACACTTATTAGCACATGATTGATTCATTAGTCATTCTCCTCTAATGCGTCGCCAAATCCTGTGAAAGGCTATAATGATTCCCACATAAGGATTAAATTGCTTTGGTGTTGAGCCAAAGTTAGGTAATCAGTATACATTCATTTTGTAGTCTGGCGAGTGAGCAGGATCACATTTAATCCCATGGCAGCCTTTGGATATAGGTACTGTTATCCCCAAGGATAATCATGTTCTTGCACATGTGCAGTAGCAGAATGATTATAAAAGGCGAATCAGAACATCTTGCTTTCTGCCTAAGCCTGTGCAATGGTCCTGCAACATAAAAGTCAAAAGTCCTCAGCTTGTCCTCGGTTTTCATGTGCAGGGGTAATAAGCTTAGCTGCTACCACGACCATGGGCAAATTTTATCCTCTCCATGTCTTACCTTCCTATATATAAAGTGGGAATAGTAATACCAGCCTCATGTTGTTGCTGAGATTTAATCCCTTACTTCATGAAAAGCACTAGTAGTGTCTTGTCCTTGGTACGCACTTAAGTAGTGCTGGTTTTCTCCCCCCAGAGGGTTGTTGTAACGTTTAAATGAGTTAAAACATGCAAGGGGCCTCGCATAGTGCCAGGCCCATCATGAGTGTCCTGCAGCGTGGATTATCATCATCTCTCTGCCTTTGCTTTGTACCCTTTTTCTACCCAGAACTGACCTGGAGCCCTGCTGGGCTGGCTGCACTTTTCCCTTACACCTCCAGTCCTTGGAACTGGGGTTCCTCCTTGCTGCTTTTTCCTGGACAGCTCCCACAGTCCTCAGTCTCAGCTTGGGCACCAGGCCCTGACAGTCCTGCCCTGGACTCCTCCCCTTCTGCTCCTCCTCCTCAGGCACCTATCTTTATCACAGTACTTCTCATACGTCTTGTCACTGTATTTGAAAATGTACTCAGAAGCCCCCATCAACAGATGGATGGATACACAAGAGGTGGTATATTCATGTAACAGAGTATTATTCCAATCTTGAAAGGAAATTCCAACACATACTCCAACCTGGATGAAATTTGAGGACATTAATTGGAATAAGCCAGTCACATAAGAACAAGAACTAGGATTCCACTCTATGAGGCACCGAGGATAAGCAAATTCATAGAGACAAAAACTAGAATTGTGGTTCCTGGGGATTGGGGAGGGCAAGGGAAGGGACACTACTGTTTCACAGTTACTGAGTTTCAGTTTAGGAAAAGGAAAAAAAAAATCCTAGAAATGGATGATAGCAATGATTGCACAACATTGTGAATGATCTTAATGCCACCAAATGGTACACTTAAAAATGGTAAAGATGGTAAATTTTACATTATGCATGTTTTGCCACAATAAAGATTAAATTTAAGCAGGGCACTCCCGCACACACCTGCAATCCCAGTGACTGGGGAAGCTGAGGCAGGAGGAGCATAAGTTCAAGCTAGCCTCAGCAGTTTAGTGAAACTGTGTCTCAAAAAAACCAAAAAACTGGTTTTGTAGCTCAGTGGTTAAACACCCGGGGTTTGATCTTCAGTGTCACCAAAGGAATAAATAAATAGGTGAATAAATGGATAAATTAATTAAATAGTTAATAAAAAAATGATTTGAGAAGCAGTTTAGCCTGGTGGTTCTGATCCTGGCTCCAGCAAGCCATCAGGCTATGTGAGCTAGTGCAAAGCATGTGTCTTCTCTAAGTTTCCATTTCTTCATCTGTAAAAATGGATAAATTTCCTCATAAGGAGGTCTGAGGACTAAATGAAGTAATGCATGCAGAATACTTGATATGGAACCTAGATAATGGAGCTGGGTATAGTGGCACACATCTCTAATCCCAGCTACCTGGGAGACGGAGGCAGGAGGATCAAAAATGTGAGACCAATCCCTGCAACTCAGTAAGATCCTGTCTCAAAATAAAATAAGGTGGCTGGGGTTGTGGCTCAGTGGTAGAGTGCTTGCCTAGCATGTGTGAGGCACTGGGTTCAATTCTCAGCACTGCATATAAATAAGGTCCATCAACAAACAACTCAAAAAATATTTAAATAAAATAAATTAAGAAGGGATGGAGATATAGCTCAGTGGTAGAAGATTCCTGGGTTTGATCTCCACTATGGGGGGCAGGGCGAGAGAGAGCACTCACCTGGATAATGGTAAGCACTCATAAGTATTTTCTCTCATTATTAAGTTGTGGTCTTTGGGGAACAGGGTGTTTATCATAATTGTCTGCCAGGTGCTTAACACATCAGGTGCTCCATGCATGGGCATGGAATAAATGAACAACTGAACAGTCTTCTATTTCAAGCCTCTACCTTAGCAACTCTTATGTGAGGTCTGAGAACCCATAGAGACTCCCAAACTTCTTTAGGGTGTCTGTAGAGTTAAACCTACTTTCTTAATCAGTTCCATTTGCACACGATATAGAGTATGGAATGTTAATTGATATGGTTTCAGATTCCACATCGCAACCAACACTGAAGAAACTCCTACTCATCAAGTTTTAGTGATGTGTCAAAGAAGAATGTCCACACTTGGCTGAAAAACCACCACAATACTCCTCCCTTTTCTAGCTACACATACAAGGGTGAAGTTTTTCATTATACTTCAATCCAAAGAAACTTTTGCAACAGACTGAATGTAGAAGCACATGGAAGAATCCCCCAACTTTATTAATCTATAGTAGATAACTAAATATAAGCAATGCTACTCTTTTCACTAATTTTTTAAAGAAAATATAGCTACATTTTTTGTAAAAATGTATTTTTATTTACTAGCAAAGACTTTATTGAGGTTGTTTAAAATAGCAAATACTTAAAATTTTGTAGTTTTCATTTTTAATATGGTAAATATTGATAGGTATGAGCCACATAAAAATTGATAGAAATAATCCAATAAACAATGTTCTTTTGGGTTTGTAATAATTTTCAGTAGCGTAGAAGGAGTCCCAAGATCAAATAGTTCGAGAACTGCTCTCCTGTCTTGCACTCAAATTGCCACCATTCTGTCCAGGACAGCTGGACTCCAGTGTCATTTCCACACTTCATGGGATGGGAGGTCACCACCTCCTGGAGCAGCTGATTTTATCTTTGGACTGACCACTCTGCCTGCTAAGACATTCTGGCAATGAGTCAAAAATCTTTCTTTTGGACAGTGGGTTTCCACTGATTGGTCTTAGACCCAGCCTTTGGTTTCACATGTTGCAGTTTGGAACCTCTTCTAGGACAGAAAGATAGTCATCAGTTGTCTTCCATGGTGTCCTCAGCAGGAATCAGCGTTTCCTTGGGTGACTGAAGTGCATACACATTTTTCTGAGTCAGCCAGTGATTTGTGGGAAGCATTGCTAAGCCAGATAACTCACAGTTGCTTTTTCAGGAACCAGATTATCTGTCCCACACCAAATTTGAGAAACTCATGCTATTGTTGTTTTTCCCAGTAAGTTAACTTTCTCCATCATAAATTGTACAAGTTCATTAAGGAAAAAAAAAAGTAAAAAGAGAAGAGCTTAGAAATGAAAATTTGGACATGGTCAGTCCTGAGTTTCTTGTCTTGGCATCTGTCCCTTTGAAGCTCACTCTGAATGCATTCTTTTCAAACAATCCCTACAAGTAGCTCTGTGCACTATGCCAGCCTCTCCCGGTCTCTGGGGTTCACCAGCCACTGTGGGGTGGAAAGAGGCAGCTGTTGGTCAGTCTGAAGCCCACAAGGAGCACGATTCTTTTGCTGTCTGAAACCTTAGGCCAGATCTCTTCCAACTACATGGGTTCAGAGGAACAAACATTCTACTGCAGAAGTACAGGGTAAATTTCTTTCTGCATTCTTTGTGGTTAAATATGAAGTTCCTCTGGGAATTCTACTTCTGTGAATCTGTATTAAGGAAATGATGAAAGAATTAGACAGCTTTATGTATCTATCATTATTCATAAAACTTGAAAACAAACTAAATGTTCAACAGTGAAGGATTCATTTAAAAACTATCTGTATGCTGGTTAAAAGTAATAGACATTTATGAAATAGCTTTAATGACATGTGAAAGTCCTTGACATAGAGTGTTAGTAGTCTCCTGTTGCCTGGCATGTGGTTTCTAAATAAATATTTGTTGACTGAAAACAACCTGGCATAGTGGCACATGCCTGTAACCTGAGCAGCTCCGGAGGCTGAGGCAGGAGGGTCGCGAGTTCGAAGCCAGCCTCAGCAACAGCTAGGTGCTAAGCAACTCAGTGAAACCCTGTCTCTAAAATAAAATACAAATAAGGGCAATCCCTGGTACCCCCTCCAAAAAAAAAAAAAACCCAAAACTGAAAAAAACAGAAAAAGAAACTATATATAATTAATCTCAGTTATAGAAACATTTTTGTGACAAAGTACAAAAATGTTTATCTTATTGGTTGGCACCAATATGTGATCAGAAGAAAACTGTCTTTGTGAAAAACTTCAAAATGACCAGAGGGCACAGATGTTACAGATGCCCAGCTCAAAGGAGGGGAAGATGCTTTGAATGAAGCAAAAAGAGGAACTGGGTTTATTGCTTCTGAAAAGGAGGGAAAAGAAAGAAGGTATTGCTCTGGGTTCTCAAAATTGTAAAAGAGAGAAACTCAATCTAGTTAAAGGAAAACAAACAAACAAACAAACAAACAAACCAGGTATCTAGTTAGACATGTTTGAATTCAGAGACTCAAACTTTGTCATCCTTATTTGAGTTCTTTCCTCATCTCTGTGTTGTTATTGCTATTATTTTTTTGACATGGGGTCCACATTGCCCAGGCTGGTCTTGAACTTCTGACTTGAATGTCCTCCTGCCCTGGGCTCCTGAGTGCTGGGACTACAGGCCTGTGCCCCCATGCCAGCTTTCTCACCATCTCTTGATTCTGTTTTAGGCTGTGCAGCATGCAGGCTCACGAAGGCTCTGTGCATGTGGGGGCAAAGATGGCTGTCAGCAGCAAGCTCTTCCTACCAGCTCAGTGATGCCAGGAGCATGAGACCCTCACTCACCAAGAGTCCACCATAAGCCTCCCCTTGACCAGCAGGGTGGCCAGGGTGTTGGAACTCCCTGATGGTCTGGGCTTGGTCACCCCTTTGGAATTGGAACAGGGTGGGTCAGCCCTGCTCAGGTCATTTAGAGAAGCTGGTAAGGGAAGTTGCTTATTATGGGAGAATAGGGTCCCAAGTTCAATGAATGCTGCACAGGTCTAGAGAAGAGATGCCCACACAGGAAGTAGAAAGTTGAAAGAAGGACAAAGAGAGAAGGAGTCAGCATGCTAGAGAGGGGTCCAGGTGGAGTGAAGGGCCAAAGGAGCTCCCCTGTGGTGAGTGGTGGTCCTTCCTTTGGAATTGTTTGCTTTGTTGGGATGTGACTCTTTTCTGAATTTCCCCTTTGTTCCCTAGATTGTCAGCAAATTCTACTAACCTCTATGGGAGTGGATTTTTGCTGGAAATTGAAGGGGCAAATTTTGAATTTGCTTAATAGAAGAAGAGGCGGGAGCCAGTAGCCCAGAGGCCAGGAGGCTGCAGTATTAGAAAGCCACTGTGAAAGAGAAGATGTGGAACTGAAGAGGGGAAGAGTCTGAGTCAATTCCAACTCATGTTTTAAGGGTCTGGGAGCTCCCAGCTGATTCTGAGTTGCATGGACTCAGTTTTGCTACATGACCTCTATGTTCATGGCTTTTCACCTTTATGAACCTATTATAAATAACTTTTCCAAGTGAGCAAACTTCTTTCACTCACTAATGGTCAGAGTTTGCTTATCTCACACGCGTGTGTTCAGAGGACTTCCAGCCATTTTCAGAGACAGGTACAGAATCAGAGACTGGAAGTGTTGGCTGATGCAGGCCCGTGAATTTGTCAAGTGAGTACAAGAGAAAGTCAAGGGAGTGAGACATTAAGCCAAGCTTAATGTCTGTTCTGTAGAAGCCAAAAATACCAGAAAATCCACTGCTGTGTGCATGTGAGAGGAAATGCACATCAACTCAATGATTACTTTCTTTGGTGATGGTGGGGATTGAACCTAGGGCCTCACACATCCTGGAAACGTACTCTATCACTGAGTCACATTTTCAGCCCTCCAACCTAATGTTTAAGGAATAGTATGGACCCAGGACCCACATTGACTCATTGAAACTTGTCTCTAGGTTATATTTCTTACTGAAGTAGCAATTACAAAGAAATAAAGAAGGTGTCTTAGAAGGCACCTAATAAATAGGTATTCTTGCCATTATGTAGATGAATATTCTGATAGAAATCAAACACTTGCATACAACAAGGTGAGCACCCATGCAAAGTCAGAAAATGTAACGTAACATAGGACAGTGGGACTAAGTAAAAATCAGATGACAGAGCAAGGGAGAGTCCCTTTTGTTCTCCCTGTAGTGATGCACTGAATAGTTTTGCCTTTTGCAATAGAACAGAACTAACTCCCTACACTTTGCTGACTTGGGTGGAATTCTTGGCTCAAGCAGCTGAACGGAACACATCACAGGATAGAAATGTACCACACACGCAGCCTCAGAGCCCAGCATCGCTTTCTCTGGGCCCGTTCCTAGGCCCAGCTGTGCCCCTTGAAAATGAATTAATGGCAGTGACAACCATGGGTAAAATGCAGTTGGTCTCAGCACTCTGAGTGGGTCACTTTCCTTCTGGGTCTCAGGGTCCTCATCTGCAAAATGAGGACACAGTTCTTGCCTGATTGCCTTGTAGGTCTTTTGAGAGAGCCAAGAGGAAGGTGTTTTTATTCATTGTTAAGGGTTACATAGGTCTACGTAAAAATGATTCAGATCTGAATTGTCATTGGTACTGCTCTCTGTACAGTGTACCTGAGACTAGGACTCTATCTTACTCATCTCCCTGACTCCAGCACCAGCCCATAGACTCACCTCACGGGAGTTAGGGACCTGGGCACACCTTCTTCCTGCTGGTATTCATCCAGTTCCCAAAACACCCCACACCTGTTCCCAAGACACCCCGCACCTCACCTTGTTCCTCCACACAGGACAGACCCAGGCTGGGTCTGCTCTGTTTACCCTGCAGATTTGGGTTTGAGCAAGGACCTTCCCACCATGCCTGGTGAAAATCTCCTCAGTGGCTATTGGAACTGGTTCTGGGTTCAAACCATCAGTTTCATTCTTATTTTTATTAATAGTTTAAAATTAGATTAATATTCAAACACAAAATGTTGATAATCAAAATCAGGAAAGCAAGTCTTACCTAAAATTCCTGGCTTTAAAATATTTTGTAAGTTGGGCTGGGGATGTAGTAAAGTGTTTGCCTGACATGTGCAAGGCCCTGGGTTGGATGCCCAGCACCATATGCACATGTCTATATACACATGTCTATACATATATATGTATATATAATATTATATATATATTTATATATGCTAATGTATATATTAAAATATTATATGCAAAATGTCTAAAAGTTCTCTTTAGAATCTCCAAGGCAAGCACTATCAATAAAGTCTGTTTATTCATTTTAAAGAGAGCTCCTGTCACCTCCATGGAAGGTGCAATTCTATATTCAAATAGGATGATTCTGAGGTGCTGAGGGATGTTCCCAAATGCTAGTGTTTTACGATGGGCATGCCAGGAGCTTTCCCCCAAGACATATCCTATTTGCCACATCTCTGAAAAGCCTAATACACTTCTACTGTGTCTTGAGAACTCAAAATCAGCCTGAGGTATTTCAAGATAATCACAAAGATAAAAGAAACAATAAATGTTGAAAATTAAAAAAAATAATAATTTTTCCTTTACTTATATTGACATATCTTTTTGTTTTTTATTTTAATTAATTCTGTGTGTGTGTGTGTGCGTGTGTGTGTGTGTGTGTTGCTGGAGTTTGAACCCAGAGCCTTGTAGACATCTTAAAAGAAAACAGCAACTGTGTGGGGCTGAGTACTTATTTAGCATGCATGAGCCCCTGCGTTTGAGCCCCAGCACCACACACACACACAAAATTGAAGTAGTGGCCTGGACCTACCCACCCTAGTCCCTGGGGCCTGCTCGCAGCCTGTGGAGGCGCACTCTGGCTGGACTGTGAAGGTGTTGCCATGCTTTGTCCACATGCCATGTCTCTCTGCTTTCTTCTCCCCACCTTTCCTTGGGCTGCTGTGCTGACCAGGAGCTCAGTGCCGTTTTGTGCAAGCACTTATCCTACTCTCTCTCTGAGAAACCTGTTCTCAGGAAAGAGTTTATAAACTCATTCACTCTTAAAATTGTGGTAAAATACAAATAAACATAAGATTTACCACCATGACCATTTTTAAGTGCTCAGGTGAGTGGGATTAAGTACATTCACGTTGCACATTTTGCAACCCCGTTACCATCATCTACAGGACTCTTTTTACCTTAAACAACTATAACTCTATGCCCATTAAACAATGACTCCCGGTCTCTCCTCCTCACAGACCCTGGCAACCACTGTCCTACTTTCTGTCCGTATGCATTTGACTACTTTAGGTACCTCATGTATGTGGAATCACATAGTTTTTTTTTTGACTGGCTTAATCACATTTAGAATAATATCATCAAAGTTCACTTATACTGCAGCATGGTCAGAATTCTTCCCTTTTTAAGCTGAGCCATGTTCTGTTGGGTGTCTGTGCTACATCATGCTCATTCATTCATCCTTCAGTGGATTCTTGGGGTGCTTCCATCTTTTCATTATTGTGAGTAGTGCTGTGGTGAACAATACAGATGTATCTTTGAGACTCTGCTTTGAGCTCTCAGAAGCAGAATGTCTGGATCATACGGTGACTCTATTTTTAAATTTTTTTAAATTAAAAAAATTTTTTAGTTGTCAATGGATGTTTTTAAAAAATTATTTGTTTATATGCCATGCTGAGTATTGAACCCAGGGCCTCAAACATGCCAAGCAAGCACTCTCTCACTGAGCCACAACTCCAGCCCTCTAAATTTAATTGTTGAAGGATAATTTCCCACAGTTTCCATAGTGGCTACACCATTTTACATTTCCACCAATAGTGCACATGGGTTACAGTAGCCATACTAATGGCTGACATGTTTTTTTTTATAGATGGATACAATACCTTTATTTTATTTTTATGTGGTGCTGAGGATTGAACCCAGTGCCTCACATGTGCCAGGCAAGTGCTCTACCACTGAGCTATAAGCCCAGCCTTCATCATGTATATTTAAAAAACAAAAATGTTATCATGTTATACAAATTACTTGAGTTTACATTTCCTTTCATTCTTTCCCTCCTCTTCCTCCTTCCTTTTTCTTTTTTCTGTGATGCTGGGGATTGCACATACTAGGCAAGTGCCCTACCACTGAGCCACAACCACAGCCCCCAGCTGCTTTTTTGCACTCAACAAAATATCAAGGACATCTTTCAAGCTAATACAATGAGATCTGTGTAATTCCTTTTATTTATTTATTTATTTATTTATTTATTTATTTATTTTTGCCGTGCTAGGGCTCAACCCTAGAGCCTTGCATATGTTAGGCAAGCACTCTACCATTGAGCTACACCCCATTATTGCTCTTCCTTTTAAGTGACTTACTCTGACTTTTATTTCTTTTAATGAATCAAAAAGATACTATTACCTTATGGGGTTGTTTCAACCAGCTGACTGGTGCTTTAGACCACGGGTTATGTTCTTTCCCACTTTCCCTTCTCTTTTGAGCCACAGAGAATATTCTTGTCTATCTTACTAGGACAAGAGGCTTAAAATATAGAGCTATTAATAATTCTAGGAACTAAATGTATATTCTTCAAAGTTAAATTTATATGACAAATGTATATAACATAAATTTAGATTTGCTAAAATCAAAGAGAGAAATAATAGTTGGAAGAGACTACTCAGACATTAATCTAGAACATACCACAGGAAAACAAAGATATCAGATGTTTGAAAAGTGGTGAATGGGCATGGTGGATGGGTTGAATAGTGGCGCTTAGAGACAGTGGCGGAGATTCTCTGAAATTGGAGAAAGACATAATTCTCAAATTGAGAGTTCTGAGATTAAGAATTTGTTCTTACTTAGACACACTATAGTAAACATGAAGAATAAAGGAATAATAATTAGAGTTACAGCATGCTTTTCTTCAACAAAAACAGAGTCCAGGAGTAGGAAGTGTGACTCAGTGACAGGGTGCTTGCCTACCATATGCAAGACTCTGGGTTCATTTCCAGCATGGAAAAAAAGAAAAGTCCAGGAATGAATGAAGTCATAGAATCAAAGTGCAGAGGGAAAAAAAAAAATCAGTGTTTTCTGTTCAGCCAAATATCATTCAAGAGTGATGTAAAATTAAAATCATTTCTAGACATGTACAAAGACTAATTAGAAGGAATTCAGGAATGATAATAAGTGAGCATCAAAGTACATTGAGACCTTTGTCTTACTTTGGAGGAGAATGGAGTCACTGACAACTTAGGAAAGTTTATAGCTGAATATTGAATACTTACATATGAAGGATAATCACTATGAGAATAAAAAGACAATTTATATCTATTCTAAAGCATCATGAGGCAAGAGGGTAGGAAAGAAAATGTCAATCCAACAGAAGACAGGAAAAACAATAAAGAAGCAAATTGGTTAAATGAAAACATAAGATAGTAGAAATGAGTATGAATGTAACTGAAATCATCACTAAATAAGGAACAAATATTTATTAAATTCCTACTAAGTATAGTATCGTTCTAAGCTATAGAAACATAGTAATGAAGAAAAGAAAGTCCCCATACTTATGAAGGGAGAATGTTCTGTGGCAGGAAGGAACAGTATATCTAAATAGATTAAATTCATCTACAAAAATTAGAAAAATATTATTATATAGAATAGAATCTGGCATTGTGCAAAAGACACAATGTCAAAGGACATATTTCACCTAAATCATGAACCTAACAACACATATCAAGCAAAAAGGGAGAAATGGGTAGATGCAGAATTTTATTTGGAGATTTTATCACATTTTTCTATTAAGTTGGTGGGTCAGATAAAAATCAAACAGAATAGAGACTGTAATAATGCAGTTAATTTACTTGATTTAATAAAACTATGTGTTAAAATAGAGAATATACACTAAAATATGTGTTAAAATAGAGAATATACACTAAAAATATAGTAGAACATATACTAGGGCCAAAGGAAACCTAAAAAAAAGTATTTAAAAAGTTGTTATCATACAAACCATGTCTTCTGACCACAGTGAAGTTTAGAGATGAAATATATACTAAGCACCTACTATATGCTAGGTAATCATCTAGATGCTGGGGACATAGCAGTGAACAAAAGGGATGAAGTTCCATTGTCACAAAGCTTAAATTCTGAGGGCTGGGGAAAGAAATAAAATTTAAAGATAATTTTTTAAAAATATTTAACCATGTTTGGTAGTAATATGTGTCAAACAAACTTCAACAACAACAAAAACCCCCAAAAGACAAAGCAGGCTATAAGGTATAATCCAAAAAGAGCCTCTCTGATGAGGTGACGTTTGAGTGGAGGGCTGAAAGGGACAAGGGAGCGAGACTTGCAGTTAGCTACCTAGGGGAAGAAAGTTCTAAGCAGAGAGAGGAGCAAGAGCAAAGACCCACAGCGGAAGGATGCCTGCCGTGTTCAAGGAACAACAGTGAAAATATTTGTAAAACAAGACAAAGCATACATTTGGAGACTTCCAAAAACACACTGTACCTTTGAAGAATAGCTTTGGCTGTAAGTAAAAGTCCTGAGAAATTATAGCTTAAAAAAACCTTACTTTTCTATCTCTTAACAGGAGTTCTAAAGGCAAGTGGGTCAAGGCCATTGGGCTGATGACTCAAAGTAGTTCAAGATTTAAAAACTTTTTTTTTTGGTGGTGGTGGTGGTACTGGGGAATTGAACCCAGGGTCTTGTGCATGTCTGGCAAACTCTACTACTGAGCTCCATTCTGAGTTAGAATTCAAGATCTTTGTGATTTTCTTGGCCTCTTCCTCATGGTTTCAGGAGGGCTGCTCCAGCTCTACCCCATGTCCACATTTGAGACAGGAGGAAGGAGGAAATAGAAGACAGAATTAGGAAGTAAAAAATGTCTCCAGAGCTCTTCCTTTTTTCTTCCTCTTCCCCTTTTCTTCCACCCCTTCTGTAAAAATTTTTCTGTTGCTCGGTTACAGATTACCACAAATCTAGTAAGTTTTTTTTTACCTTAGTTCCTGTGGCTCAAGAATCAGAAGGTGTGTCTTGCTCAGGGTCTTATGGGTCTCATGAGGCTGCAGTCATGGTGCTGGTGATCCGCATTCTCTTGAGGTTGCAAGCTCCCTCAGGTTGTTGACAGAATTCACTTCCCTGTAGTTTTGGAACTCTTGGCAGCATACTTCTTAAAGGCTAGTGAGAGAGTGAGAATAAGTCTGTTTGGAGTTCTGTATACACTGATAGGGTCTGGGAACACTGATATGCCTGATAATGAGATCACCTAGTGCTTAAAGTTTGATAGTTAAATACCATTCTTCATCTGAAGGACTCAGAGCCTTGGAGAAAGAGCATGTTTGAGGGCTGGCTCAAAAAAGAAGAGCCGAGAACATTGTGGACTAAAATGAAAGGAATTGCACAAGGAATGATGGAAACATATCAAAAGGCACCAGCTAGCACAACTACTGGGGAGAATACCCTGGTAGCTTCTTATAAAGTTAAACATGCACCCATCCTACAACCCATCTATTCCCCTTCTGGTATTTACCAAGAAAAATGAAAACATACGTCCACACAAACACATATGTACATTAAATAACAACTGTTGTAGTGTTTTCTTTCCTTCCTTCCTTCTTTTTTTTTTTTTGTTATGGTACTGGGAATTGAACCTAGGGGCACTCTACCACTGAGCCATTCCCCCAGTTCATTTTTTTATTTTTATTTGAGACAGGGCCTCATTAAATTGCCCAGGCTGGCCTTGAACTTGTGATCCTTCTGCCTAAGCCTCCCAAGTCACTGCGATTATAGGTTGCACCAGTGCAACTGGTTCATTGTCGCTCTTTCTTACTGGCTAAATACTTGAAAATGCTGAATGGATCAACAAATTGTGGAAAATCTTTACAGTGGAATACTCTTCAGCAATAAAAGGGAATACTGTCTAAAATATGAAACAATGTAGATGATCTGAAAAACATTATGAGTCCTGGGAATGCAGCTCAGTGGTAAGTACACTCCCCTAGAATGCAGGAGGCCCTGGATCCAGCATGGGGAAAAATTATTAAAAGAAACCAGACACAAAGAAGTGCTTATAATATGATTTTATTTATAAGAAATTCTTGATAGCCAAAGTTAATTTATAGTGACAGTAAGCAGATTGAGGGGACTGACTGCAAAGAGGTTTTTAAGGGAACTTCCTAAACAGATGGGGTTTGCATTTACAAGTTATACACTTTTATCATAACTCATGAAGCCAAACACTTAAAATGAATATATTTTATTCAATCCTAAGTTATATTTCAATAAAGTTGATATTTAAAACTTGAATGAAAGACCTGAAAAAATACTTTACAAAACAACATATCCAGGGGCTAGAGTTGTGGCTCAGTGATAGAGCACTTGCCTGGCATGTTTGAGGCCCTGGGTTTGATTCTCAGCACCACATATAAATTAATTAGTTAAAATATCCATTGACAACTACAAAATATTTTACAATAAGAACATATCCAAATGACAAATAAACTTATGCACAGATGTTCAACTTCACTAGTAATCAAAGGAATGCTAAAGTAAAGAAAGAACACAATCTCACTATATACTGCCCAGAATGAGTAAAGTAATATGGATAATACCAAGTATTGGTAAAAGCGCAGAGTAAACAAAACTTTCATACATTGCTGGTAGGAGTGTAAATGAGTTAAATGATTTTGGAAAATAGGTTCGGCATTATCTACTAAAGTTGGTTTATATGTGAACCTGCAAATGAAATCTACCTAGTTTGTGGCAGACACTTCTGGCACTTCCATAGTCCCTTAGCCCATCTCTGATTTCCATTGCAGCTATGGTGGACAGGTCCAGCTCTCCTCATGTTGTTAGTGTGTCACCTCATATCTTTCTTTACTCTGCTTGGGACTTTCTTTGGTATATGTGGGTACCTTGCTAGATACACCTTTAATCAAAGCCACAAAGTCTGGGGGAATCAACAGCCTTGGGGACAACTCTTACCTAATCAGGAATGGAAGCCAGCAGATAAAAGAACTCTCATCTTTCAGGTGATCTATTCTGGGAGGCATTCTGCAAGCTTCTCTGAGATTCTGATGGAAGTGAGACCCTCAATATCATAATCTCCATCGACTTTGCCTTTTCCCCTCTCTCATGCCAATGTCTTGGGATCATCTCCTAAGTAAATAACATGCTCTTGAGTATTTATCTGAGGCTCTGTTTTCTGGGAAACCCAAATTTAGGTAACTGGTACCAGGAAAGAACTTGGATCTCAGGATGGGATTCTGGAACTGAATTATAATCAAATGGCAACAAAACTCCCTTGTTGATAGTTAATTGAGTAGTGATAACCTTGGACTTACTGTACAATCATTATAGCTAAAGCTCTTTACCTGTTGGTAGATTGAAATGTAAGTGGAGGAATACATTATATTTTGCAATATCCTAACACAGGGATTCTCAACCTTTTATTCATTATGGCCCTCTTAAAGAGAAAAAGATTAAAGTCTTCCTACTCAGAGAAAGGAAATACTAAATGTAATTTTTGTCAAATAGTACTGACATTCAGAGGCCACAAACCACTGTGTTTGGTGGTATATCTAAGGTTCTTTTGCCTTGAAAGTACCAGTTTCCATTCTCTTGGGAGAGATACCAGCCCTATTGAATAAGCATGCTCTAGCACTCGAATGATATGGGGACAATGTTAACTATAATTTCACAGAGTTGACTGGATTTTGTTAACTATCTTAAAACCCTTGAAGAAATAGAATTTCAGGCTCAGGTCATTCACCTATCAATTCAATTCAGGACAATGGTGTAAAATCTAGAGGACACTCCATGAAAGATTTTTGAAAAATTCTCTTATGCAGCTAAAGAGGAGCCAATGCTGAAAGAGAGGCCCAGAATGTAATGGAGTGCTAGAGATGTCATGACTGTCCCCAGCCCTTTTTATTTTTTATTTTGAGTCAGTGTCTCACTGAGTTGCTTAAGATCTTGCTAAATTGCTGAGGCTCACTTTGAACTTGAATCCTCTTGCCTCAGCCACTGAGCCACTGGGATTACTGGCCAGCACCATGGCACCCAGCCATGACTGCTTTCTAATGTCAAAATCAGGGTCCGTGTTGGTAGGGAGTGGGACTCTGAGACTTGGGGTGGAAACATTTGGATGGATGCAGCCTCTAGCAAGTATGTCCTTTCCATTTGCTAATGTAGAACAGCTCTACCCTTGACTAGAGATTATATTAGTTTCCTATAGCCATTACAAATTATCACACACGTAGTGGCTTACAACAATACACATTTATTATTTATCTGAGTTCTGTAGATTAGAAGTCCGAAATGGATGTCAGTTGGCTAAAATTAAGGTTTTGGCAGGGCTGTTCCTTTCTGGGGGCTCCAAAGGAGGACTTATTTTCTTGTCTTTTCCATCCTCTGAAGTCTACTCCCAGAGCTGGGATGTTCCGATCTCTAAATCCTTAATTTAATTATATCTGCAGTCCTATCATCAAAGACACCATGCTCATAATTCCCAGGGATGAGAATGTGAACATTTTGGAGGAGCCATTATTCTGCCTACCACAGAGATGATACAAAGAAAGTATAGATTAGAATCAATTTACTGGGTTGACATCTTGGGTTAAGTTACTTTATCCCTTCTATGTCTCAGTTTCCTCTTCAATAAGATGGAGGGAAGAAGAGTGGTATCCACCTGAAAGGGTTGTTAGAGGTTAAGAAGTTGTAAGGTGCTCAGAAAGGTATCGAGCACATGGAAAGCACCAAATAACCATTTATTACATACATTTAATAATGGTTTGTTTGCCATGTGTCAAGTACTGTTATAGGCACTGGAAACAGAGCTAGGAATACTTGTTCTCAAGGAACTAATGGAGTCAGATACATAAATGCAGGTACTATACCATAAAGGCATGTAAGTACTATAGATTACAGCATTGTTAAAGCTCAGGAAAACTAAAAACATAAGTTGAATGAATACATCTGACATCTGAGTTTAGCTCTGTAGAATGAGTAGGTGTTAGGGCTCAGAGACATGAAGTATGTGTTCAAAGAAGGTTAAGTAGTTTTTAGGTGTGATTGGAGCAAAAGATATTCAGTGTAAGATGAAAATAGTAAAGATTGGTTTAAACAGCCAGACTGGGAAGTGTCAAGTAGTCTGAACTTTATCCTGAAAGAAATATAAGGCTTTCAGATTGTTTAAACAGGGGAGGACATCATCAGGCTTGTGGTTTTAAAAGGCCACTATGGTGACTGGTGTGAAAAATACATTGGATTCGGAGACACTGAACGTTGTGATAGTTGTCCAGGCGGTGAAGAGAAGGACAAGGACTTGAGAAGTATTTGGGAGAATCCATAAACCTTGGCGACCACTTCCATACTGACATTGAGAGAGGAATAATGGGGAACTATACCTAGATTTCTGGCGTGAGAGTCCCCTGGGTTGGTAGTCCATTCGCTGGGACCAAAGAAACTTACGTAAGAGTAACAAGTCTGGGGGAAAATGGCAATAGCAATTGCCGAAATTCTAAAGGACTTAATGCGTGCTAACTTGTAAGTTATCATTATTATGGTAAAACTGAGGCTTAGAAGATAAGGATACATGTATGTTACTATGATGTTGAAATTATGGCTTATAAATTTTAAAGTTCTATCACTTTCATTTATACAACTGGGATTTGAAGCACTACCATCCGATTCCAGACTTTTAGCAAATAATGTCATCTCAGTTTTGGACTCAATGAAATGGAGGTACAGCAGGGCATAAAGAAACGCTGCTTTTGGGAAATGCATAATATGAGCTCAGGAGACAGTTTGGGTACAAAGCATTTTTGGGGGCAGAACAGGAAAAGGATCCCATTTATTTCCCCTGTCAGTTTAGGATAGTTCAGAGCTATTATCATTCCTTCTCCTCGGCCTCCCGCACCTTTGCTCCCAAATCCTACCCAGAAAAAACAAACAATAATGTATTTCTGCTCTGAGATCACAGGAGATCCGCTAGTTTTCAAATTGTTCTTGGCAATGAGTTAAAGGATGCTTTGTAAGCCTAAGATGACTCCAAGCCCAGCGAGTTTGGGTCTTTTTCGATCCGGACTCTACTCTTCTCGAAATCGTCCAAAAACTTTTCAGAAGAAATGCCGCTTAAAAAAAAACTACAGGAAGACAGAAGCTGGCAGAAGGCAGTGACGTGACGCAATGACGTCACGGGCAGCCGGGTGATTCCCGGGCCTCTGGCGTCATGCGCCGATGACGTCATCCAGGGCGCCGGCCTCCCTTGCTGGGTTGGCCTCGCTCACGTGGGTTGTCCAGAGCTCCCCGCCCCCTCCCACCTGCTGGAGGCGGGGCGGACTGGGCTCCGCCGGCGCCGCGGCTTCGCGAGGAGGGGGCGGGGGCGGGGGCTGGTGGGCGCGGCGGTCGGGCTGAGCCCCGCGGTGTACAATAGCGCGGCAGCGGCCGGAGCCGAAGGTGCCGACCACACAGTAGCCGCCCCTCGCGGCTTCCCCCACGCGCCCCCGCCCCTCTACTCGCCCTCTTGCCTCCCGGCTATCTGGCTCCCCGGCTCCCCCATACTCGTCGGACGCTTTCCCCTCACACTTTTATCTCCCTTTTCACGCAGCCCAGCGCTCTTGAGGTTCTCCCCAAAGAACTGAGCCTCCCTCGACTTCCCTCCTCCTTGGAGTCAGTGGAGTCCCCCACGTCCCCGCCCCCGAAGATCCCCGGTCCTTCCCCCGCGACACCCCTCAGCGCGCCGCCCCGCTCCCTCCCGCGCCTCAGCGTCTCCTCCCTCGTCGATCCCCGGTCCTGAGGGGATCCCCGGCGCGAGCGGCCTGGGGGAGGCGCGGATCGCGCGGCGGCGGCGGCGGCGGGAGGGAGAAAGTGAAGCGGCGGCTCGCGCACACTCGCGCGCTCACTCCGGGCTCGGCTGCCGCCACCGGGGTGGAGGAGCAGGAGGAGGAGCCGAGCGGAGCCGAGCGAGCGCGGAAGGTGAGCCGGCCTCCTGCCCCGTACCCCTGGCGTCGCCGCTGCCCGGGTCGGGGCGCGGGGGCTGGGGCGGTGCAGCAGGCGAGCCGGGTGGGCTAGAGGCCTGGGCCCATTCATTCTCCCCCGGGGGCCGGCCGCCTGGGCTGGCGGGCGGGCGGACGGGCGGACGGGCGGACGGGCGGGGACTCCAGGTAAGGTGAGGCAGGCGCCGACGCGCAAGGCCGTCCGCTCGAGTCGGGCCAACAAAGGCCCCCTGTGCATGCCCGGTGCGACCCCCGGTCTCAGCCGCTTGGGCACTCCAGGGACCGAGAGTGGGGCATGGCGGAGGAGGGGCCGGCTGGGCCGGGCGGCCAGACAGGACCTGGTCCGGGACCCACTCCCTTCCGAACTTCGCGGTCTTCCGACGCTCACCCTGGCCCGCGACGAGAAAGCTAGCAAAGCAGCGATCGGTTCCTATTGCATAGAGATTAGCCTTTCCAGGCTTGGGAAAGCACTTTTAGGGTTCAACTCCTTGGAGAAATCAGCTCGGTAGTACTTGACTTGTGCAGCCCCTCCCCCACCCCGGGGATACTCCGTAACTTGGAAAGTTAAAACCAGATGGGGAAAGGAGTATCGTAGTTATTTCATGTTCATTATTCCATTTCAAAAGACATGATTATCACAGCCTTCACTGTCTTGAATCTTTTAACAGTAAACGTTACTGGGAGTGTTTTGGAAGAATATTTGAGAAGTATTGGGTGTTTCTTTGGTGGTGTGAGCAAAGTCCTTGTTTGTTAAACCTCTTGGATAATTAATTGTCTTACCCTTTGTTATATATCCACAATTGCGAAAGGCGAAGAGACGGGGGTTATCATTGTGGTTACCAATAAAAATTAAAGTTCATTAGTCTTGCCTTTATTTTGAGTTGGTCCCAGAGAAAAATCTTGTTTTGCCTCCCGTGTCTCCCGGTGCTCTCAGTTGTCAGGAGAAAACAAGTCAACAGTACAGAGATGCCTCCTCTGTCTTACCTTGTGGCTTCACCTACTAACTCTGTGACCTTAAGCAGGTCACTCACTTTCAGCCTTAAACTTTCAGGAGTTTGCTTTGATGTTGCAGACCAGGCTGGTAGCAGTCATCTACTCACCTTTCAGATTCCTTCCGGCTGTGAAGTCTTTCCTGGCATCCATCCTCTTCCTCCTCTGGGGTACAGCTGACTTCTTCCCATTGGGGCCTTCAGAAGTCCACTGGGATTTGTACCACTGCACTTGTAACGTTTTTATTTCAATTTGGAAAGTCTAAATCAGTTGCAATGAAACCTGTGCCACCTCACCTGGAAGTGCTACTTCTAAAGGGCTTTGGGATCACTGTACCCTGCCACATTCCCCGAAGGGAATGAACTGCATGAACTCATGGGTCTACCCAGTGATTTTGCTTTTTCAGTCATTCTTTGATCCAACATTACTGGAGTGTGGAGAGCTATTATGTTTCAAGCCTTCTGCTAAGGGCTATGGGAATTCAGTCTCTGTCTTCTAAGGGCTCAGAGTCTAGTGGGTGAGGTAGACATGTAAACAATGAAGGCCCTCTGGGGGACTCCAGTTGTACAGGGAGTAGTGTGCAATAATTGAGGTTGCTGGACCTGTTTTACAAGTCTTGTCCTGGCCAAAGTGAGCCCTGCAGAGGTGACTGGTCCCTCATCCATAAGAGGGCACTTGATAAAAAAAACTTGTTCAGTTCAACTTAATATACACTTACTGAGCACATGTTTTGAGGTGCAGTGCTAGGCTTGGAGGACACAAAGGAAGGATCTTTGTGAAACAAAACCTAATCACATCAGTGTTTCCTGCTGGACCCTTCATTGTTGAAAGATTAATTTCAGACTCCTTAACATGTAATAAGAAACTCTTAAGAGATTAGATTACTGCCTGCCTTTCTAGCCTCACTTTCTATTTTCTCCTCTCACATCCTCTTTTTCATCTTTGCTTTTGCATGTGTATGTGGAATGCCTGCCTTCTCTTACTTGACTGGAGAAATCTTGTTGGATTTCTGGGAAGAGGTCCCTTAGTCTTCTCCTCCATGGAATGAGTTGCTTTTGTATGTAGCATTCTCATAGCCCTTTGTAGCGCTTCTCAGCCTTCTAATTTCAGAAGTTTGCTTTTATGCTCCAGCGACAGGCAGTCACCCAATGCCTAGGAGTTTGTGCCTAGCTTTCTCCATTAGCCTGTGAATTTTTTTTTAAAATTACTTTTCTTAGTTGTAGGTGGACACAATACCTTTGTTTTATTTATTTATTTTTATGTGGTGCTGAGGATCGAACCCAGTGCCTCACACATGCTAGGCAAGGGCTCTGCCACTGAGCAACCACCCCAGCCCCTGCCTGTGAAGTTTTTGAGAGCAGGATCTGTTTAGTTTCAGTGCCTGAGTTCCTGGAACTTAAGTTCCTGGAACTTTTTTATAAGCGTTTGAATGAATGTGTATGAATGAAGATTCTAGTCAAGACCTATGAGATAGATTACCTAATCCTTTGGGTTGAAACAATTAGTCCTCAAAGCGTGATCCCTGGACTAGGATTGTCAGCATAATCTGGGAATTTGTTAGCAAATTAATGGGTCTTGTCTCACACAAATGAAAAACTCTGGGATTTGGCCTTAAAACTTCTGCTTTATCAAGTCCTCCAAGTGGTTCTGATGCTTGTTAAAGTTTAGGAATCACTAGGTTAAGAGATCTGATCTTGATAAAATCTGTATCCTGCCAGTTAGCTCCCTCCATTCTTTTTCTTCCCTAGCATTTACTGCCTGGCATGACATCCCACCCTATCTCACACTATATCCATCCATCCCCCATCATCTGTCTCTTACCTCTAGAATGAAAGCTTTTATTTTCTTGGGATTGTATTCAGGGTACTTAACCACTCAGCCATATCCCCAGCCCTTTTTATTATTTTGAGACAGGGTCTCACTAAGTTGCTTAGGGCCTCTCCAAGTTGCTAAGGCTGACCTCAATCTTGAAATCCTCCTGACAGCCTCCTCCTGACAGTTGCTAGGATTTCTGATGTGGACCACCACATACTGGCTAGAATGAAAGCTTCTTGAGAGCAGTAAGTTTTAACTGTTCAAGTTCATTATTTTAAGCCCAGTGCCTAGGATAGTGACTGCAAATAGCAAACATTCACATGTTTGTTGAATGAATAATGTGATTTTCCCCTTTACTGCCTGCTGCTGCACTGAGTTTTTAGTTAAGAATGGTTCTCAGTGATGAGGAACCACATTCCAGTGTACAGGCCTAAGGGGATTCTAACATTTTTGGATTAATTAATTAATTAACATTTGGCTTGAACTTTTCTTCTCTTTTATTATCTTTCTACAACCAAAGCCTGAAGGATTTTTCTGTGCGTGTGTGTGTGCGCGCGTGCCAGTTAGCAAAGGTCCTGGAAACTGTTGAAATATCCTAGGCAGGGTTGTTTCTTGCACCTTAACTTTTGAGCCTTTAACTTGAAACTGTCTCTTCTGGGTCTTCTTTGGTTTTTAGCTTTCTTCAGTGATACTTAAAACCATGCAAGGGCCTATTATAGGACTCTACACAAAGGTTTCTCTTCCTTATGTAGCTCTTAAAATGCTTTGTTTCTTTCACTTTCTTATTAGCCCTAACATATCATGCCCAGTTTTTTCCTTTCCTGACTTCCCCTTGGGAGAGTGTCTTCATTTACTCACCCTTTTCCTTATGAACAGTTATTGAGTCCTTTTCCAGTTGAGTCCTGGTACATGTACATGTCCTATGCTGGAGCAGGATGTGAAGCTATATATAGGGTGCAACCCAAGTCCTTAAGGAGCTGAAGATAATGCAGCATGATTTTATAAGGGTTTAAATGAAGAGATAAAAGAGAAGAATATGATTGCATAGGTGGGAGAAAGCTGTCTTTGTATTTTTTTTTTCGTATTTAGGGATAAATTTGTCAAAAAAGTGTTTTGGTAAGCAAATTAAAAACATTAATTTTAAGTTTCACTGGCTTTGTTGGGGAAAATAAAAAAATCAAGGTAGACTCAGTAGTTACCAATTTGGGACAGTTCTCAATTCTCTTGTTAGTTTTAATGAATTTTCTCTTTTTTCTTTTTCATCTTCCTATGTCATAACCAGAAAGTGGGGAAAACTTTTTTAAAAAAATATAGTAAAGAGAGTTAGATGTTTAAGGTTATCCAAAGAATATACCTCTTCATAGATATTTTAATTATTAAGGGATAATGTTATAATTCATGGCGGGGTAATAAATGCCTGGAAAAGTTAGGGGACCTTAATTTAGTATCTGTCTCACTGCATGACCTTGTAGTTTTCTGCCTTTTGTCCTCACTGTAAAATGGGGATAGTAACAGTTGCTGTGGCTAGTTTACAGGGTTTTGAAGCAACTAAATAAAATATTGAGTATACAGAAACCTTTGAAAACCATAATTTATTAGCTAGTATTTAAGTGATGGTAACTGTTAACAGTTGCTTACATTACTGAACACCTGTTCTGTTACAGACACTCTGTGAGGTGTTTAACATGTTTTTTCCAATTCTCAGAATAACCATGTAAGGTGACTCCTGGTATCTCTTTTATAGATAAAGAAGCTGAGGCTCATACTGGAAAAAGAAACTTGTTCAAGGCTTTTCCGCAGGTAAGTGGCAGACCTCAACTCCAGCCTATGTGCTATCAGTCCCCAGGTTGCTTTCATGTTTCTCTGTAAAGGATATAGGAATATTTTGCAAATAAATATATTGCTGTGAGAGTTAAAACAAAATTTATCTCCATTTAATCTGCTCTTTTCTGTTCATTGCAAAGATTGGTGAAGACGGATTTGTATCATTTACATTTATCATTCACACAGCAAAAATAATATATTTTGTTCAGTCTTCTCAGTAGCCCTGTGAGGTAGGTATTCCCATTTTATGTGTTAGGGGACTGAGGATCACATAAATGTTGGCTTACTGAAAAGCACATACTTAGCAAATGCCTGAGTATTGATTTAAAAACACATTTTAAAATTCTAAATGTACTACTTTACTTTTGCCAATATATATACCGGCTTTTGAACTCTATCAAGCTAAACTTTGGGGCACTCAAAGCTTCCTTTTATATTGCTTCCTAATCTTTACTTTTTCTCCCTAGAAAACCTGTAAGTCTAAAGTCCACAGTTTGAACTAGAAAAAAATAATTGCTGACTAAACTTTTTGTCAGATGGTCATGACCACAAACTTTGAAGATAACATTTCTTTATAGAAGCTATATGGTCAGGTTTTATCCAACATTGACTCACCTGTGACTGAATATTCATTTCCTTTTGCCATCATGAATTTATTAGCATTATGTATTGCATTTTTCTGCCTTTAAGCTCTTCCTCTCAGGAATAATTTCTTTCCTCTTACCCTCCTGTCTTTGAGATTGGGGGATATTGTTTATCCTTCAGGATTCTCCAGATTATCCCCTCTTGAATAGTGTAGTAATAAGTCTAGAAAGAACCAGAGGTTTATTGATCTCTCTTTAATATGATTTTGTGTGATATTGATTAATTATCTAGACTTGATCTAAGTCTTAGTTATGTAAGTCCATTATGTCTTGGCTCTTATTTATGGAGTTAGGGTTAAGTAATTTGCACGTAGCCTTTGGAAATCCATTCTTTCTTATGGGGCTTTCTTCCTTGACCTTTCCACTCACAGCCCTTTCCAATGTCCTTTTTTTCCTTTCACACTGGCTAAGCACCAACTGAGGCTGACAACATTTTTCTCTTTTATAGAATCTGCCTTTTGAATCTTTGGAGATGATAAATGGCAATGCCAACATATACATGGCTTCTCCTCTCATCTGTCTGCCTATACTAGATCTTCAGGCCTCTTTTATTTCTTCCTTGATTCCTTCAAAGCTGAGATTGACGTATTGGTCATTTGAACCCTTGTCCTTATAGAACTTTGTGTATTACTGCAATATTATCTGTCATTTTCTAGAGAAGGAGATAGATGTAAACACAAAAGCACTAAAGATAAAGTGAGGCAAAGAACAACTTTGATACTTACTTCAATTTCCATTTCTTCATTTAGAAAAGAGAGTACTTAATTCATAGAGTTGTGAAGATGAATAAAATATGTGAATAGATGTTGAGCTATAAGGTGTGGTTGAATAGTTGTAATTTGTGACTTAAAATTCTGTGTAGCAATGGTTGTTATGTTGGGTGTATGTTTGAACTACTTATGAAGATTTTTTAAAAAAATCAGTAGCCTGGGCTCTATCTCAAGTTTACAGGTGATTCTAGTAGGCAACTAAAGTTGAAAAGCACCATCTTATAATATTCTGTGTAAATGTCTTATTTACATATTACATAAAAACAAGTGATTTTATTGTCATTTAAATATGTGCTTGAACACATATTAAACATCTGGCATTGTCTCTGGCTCTGAAGAAATAGGTGAATCATACCCATTTCCTACTCTTGTGTTTATTCTTTCCTGGAGAAGCCGACTTGTATGTAGATAGCTATACTCAATTGAGACAAAAATGACACATGGAGATATGTGTGGGTGCAGCATGAACACAAAGGAAGGGCATCTCCCTTACTTAAAATGGGGGTGGCCTAGAAAGTCTTCTTAAAGGAAGTGACAGCTCAGAAGGGATCTGAAACATGAACAGGGGTTAACCAAGAACAGTGGAGGAGGGGTAGCAACAGGGGAGAGGAAGGACCTTTCTAGAAGAGAGAACAGTTAGAGGGCCAGAAGATTTGAGAGCCTGTTTGGGGAACAATTTGTAGTTTAGGATGCGTAGATGGCAGGGCCCAAGGTGGGGAGTGGTGAAAGCAGAGACAGGATCAGATGATGAAAGGCCTTTTGTATGGTGTCCAAAGTACTTTCACTAATACGATCTCACATTGTTCTTCGAACAATCCCCTGGGTTATCTAGGACAGGTGTTCTTTTGTCTTCATGTTATAGAAGAGAAAACTGAGAGGTTAATATAATTGCCTGAGGCTATACATCATAGTTATGATTCGAAGACAGGTCTTTCTGACTTGAACTTAAGATAGCTCTGTGAGTTTATGTACAGCAGTTGGTAAGCTGCAAAGTGTTTGACTGATGTTGGCTCTTAGCTGGGAATTTGCAGTAAGTGACCTCTAAAGGTGTTTTCAACTTTGAGGTTCTTAGAATTCTCTTTAATCTCTGGGATTTTTTTTTTTCAGGAGTTGGTAACCAGGGTCCAGCAAGCTAAAATATTTTCAGATAGACACTCTTCCAAGTTGAGTGTCTATATAAATGCCTTTGTTTGTATTAAAGATATGTTTATGTTTCTATTATGAAAGAATAATTTTTTCTCACAAAATTTGGAGATTAGATATTAAAACAACTCCAACAAATTCATCATTATTTTATCATTTCATCATTTATCATTTCATCTGTTTCTTTCTTATCTTTTTGAAAAATGGGTTTGGCATAGTGATCTCCCTGTTTCCCAGTCACCTTCGCTCCTTAATCTCATTGTACTTTGGGGATAAATGACCTCAGGAACAAATCAACATCATCAGCTTCATTGCCATGGAACTTAGGACCAAGCATGCTAGGCAAGTGGTCTGCCTCTGAGCTATACCTCCAACCCTTCAAACAATCTTTTACCAAAGACTTTTGGAGTGCCAAGCACTTTATATTTTTATATAAAATATTTACATTTTATTTTTCATTGAATCCTAAAATATATGAGTGTATATGTGTGTGTGTGTGTGTGTATTTTTCATTCCTGTTAAGAGGTTCCCTTGTACTTATTGTACAAGTGAGGCAATTTGGAGAGATTGAGCTGTAATTTGAAGATTTTGTTTTAGTTGTTGATGGACCTTTATTTTATTTATTTATATGTGATGCTGAGAATCGAACCCAGTGCCTCACACATGCTAGACAAGCGCTCTACCACTCAGCCACAACCCAGCCCTTGGAATTTGAAGATACTGTAATGATTATTTATAGTGTGATTATAGCAAGTCATATAGGTTACCCTAAGCCTCAGTTTTCCTTAGCTATCATATAGATGTGTCAAATTTGATGCTAATTTCCCCGGCTCAAATATTTATGACAGTGATTCTTAACCTCCTTTCTTACTCTTCTGCCATCACCCTTTCCCTATAATGCAGTAGGACATAGTCCATCAGTAATAGCACTCTGGAAAGAATTCCCAATGGACTAGAAAAGTACAGTTTATAAATTTCCAGGTTGGGGGATGGGTGGAAAGGGACTTCATATAATTGGACAGACTATTTAAAATACAATTTTTTTCTGTAGTTGTAGATGGACAGAATGCTTTTATTTTATTCATTTATTTTTAATGTAGTGCTAAGGATTGAATACAGTGCCTCATATTTTCTAGGCAAGCGTGCTGCCACTGAACTACAGCCCCAGCCCCTAGATTCTTAATTTTCTATCACCTGCTGGATAATTACTATTTTTTTTTTTTTTCCGGTGCTGGGTATTGCACCCAGGGCCTTGTGCTTGCAAGGCAAACTATACCAACTGAGCTATATGTCCAGCCCAATATTTTTAGTTGTAGATGGGCACAATACCTTTATTTTGTTTATTTAGTTGTTTGTTTTTTAATGTGGTGCTGGGGATCCAATCCAGTGCCTCACGGGTGCTAGGCAAGCACTCTCCCACTGAGCCACAACCAGAGCCCCTACTATTTTATAACATTCTCTTTCATTTAAAATTATTTCCCATCTAGAGTTATCTAACTAGTCCAGAGTATGTAGTTTTTAGGGCAAAATTTTTTTTTTTTTTTTGATTTGGCACTGGACATTGAACCCAGCTCATCAAGTTAATAAGCATGTGCTCTACCACTGATCTATGCCCCCAGACCCTCAAAATGGATTTTGCTTGATTAACTCAAGAATATTATCTGTATAATTTATAAAGCAACGTAAGAAGAATAAATAAGAACCAGATGATTAAAGTGGAAAAATCCATAATGATATGCTTTTGAAAATTCAAATTTCTTGAGTAGCCTAGAAATATTTAATACATACATATATATATTTTATACATGCAGTGCTATATATACACACATTTTCATATACAGTCTCATAATTATGAGATACTGTATTTTTAAGATACTGTATTTTTACAGATGAAGAGAAGTTAGGTGGCTTGTCCGTGATAATATTGCTGAGAGGTTGCAAACTGGAATCTTTAATTCAACTCTTCTGTCTCCAAATCTGGTGTTTGCTCCTGATCATTCAGGTACTCCGTTGATCAGTATCATTTCCTTCATATTCTCTTGACTTCTAAATAATTCCAAGTTAAAAAAAAAAAGTCCAGGTTCCTGAGGCAATTAATAATTGTCAAAGCCTTCCTGCAGCTCCCCACCATAGAGAGCCAGAATAAGGACACAAACCAGCACTTTTAAAGTAAGTGTCTTGAGAGCAGAATATTCTCTTGTCAGTTGTCAGTTAAAACAAACATACAAATAAATATTGAGGAACAAATTGATTATTTCAAGTTTCTAAGTGGTCTTGAGCCTGCCTCTGGGTATCCTTAATATAATAGAGGTAAGGTTGAATTTCATGATTAAAAAATTTTCCTTTGGGTTAAGTCATTTTGAAACTTTTGTTATAAACTTCTTTCAACTTACATGCATTTAATAAAATACAAGAATGGGGAATATGTACATGAGCATCCATTATTTAGATTCTATGATATTTTGCTATATTTGCTTCATCGCATATCTGTCCATCCCTCAATATATTCATTAATCCATGTTATTTTGAATCATTTCAAAATAAGTATCAGGTATCAGAATACTTCACTATTAAACACATTAACATTTATATCATTATTTGTTTATATAGAGCTATACTTGCTTTTCTGTGGCTTTATTTGATTAATGTCTATCTGCTCTACTAGATCCTAAGCTTCAAAGAATCATTTAAGACATGGCCCTTAAAGAGAATAAGTTTTAACATAGTACGCTTTTCCTTAACATAAAAGTATCTTTTTTGCTTCACTGTTGTGTTTCCAGTGCCTAGCATTTAGTAGGCATTCAATTTTTTTGAATGAATGAATGAATGAAAGTAGAGTCAACATATACACAAACTGTGATCCATATAACTTTTTTTTTTTGGTGGTGGTTCCAGGGATGGAACCCAGGGCCTTGTGCATGCTAGGCCATGCTGCATATGACTTCTTTATTAAGACCATTTGTTTGATTTTTTTTCAAGTTCAGCAAACATAAAGGAATCCTTTCAGTATCTGCTTGAGAGAGGGTAGAAAAGAAGAAACCTCAGTGTGCTAAATATATAGCTGCCTAGTGCAAATACCTCTAATCTGAATAAAAGTTGAAGACTTGCCCTGATACTATATAGGAGTGTGGAAAATTCTCTCTCTCTCTCTCTCTCTCTCTCTCTCTTTCTCGCTCTTTTTTTTTTTTTTTTTTCTCATCTTGCTAAGTTGCTTAGGGCCTCACTAAATTGCTGAGGCTGGCTTTGAACTTGGGATCTTCCTGCCTCAGCCCCCTCAGCACTGGGATTACAGGCATGCCACCACACCCAGATGGAAAATTCTTAAGATGATCAATTACCATGCATTCTGGGTTTTTTTTTTTTTTCATTTGAATTGCGGAATTACTTGCTACTAAAAGACGACATTGAATTGAAACCCTTTGCCTTCTACAGGGTCAGTTCTTTTGCCACAATCCAAGTCAGTCTTTAAACACTGACAGTTTTCTTTTAGATTAGTCTTGTTTTCTTTAAAGTGCCTCACAATTCTAAGGGTTAACATACACAATGTTACTGACTTTCTTCCATTTAAAATAACAAAATCCTATTCCACACACTTGCTTTGTAGTATTGCTAATACATTTATTATTACTATCATTCTAACAAACTCTGTTTCTCTTTTTTCTCTTTTTTTTCATGTTTACAAAGATGTGTAAACATACATCTTTGTGTAGCTATAATATAGAGCAGAGTTTGCCCTTTTTTCTTGATCTATAATTATTTTTGCCATGTTACTCCTCCATTTTTATTACAAAATTTAGGATTACATTTCATAATTATCCTCAAACTATTTTGTCAGTCAGGGTTCTCCCAGAGAAATCGAACCAATAGGGAATTCTTTTTCAGGGAGACCTTAGTTTTGTTCTTAAGGTCTTTCAACAGGTTGAAATTCACACAAATTACAGAGGATACCTTTACTTAAGGTCAATTGATTCTATACATTAACTGCATCTACAGAACTCCTTTACAGCAATGGCAGGATTAGTGGTGTTTTTAATTAATTTTTGGTACCAGGGATTGAACCCAGGGGCGCTCAACCACTGAGCCACATCGCCAGCCCTTTTTATTTTTATTTTTTTGAGTCAGGGGCTTGCTAAATTGCTGAGGCTGTCTTGGAACTTGCAGTTCTCCTGCCTCAGCCTCTGATAGATTAGTGTTTAATTGAATAAGTGGAAACTATAGTCTAGCCAAGGTGACACATGAAACTATCACAACCATTTCTGTTTTTCTTTTCTTATTATAAATTATATTGTTACATATATAAATACAGTGTTTTCCCCACAATCCTGCATATAGCTTTCTTCTTTCAAAAATTCCTTTAGAATACATTTCTATAGGTAGGATTGTTGGATCAAGGGGTATAAGACCTAATGGGTTCTTGAGAGGATTTAATACTTGCAAACTGAAAATAAGTTTGCAGCCTTTCTTTTAATGATTTCGTCAGGAGTTGTTCTATTTCATTGATCCATTTCCCTTTTCCACAAGCTATGTATCTTCTTGTTTTCTAGCCCTGGAAATTGCATACTTTTCTTTAGGATTTTCTTTAGTTCTCTCCTAATTCTCCACCTACCACCTTCTCTCTCTTCTTACTTTCCAACCCCACGCCTTGCCTTGGCCTCATATATTATAGATGAAATAGCTGTCTCACATTTCTACTATTAAATCTAAGGATCTTCTTGTATTTGTACCCATTCTTGTCTTTGCCCCTTTGCTATGATTTGAATGTGGTCTGTCCTCTACAAAACTCATGTTGAAATTATATGACTGTTGTGATGTTGGGTATTGGGGCCTTTAAGGGATGGTTCCATCATTGAGAGGGACTAAGGGGACTGGATTAGTTATCACAATACCAGTTATTTTAAAGGGAGGGTGCCTTGTGTTTTGCCTCTTCCACACTTCCCTGCTTGCCCTTCTGCTTTCTGCCATGAGTTGAAGCAGCATGGAGCAGTCACCATCACCCTATTTTTGAACTTCCTAGCCTCTAAAACTGTGAGCCAGTTAATCTCCATTCTTTAAAAATTACCCAGTCTTAACTGTTTTGTTATCAGCAACAGAAAACAGACTAAGGCACCCTTCTTTGATGATGAAAGAAGTGTTCCCTTTTCTAGGAAAGGCCTGTTCTTTTGGATTCCTTCTGATGGTTCTTCCTTAGGAACCTCTTTATGTCATCTTTAAATTTTGTTGTCTATTGAGTTTTTATAGCAGTATTCAGACGTTCTATTTAAAGGAAAACAATTTTCCTCTTTCCCACAAAAAACAAGTGCTCCTGAGATCCCATGTCAGACACTAGCTAAATGCTCTCTGCTCTCCTTCAAAGCTAGTCTTCTTAAATAGCTGTTTGCAACTGCTGCTTCTAGTTCCTTACCTTCTATTTACTCTGCAGCCTGTTTCACTCTACTTCTACTCCGCTGCCTCATTACAAGTGCTCTCCCTGAGGCCACTGATGACCCCATTGTGCCAGGTCTACTTAAGAAAAAAAAGGCAAACAAACCAAAAAAACCTCATAACTCCTCCCTTCTATAGTCAGTCATTCCTTAATATTATCAAAATATTCAAGTGTGCTGGGCATGATGGTGCACACCTGTAATCCCAGTGACTTGGGAGGCTAAGGCAGGAGGATCACAAGTTCAAAGCCAGCTTCAGCAATTTAGCAAGGCCCTAAGCAACTTAGCCTGACCCTGTTTCAAAATAAAAAAAATAAAAGGGACTCAGTGGTAAAGCACCCTTGGGTTCAGTACTTGGTACCAAAAAAAAAAAAAAAATTCAGTTTTGATTCAGATGTCATGCTGGTTTTTATTTTTTAATTTTTTTAATCAGTTTGGAACAAAATCCAGGTAAGGCCTGCACCAGTACTGGTTGACATCTTTTGTGTCTTTTAGTATCTCTAAATTCCTTCTCAATCTCTCTTTCCCCTCATCTTTCAATTTATTTGTTGAGGAAACCACATTGTCCTATAGGTTACTCCGTATGGATTTTGTATCCCACAATTCAACAATTCCTTGGTCCTATATATTTCTTGTAAATTAATAGTTATATTTTGAAGCTTGATCAGATTCACCTTTTTTGTTTTATTTCATTTTGCTTTGCATGAACACTTTGTAGGCATTGATGTGTTTTTTTAATCAAGAGGCTCATGGTGTTGGGAATAGTGGTACATGCTGTAATCCCAGTGGCTCAGGATGCTGAGGCAGGAGGATTGCAAGTTCAAGGCCAGCCTCAGCCACTTAGCAAGGCCTTAAGCAACTTAATGAGACCCTGTATCAAAGTAAAATATAAAAAGGGCTGGGGATGTGGCTTAGTGGTTGAGTGCCCTGAGTTTAATCCCCAGTTAAAAAAAAAAAGTTTTATGGTGCTTGGGTTATCCCATAGAATTCCCTTTCCATTATCATCTCACTAGACCTCTCATCAGTTGCCATTCTTGATTTTTTCCTTTTTATAATGGTCTTCTTGTGATTGAGCCCAAGAGTTCAGGCCAGCCTAGGCAACATAGCAAGATATTATTTTTCTTGTTTTTCTCCTACCTCTGTCATTGTGTTGCCTTTTTCTACCTTGAATTTAAATTTTAGAATGCCCCAGGGGAGAATCCTCTTCTTATCTCCCAGGATGTTCTTTCTTCTTGGTTTCCCTTATTCTCCCACCTTTGAATGGTTGTATATGATGACTTCTATATTTTCCTGGATGTTTCTAGCTTAAATTTCTTTCCTTAACTCTAGACCCCTATGTTCAGTTGCCTGCTTGATAGTGTCACCCAGAAGTCATTATCTTTTATTCAATGTACTTTAAAACTACATTCTTCATCTTTTCCTATAAACCTGTTCTGGCCCCAGTTATCCTGTTTTGGTAAGTGGCATCTTCATTTCCATTGTTGCTCAAATCAGAAATTTGTCATCACTGACACCTCTATCTTTCTTCTCCATGTGTACTCCATTCCCAGTCTTGTCAATTGTACTTATTATGCATTTCTTGATTCCATCTACCTCTCTTCTCCTGTTATCACCCCTCCAATCCAAGCTATCTCCCTAGACTAGTACACTAACCTTTTAACTGAGTTTTTCTCCTGAAAACTTATTTAAGTTTTTTTTTTCAATTTATAGGAAAATAGAACATTCTATACCTGATTTATAAGATTCTGAATGACCTGGCGCTTACTTTTGTTTTTCTCACTTCATTTTGTGCTACTCTCTACCTCAGTGGCTGTACTTCAGAGTGATTGACATTTTCCTTTTTTCTCTCTGTTCTACAAAATTTGAGAAAGTCTTTCTTCAGGACCTTCACACTGCTGCTGCCCTGGTATGCTCTTCATAGAGTCTGAGTTCTTCCTCCTTCCGTTTCTTTCTTTAGTGAATAAATATTCAGTATCACTTTGAGCTAGGACCTTCCTCATCTAAAGAAGATCCCGTTTGTCATCCTCTTGCAGCATTTTGTTATTCTTTGTAATGGCATTTGTAATGATGTGGGTATTGTAATTTGTAATTGTGTATTTACTTGACTATTATATGTCAGGACTTTCATGGAGTCAAGAGTCATGTCTTTTTTGTTTACCCTTGTACCCCGGCACTTAGTGTAGTGCCTGGAACATAATGAGTGTTGGAAATATTTGCTGAATTAAGCTCATAATATCAGTAAAATGGATTATCAAGCCTTGTCAGTCTTATCCCTGAAGTTTTGTTTTTTTGAACTTGTTTCTGTTTCTTTGTTCCTTCTGCTCAGGTATAGCCTATAATCATCTCTTCAGCAGGCTTTTAGTAACTTTTTTTTTTTTTTTTTTTTTTTGGGTACCGGTAAGGTACTGGGGATTGAACTCACTTCATCACTGAGGCACATCTCCAGCCCTTTTTGTATTTTATTTAGAGACAGGGTCTCACTGAATGGCTTAGGGCCTTGCTAAGTTGCTGATGCTGGCTTTGAACTTTTGATCCTCCTATCTCAGCCTCCAGAACTTCTGGGATTAGAGGCGTGTGCTACCATGCCCAACTTTTTAGTAACTTCTAGTTAGAAGGGAGCCAGTCCTTCTGCCCTCTTATTCATCCATTATTCTGCCTGGAATAATTTTTTTGATCCTGTTGCTATCGGCCCCAAAGCCATCATTGTTGGTAGGGGAATATGCAAATTAATTTGTTATTCAGTGAACTTAACAATTGCAACTTCCCAGCTACCTCTGCAGTTTCATCTTTGCTGATCCTACTCCATCTCACTAAAAGGATTTTCAGTTTTTTTCAATTTTATGTCATATCATCCTATTCCCTCAGCCTGGCATTCCTTTTCCTCTCTATTAAAACTCTTCATTCTTCAGATCCAACTTGTATACCATTTCTTTCATGTGAGCAATCCCAGACTTCATCACCATTCAGGATTATAAATTCACCAAAGAGAGTACCTTGTTTTCTTTCTCAGTGTTTTGAACCATGCCTGACATGTAGAAGGCTCTCAATGAATATTTGTTGAGTGATTGAATAAAATAATTTACATTCTCAACAAATATTTTTAAAGTTTTCTTGAATTTCCATAGCACTCACCACTCTAACATTCCTCTGTGCTCACTGTTAGGTTGTGTCCTCCTCATCTCTTTATTAGTAAATGCCTTTCTAAAGGCAGGATGATGAACATCTAACAATATGGTACAAAGAGCTTCTAATGAAAATTGAAGAGTTTTATGAAGTTGAAATAAAGTGATGTTGGAGAATGGCTTGAACCACACCACAAACCACTGTAAAATTAGACCACTTTAAAACTGAAGGAGATCCCATAAATGTGTGCAATTTTGATATTTTATGGATCAGTTAAAAAACAAATTTAAAAAACTGAAAGGAAAATTAATGTGGGTAATGACATAATGGGAGAGTCAGAAGATAATGATTTAAGTAGAAAAGGATTTAAGATAGACCCTTGGGAAAACTGGAAAAGCTCTTAAATATATTTACAAAATTGATCTTATCAACATGTTTTGAAAGCCAAATGTGAAGTGACAGATATTCTTGAAGAATTACCTTAGTGTAATTTTAACTTAAATTTTGTTAAACAATTATCAAAATTGTTTTAGATTTACCTTGATAAATTACCGCCCCCCCTTAAAGACAGTCAACTTTTAGGGGTGGTTTATTAGAAATTTTGGCCCCTTGTCAGTTAACTTGAAGTGGTATTTTGGGGGTACTAGTCATTCTTGTATTGTAAGATCCCCTCTGTGTATGCTGGTTCCCCCATTGGATTTAGCTCCCTGAGATTGAGACTGCACTTTTATTCATTATGTTCCTGTGATTGCTGTGATGTACTTATGTAGCAATAAAGGAAGAAGTGGAAAACAGTTCAGGGGATTTGGATAAGCTCCTCAAAAGAGACTTTATGATCCAGAATTTGTAGGGCAGGTGTATGGTGACTGTTACACTTTGTTGGGTCGAAAAGGAAAATGTCTCTTTTTCTTCGTTTTGCCAGTTTCTGCCTAGTGTGCACTTTAATATTCAGAATCTGTTCTCTTGCCCCAATAGCTCTTGTTCTTATTGTAATTCTTCCTGGAGATTGAGATGGAAATGAGAGAAGCTTTGGGCTGCTGCCTGGGTATCCACATTCATGAGAACTTAGAAATGCAGAGGGACCAAATGCCAGGCCTGACCTAGCCAGTGCCGGGTCAGCCAATCATTGCTTTCCTGCTCTCCTTTTGTTCTCTGGGCCTCCAGCCTCCTATCTGCTGGAGGTTTGTGCTACAGCTGTTTCTACCAATTAATGTGATGCTAATGTGCCCCTTAATGAAGCCAGGGAAGCACATGGTCCCAGCTAGTGGATGAGAACTCCACAGTGGCAGCGTTCAGAGTACCTTTTCATGAACAATTGGTCTAGGCAACCTGAATATCTTTTTGTATTCTTGAAATCATAGAAACAGAACCTGAACATGACATCAGCCTTGGGTATCTAACCCCCTACTTTATGGAATAGGTAAGAAAAGCCAAAAACAAAAAAGGCTCTTACCAAATTAATTCCATACCTCACATTTCGCCAAAGCTCTGTCTCATTTAATTTTATCCTTTCTATGTTGTATAGTAGTTAAACCTCTGCCTCTGACCTACCTTTGAATCCTGTGGCCCTCCCATTTCCTAACTGTGTGATTTGTGGAAGTTAACATCTGTAGCTTTAGTCTCTTTATTCTTTTTTTAATAATCGTTTCATTTATTTATCTTTAAGGATCGAACCCAATGCCTCACACATGCTAGGCAAGCACTCTGCCACTGAGCCCAGCCCCAGCTCCTAGACTCTTTGTTCTTAAGTGGTACTACTAATACCTACTTCCCAGGTTTACTATTGGGATGCGTGAGGTAATAATTGTATAGCAATTTGCAGATTTTGACATATAACAAGTGCTCAACAAATTTTGGCCATCATTATTCCAGAGTAGAGAAGCTAAAATGACCCTGAGTAACAGGTGTTTTTAATTTACAGTGCTGTCCTTGAAACCTTTGTTCTCGTTCTCCTTCAATTAGAATACAAGCCTTGTGAAGGCCAGGACCTTTTATGGTTGCTTCTCTGAGAGCACCTAGAATTTTAGCACATAGTAGATGCATAATAAATATTTCATGAGTCAATGAATTTTGCGGGGGAAATATTCTCTTAGTAACATCTAGGTTTGGATATTTCAATAACTTGAATCTATTTTTCTTTACAGTTGTTTATATGAATTTAAAGAATAGTTTTTGTGTTGTGCCCTGGATCTTTTCAGATATCTTTTTTTCAGATGTTTCCTTCTGCATTGTAAGCATTGTGGGATTTTGATCTCTGCTCTATGACTCTTCCCCATAGCTCTTAGTGGCATATTTTTTTGTACACAGTTATTATTGCTTAGTAAATGCTGACAAGTGGTTGTAAAAATAACTTGGATTCAACATTATTGAGCAAAAACTAGTGTATGCTATGGTACCAACTCTAAGAAATAGTGAATTTGTAGGTGCAGTCCTTAGTGGCAATTGGCAACCTTATTTACTGCCTTTGTGAAGGTTGTTATTTACACTTGAAATAACTCTCTTCTTTTTGCCTGTCCCTCCTCTGCCAGATGACACATTGTTCATTTCTTCAGGACTGTCATCTCTGACAAGTCTCTTTTCTTTCTTTCATCTGTGATCAGCTCCTCTTTATCATGGAGGAAGTTCATAACTTTTGCAAATTGGATGATTTTGAGAGTGAGCACTCCACACTGAGGAAGAGTTGATGCAAAGACTTGAAAAGAGAAGGGCCAGGTGTTATGGGACTATGATAGTGAACATTGTGTTGTCTTTAATGTAGGACTGTTTATTGGTTATTCCCCCCGCCCTTTGGTACTGGGGATTGAACCTAGGGGCACTCTATCATTGAGCTGTATTCTCAGCCCTTTTTTATTTTTTATTTTGACACAGGGTCTCACTAGGTTTCCCAGACTGGCCTCAGACTTGTGATCCTCCTGCGTCAGCTCCCTGAGTTGTTGGAATCACATGTGTGTGCCATGGTGCCTAATTTGGTCAGGGTTCTTATCAGTGGGGCAAACTGAATTCATTCTATCAACTTCAAGCAAAAAGGCTTTATAAAGGGTATCAGAGAGATTAGTAATCTTTTTAAGGGGTGGTGGTATAACTCAGTGGTAGAGCTCTTATCTGGCATGCACAAGGCCTGGGTTTAATTTCTAACAATGGGGGAAAAGAATCTTTGTGGGAGTTGAAGAGATGAACCCAGAGTGAGCTTCCCCAAACCATATTAAAGAACTGAGCTTCCAAGGATGTTGCTATTTTTGCCAGAATCAGGAAAATCTTGCTATTACTGCTAGATCTAGAATCCTGCTGCCTTAGCTATAGTTTGTATAAAAATCACTTGCTACTGAGGGTTGTAACTACAAATTCACACTTGGTAGGAATAACACCACAGCATATACTAGCTTTTGCTCAATAAATTAATGTTAAATCCAAATGATTTTTATATTCAGCAAAAGGGATGTTCTGTACTCAGTTTTACCCCTTACTTGGTACTAAATTAGTATCTAGTCTGAGGGGATCTCCTTGACAGAACCTAAATTACATGTATATGAGAGTCTAGAAAAGATAACTTCTTCCTAATCTCTGTAGTCTTCCTCCCAAATTAGAAGAAGGTTGAAATAGGTGTTGAGCAAACCAATTTACAGATTGTGCCATAGAGAATATTCAGGAGACTGATACTCGCCTCCGGTGTCCAATTTGAGATTTGGGATTCTGGTAGTAGAAGCTGGCTTTCATTATGGTAGTAAATTGGCTGAAAGGAACAGTTAAGAAGATAAGCTTTGATGGATGAGAGAGGGGTCGGTGGAGAGAATGCCAGCCAGCCACTGATTTTATCCCCCAAAATGGACAAAAAATTCTCTTCAAATTGAACTTGCCAATCCCTGAACTGTAAGAGTTTCCAGGGACATGCCAGGTGCTGGTTGGTTAATGATAATTACTATTTAAGAACTCAGCACTGACAAAGAGAACAAGGTTGTCATGTTTGGTTTATATGTAGAATCAGAACCTATCCCTGGAGCTAGGGATGGGGTCGTCTTTTCCAGAGAACAGTGGTTTTCAAAGTGTGGTCATTTGGAAACTTGTTAAAAATGCAAATTCTCACCAGGTGTCATGGTGCAAACCTGTAATCCCAGTTACTTGGGAGACTGAGACAGGAGGATTGCAAATTTGAGGCCAGCCTGGGCAACTTAGTGATACCCTGTCTCAAAATAAAAATTGAACAAAGGATTGTAACTTGGTGGTAGAGCAATTACCTAGCATGCTCAAGGCCCTGGATTTGATCTTTAGTACTGGGGATGGGGGAGAACACCTTAATTCACATCCTAGACCTATGGGTCAAAAACTGTGTGTGGATCCTAGGAATCTGTATATTTATAAACCATCCAGATGATTTTGATTGCATGCTAAAATTTGAGAACCACCTTGGTAACATAGGCTGATGAGGGATGAATATCTGATAAAAATCAGGACTGTGTTAAGAAGGAGGAAGAGAGGAATGGACGTGGGGTAGGCAGCCAACAGCATCTAATTTCAAAACTAATTGTAGATATGGACCAGTTCATGAGGAATCTTGAATGTCTATCCCATGTTCTTGTGAGGTGTAAAACTGGTTAATGTATGTCTGAGGGACCTGTACAGTGTAGGAGATAGATTACAGTAGGAATAAGGTAGAAAATCATATTGAATTGGAGTTAAGAGATTGGATTTTCATCCTGGTCTCTTTATCTCATTGAATTTCACACTTTGGTCTATTAAATAGGGAATATAACCACTAGGATGTTGGAAGAATTAAATGAACAAATGTAGGTGGAAATGCCTAGCTCATTTAGCATATAAATAAGTAAATATTTCAGAACCTGAATGATGCTGCTTGGCTAAAGTGCATGAACTTTATTCTGGGGACTTCATTACAGGTATCTTTTCTTTTCTTTTTTTTGCGGTGCTGGGGATTGAACCCAGGGCCTTGTGCTTGTAAGGCAAGCACTCTACCAACTGAGCTATATCCCCAGCCCCAGG
>JAJEJO010005490.1:25771-215096 GCA_020662805.1 Glaucomys volans | reverse complement strand
CTGAGCCACATCCCCAGCCCTGTTTTGTATTTTATTTAGAGACAGGGTCTCACTGAGTTGCTTAGGCCTCACTAAGTTGCTGAGGCTGCCTTTGAACTCGCGATCCTCCTGTCTCAGCCTCCCAAGTGCTGGGATTACAGGCCTGTGCCACCATGCCCCGCCAGGTCTTGGGTTCTTGATCATATTCCAGTTAGCTCTGGTTTAGTTGCCTGAACACAGGTTCTGTCTCTGGGGTCTTATCCTGAAGCATTTCATGAATTATTTACTTCAGTTGTCAAAGGTATATAGAGGTTTCTTTTTGCTTATATCTATTATTTATTTAGGGTATTGTGTCCATATATATTTTATATTCCACCTTGGCAGCATAACTCATTCCTCTTTATTGTTCTGTGATATTGTTTTTAATTTGTACCACTATACCCTTTCCCCCAAATTTTCATACATTTCATACTTTCTAAATATAGAATACTTAGTAGGGTTTAGTGGGAAAGAGGTTTAGAATCAGTTTGGGCTCTCTTGTACTTATATTTAAAGAAACTAGTCAGACAGGGAATTTGCCCCAAATCATGGGTATTCCACTTTTACCCTTTTCCAGTTTCTTGGCAGGGAAAAACTTATATCTTGGGTTAAATGTCATTTTTGTCTTTTTGGTTCTGTAACATTATTTAGTCAAAAAAGTCGTTTCTACATTGTTTAGATCTTGTGGTATTTATACTCTGCTGTAAGTGAAGCAGGGCTGATGTCCCATCCTAGGAAGAGAGATTAATTACTGAATAAAGTATAAATCCAGCAGAGGGAGAATGGGCCTCACCATAAACACATCCTTTACTTCTTAGCATGCTTGAGGTGTTATTAGATATTCCAACATCATATCATTAGTTGGCTGTGGCCTTTTCTTTTTTTACATCTTGGGCATTTGAGGAAGGAAGGCATGATATTGAATGGATAATTTCTACTCTGTAGTGCTGAGCATTTCCCATCTTTTAGCCATTAACACAGTCACATTATTTTCTTTTAGGAAGTTACTATTGTGTGGCAGGGAAACTAAAGAAATAGCTTCTCATAAATTTGTTGGTAAAAGTTAGACAGCCAGCTGAAGGGAATTTTAAGAATGATCTAATCCAACACCCTAATTTTATGGATGACAAAATGGAGGTTAAGACAGGGAAAATAATTCATTCAAATTATATAATAAGTTAGTTAGAGAGTAAGGACCACAGCTCAGACTTCTGAATTAACTCTCTAAAGTGTATTTCTGCTGCACCCCTGACCCCTTGCAAGGCATAGCGTAAGAGGAAATGTGGAGTAGGATAGGGCAAGAGATCTGTGTACAAAGCATGACTCTACTACCTACTGACTTGTTCCTGAGAAAGTAATATCACTGCTTTAAGCATTGGTTTCCTCCTTTGTAAAATGGGATTATTCTGATATCTCTTTTGCCTCAGAGTGTTATTATGAAAATGAAATGTGAGACAGTGCAAAAAAAAATATGATGACTTAAAGTGGAGATGCCGAAGTTTGCTTATAAATCAGCTTCATCTCTATTAGCTATGTGATTTGGGGAAAGTCACTTTATTTCTGTGAACATACTTTGTAAAATTGGAACACTAATAGCTCCCTTACAAAGTTGTTTTGAGGATGTTTAAGTAAATACAGAGGAAAAGAAATATCTTCTCTTCCCATTGTTTAATGGCAGAGGTCACTATAACAAAAGAAGGACTAACCAGAAAAAACTATATAGATTTATTTAATGTAGGTTTTGTGTTACATGGGAACCTTAAGAAGGAAATAAAGACTCAAAGAAACAGATAAACTTGTGTATATTTATGCTTAGGTTTGATGAAGTGGTGTGTAGTGGTAGAAAAGTTTGGGAAAGAGGGGTATCTCATGATAATAAACTAGGTGGAACTTTTCAAAGTTCATTTGTTTAGATTCTTCTCTATGTCCCTATGTCTTCAGAGATAAAGATGTTCCTTTCTTCTGGGAATAGGATGGGGATCTCTTCAATGAGGGACTCTTTACTTGCTGTAGGGGAGAAGAATGAGAATAACTTTTGTGTTTCTGCTATTTTTTCAATGTAAAGGTGCCATATTTTGGGGTGATATCTTCCAAACTCCACCATAAAACATTCATAGTGGTGTCTTGTACATAACAGGTGTTCAATTAATGTTTGAGATCTTCTCAAAAGACTCCTATGTTCTCAGGCTGTTTCTCTAAAGTCTTAAAGATAGCAGAACTTGTTCTTCTGTGGTTTTATTTTATTTTTTTGCAGTGCTTGGGATTGAACCCAGGGCCTTGCCCTTGCTAGGCAAGCACTCTACCATGGAGTTACATTCCCAGCCCTCTACTACTGATTTTTTTTCCCCCACCCTTGGTACTGGGAATTGAACCCAGGGATGCTTTACCACTGAGCTGCATTCTTGGCCCTTTTTGTATTTATATGTATCTTTATTTTGAGAGAGGATCTCGTTAAGTTCCTAAGGCCGGCCTTGAACTCGTGTTCCTCCTGCCTTTTCCCAAGTAACTGGGATTACAGGCCACTATACCTGACTCTTCAGTGATTTACAAAATGATTTTAGGGAGTTTAGTTCTGGACCTGTGGGTAGGGTAAGGTATGGGCTTTGTTGTTAGTCAGAATTCTAGTCCAAACTTCAATATCCCTTAGTCAGGCAAACAACTCCACCTAGCAAAGGGCCACTAGAGAAAATAAGTTTTATTGTAAGTGGATTGAAAAAGAGGAGGAGGGAATTTGGTAACTGGGAAACTTTGGAGGGAGAATGGAAATGGAGAAAATGGTGTTACTTTTGGGTCACCCCTGTGTGTAGACCCTGAATACCAATGTCAGGCCTTAGTGGTGAAATTCTTTTTCATTGTGATCTCAGCCTCTGAGAATATAAATGCCCTCAAAGTTGGAACCATGTCTATCTATTTCCTCTGCTGCTCCAAACACTTGATCCACAGTAGATATGACATATGCATATATATGTGTGTGTAGATATTACACACGTGTGTATATATACATACACACACAATTTTTTTTTTCTTTGCTTTTTTTTTTTTTTTTTTTTTGGTGATACTGGGTATTAAACCCAGGGCCTCACACATTATGGCACGCACTGTACTACTGAGTTACAACCAGCCCTTTATTTTAATTATTTTATTTTAAGAGAGGATCTCACCAAGTTGCCCACACTGGCCTCAAACTTGTGATTCTCCTGCTTGAGTCTCCTGAGTAGCTGGATTATAGGTGTGTGCTGCTACACCTGGCCTATGTTATATATTTTATTGAAAGAATATCTATCAGAAATAAAGAACTATTGTGACTCATAGAGTTCAGTTAATCTCTAGTGGTTCCTGATCTCTCACTCTGCCTCCATGCTGCAGAGGTGGTTGTATTTAACCATTCTTTTCTAGTTTTTAACATAATTTTAACCAGACTTTTCTATTTTTCAATGTGAAGGATTTGAAGGATTTTCGGTCTTGGATTTTTAGATTTTGTTCTATTGCTGATTTTCCTTTGCAAACTTGGGTTGGACCAGACAGTTATTTCCTTTAGCCATAGTCATTGTGTGGGACCTGCCAGTTTCCTCTTTCTAGTTTTTAACACTGGAGTGGGGTTTGTGGTACTAATGAACAAGAGCCTGGGAACATGAACATTATTTGCTTAGGGGTCCAAGATTATGGGAAAACAATGCTAAGATGTTCTTTGTTTCCCATTAACTTCCCAAAATATAATCTCATATAAACCATTACTTTGGTAAATAAACATAGAGTATAAACTATGAATTACACATTCTGCTGGGTCCTTTAAATATATCATCTCACCAACTACTCACACTTTAATTTAGATTGATGATATTGCCTTCAGTTTTACAGATAAGAAGTCTGGAGTTTAATTAAAAGAGTAACTTACCTTAGCAACTAATGGGTAGATCCAGAATTTAAACCCAGGCCTTTATGACTAAAAACCAATCACTGATTGCAATGCCTGAGCAGAATGGAGCTCCTTGAAGGCAAGGATTTTGACCAGTTCAAATCCGTGGTGCCTCTCCTCAGCATAGAGGATGAAACAGAGTATTTGTTTTCTTTCTTTCTTTTTTTTTTTTTTAGTACATTCTCTCTTTTAAAAATTTTTTTTAGATGTAGATAGACACAATGCCTTTATTTTATTTATTTATTTTTTTTGTGGTGCTGAGGATTGAACCCAGTGCCTTACATGTACTAGGCGAGCACTCTACCACTGAGCCACAAACCCAGTCCCTGCATTCTTTTTTTTTTAAATATTTTTTTTAGTTGTAGATGGACATAGTATTTTATTTATTTATTTTTATGTGGTGCTGAGGATTGAACCTAGTGCCTTACATGTGGGAGGCAAGCACTCTACCACTGAGCTACAACCCAGCCCCTCTGGTTTTCTTTTTAAAAATTGTAATTATTCAATCATATTAAAATTATACAGATTAATGGGTCTCACTGTGACATTTCCATACAAACACAGGTCATTCTTTGAATGTATTCACCCTCCCTACTGTCCTTTCTTTCTTTCCCCTCTCTCCTCCTATTCCCTTCCCTAATAGTCTTGCCTTCTATTTCCCAGTCATCTTTTCTTTTCTTTTTTTTCTTTTAAGTTTCCACATATGAGAGAAAAACATGCAATGCTTATCTTCTGTGTCTGGTTAATTTTGCTTTCCTAGTCCACATTATTTTTCTGGGGAAGCCCTAATCCTCTAGTGAATTTTTAAATGAATTATGAGACCAAAAAAGAAAGTAGTATTCATTCCAGAAACCAATAAGGGTAACTAACAAAATCATTATAAGTTTTAAGATCTTAGCTGAATGCAGTGGCACATGCCTGTAGTTGCAGTTACTGTGGAAGCTGAGGCAGGAGGACTGCTGGACCTGGAGAGTTCTAGGCTATCCTGGGCAACATATTAAGATCCTATTTCTCAAAACAAAATAAAACAAATAAACAGCTGGGGGTGATGTGGTGGGGAGGTAGCCCAGTGGTAAAGTGCTTGCCTAGCATGCCTGAGGCCCTGTGTTCCATCTCCATACCACCAAAAACCACAAAACAACAAAAAGATCTTCATGTTTCATTGGAAAATTAAAACCTTCACTGTGTTTTCTTGAGAAAATGTAAGATGTACAAGTGAAAGAGCCTGCCTGAACTATACAGTGTTATGGGTTAAGTTGTTTTAGGCCTGGTTCTGCCTGTTCTGTCGGCTTTTTGAGCTTCAGTTTCTCTACTGACAAAGAGGTGTTGAATTGAATGACCTCTTTGACTCCTGATAACTGAGACATTTAGATGATGGTCTTATAACTGTTCCATTGCTTCCTCCATTAATGTGGTAACAGAATTACTGCCTCTGATGTTCTGTAGCCTCTCTGTCCCTCTCTCTTTAAGCCCACTGCCTAGTTGCCTTTAAAATCCTATGTCTGCTTTAGTTTAGTTTTTTTTTTCCCCAAAGCTGTTTCTGCGAGGGCTAGTGTTCCCTTTTGAGGTTGAATTGAGTTGTGCAAGGTCTCAGGAAGTGGTGGAAGCACCTTCCTCAAACCTGGTTGCACCAAAAGCCCATCAGGTCAAGTCTTGTCCTCAGAGAGGAAGAGAAAGCCTAGGTTCCTTAGCCAGTAGATAAGAGTTTCTCTCTGCATCCTCTGGGTTAACTTCACCATCTACAGAGAGGACATTTCCTTTTAAATTAATTTAATGACAGTATTTATTGTAATGTATATTTTCTGTTTTTTAATATATATATAATTTTTTTAGTTGTAGATGGACATGATACCTTTATTTTATTTATTTATTTTTATGTGGTGCTGAGGATTGAACCCAGTGCCTTATATGTGCTAGGCAAGTTCTTTACCACTGAGCTACAACCCCAACCCCTGTAATGTATTGTACTGCTTTATAATTGCTTGTTCATATATCCTGTCTCTCCTTAAACATTTTCTCAAAACAACCAGCCCTTCTAATGTTAGAAGTACCCAGCACATATCAGGTGACTTATAAAAGAGGAAACTAACATATATTGAGTCGCTTACTGCTGTGCAACTTGCTGTGCAAGTTGCCTAATAGATATTTTCACTTAATCTTCACAAGTCTCTAACATAGGCATTATGCCTCTTTTACATATGAGGTCATTGGAGCCCAGAGAGATAAAGAAGCTCCTAATGTTGAGTTTAAACACAGGTTTGCTGACTCCAAAGCTTGAACTGTATTTAGAAATATTCTTCTGACTCCTAATTCAGTATTCTTTGTGTGCATACATCACAGACACATAAATTGAGTATGTAGTTGTGTTTAATGCCATGATGGACAAGAGTTCAATTGGGAGCGTGGTGGAATGATTAGCAAATAGTTGTAGTACTTGTATAATTGCTCTATATTAAGAAATTGCTTTAGAATCTTTAATGCCTTAATTGGAATTGTAGGCAGTTCTATAATTTTAAAAATGAATTTATTTCAGCTGGTTAGCAGATGTAATAACACCTACCTTTGGGCATGTTCTGTTCTAAAAAGGGATGAAATGCTGCTTCTTTCACACTACCCTGGGCAGGGTATATGAGCTAAGCTTTGACCTGAAACAGTGTTAGAGCTCCAAAGTGTTTTGCCTACAAGCTTTGTCATATTAGAATCAGACACTTGGATTATGGGGTTCTTAGCCCAACTGCTTGAACTCTTTCCAGGGAAAGTCCAATACAAAGGACCTTTTCTTTTCTTTTTGTACTTGGGATTAAACTCAGGGGCATTTTGCCACTGAGCTACATCCCCAGTTCTATTTTATTTTTAAGATAGTGTCTTGCCAAGTTGCTGAGGGTCTTGCTAAGTTGTTGAGGCTGACCTTGAACTTGGGATCCCCCTGCCTCAGCCTCTTTAGTCACTGGGGTTACAGGTGTGTACCACCACACTCAGCACAAAAGGACTTTTTCAAAATTGGTAAAAGGAGGCCCCAGATTAGACCTTTGGAAACATCTCTGCCTCCTTGTTTTGTGGCATGAACTGTTGATTCACCCTATATTAAGTGGATCAGTAGCCGATGTGGTGTAAGAAGGTAGCAAAAATAAGACCTGGGTTCAAACTCTTGTTAACTCTATGTGATTTTAAGCAAGTGATTTATACATATTGGGCCCATTTATTTATGTGTTTTAGTCAGATGATTCTTTTTAGATTAAATAATCCTGTTGTCCAGGAAGCACATATCTCTGCTGCTAAGTTATTGAGGTTGGGCTTGAACTCGTGATCCTCTTGCCTTGCTGTCTCCAGTAGCTGGAATCCAGGTGTACACTGTGCCAGCCTGGTAAATGTGTTTTTTTTTGTTTTGTTTTTTCAATCTGCCAACTTAAATTGGAACAAACTTTAAAAGAAGTTAAAGGAATAGAAAAGTTGTATTTACATCTCAAGTGCAAAAACTTCACCAGGAGAGTAAATGAGATTATAGTAAATTCAGCTGGTTTCCCTAAAGAAGTAATCTGAGAGAGGCGAGAACAACCAAAACAGAAGCTACAGTGTCTGTTATAATCCTATTTCAGAAATGAAATACCATCCCTTCCGCTGTATTCTTTTAGTTACATAGACCCACCCTTCTACTAGATGGGAAAGGGCCACAAAAAGATGCAGATACCAGGAGGCAGGGATCATTGGATTTGATCTGAAAGCTGGCTATCACAATGGTAGAGAAACTTTGAGACCCCGGCTATCCACATCATGTATTAAGGAGGTAACCTAAATAAGCAAATTCTGATTCTGTTCCATATTCCAGGCTTAATAGATATGGGCAGAATTCCCATATGTCTTTAAGTGATGGGTTTCTGGGGATGCAGGGAACAGGGAATACTTCAGAAGCCTCTTGTGTCTCATTTGTCTGTTAGCAATCTTTCTAAGTTAGTAACATTATCATTCCTGTTTCTCTAAAGAACCAGATGCGTTAATGAATGTTAGAAGCACCAGAGGATGTCTTTGCCATTGGGTACTACCTGGTGAAATTGTCCTAGCAAGGCTGAGCATTTTGACTTTTACCTGTAGAGAAAATTAGTCTCAGAACTGCACATATCTCCAGTACTTAGTATTTTAAAAAACTCTTTCACATTCATTTTCAAATAATCAATCTCAAAGGAGTAGTGTGAAGAGGTGGGAAATTGACTAACTTTGAAATCAGTACATCTGGATTTGAGTTCCAGTTTTGCATTAACTGTGTGATTCTAGGTCATAGCCTCTCTTTGGACTCCAGTTTCCTTAAGCAAAACATGGAGTTGTTACACTAGAGTCTCGTGGTTGTGAAGTAGAACATCACAGGCTACTGGAGTAAGTTTGGGAAGTGGGAAGAGGCTGAGGAAGTGGACTTACCCACCTCAGTTTTAGCCAGAGCAGCTTACTTTTTACCTGTTTAAATATTAGTGTTATTTTAAGAATTGATTGGAAAAAGATTTTGAGGCTCTCCAAAAATCTTGGAAATGGCTGGATTGATTGAATGGTTTTAAGTCTTAAAGGGTTTCTCAGTAGAAAGAAAGGGATCGTTTTTTCTGTTGCCACTGGGCCAGGCTAATGGGGGTAACCTAGGTAGTGTGGGAGTACTTCTTTTTACATTTCTATAGATGGAATGGTAGAGTGGTGGACCTAGATGTCTCCTAAAAAATCTAGGCTTTCCCCACTCCTCCCCTAAAACAAAACAAAAAACAAAAAACAAAACAAAACACAAAACCACATATAGATAGATATATATAAATAAATATATATATCTGTGTATATATTAAACAGTATATCTATCTATATTTATCTATCTATCTATCTATCTATCTATCTATCTATCTATCTATATGTATATTAAACAGTGTTGGCAGAGGTGGACTTTAGTTGCTAATAGCTGTATCTCCTGTCCCTAAAGTGGTATAACATCTTCAGAAAGACCTTCCTTGGAAAGGCAAAGATCATAGAACAAGCCTGCTAGAGAAGAGTGGGCTGAGTGAGTCCTCAACGGTGAGAAGGGCTGGTCTTTGAAGTTGGCATCTGCTTCCTTTGATTATTTAGATGTAAACATACTTTTTTTGACCTGTATGGTACCCGGGCCTATCTGTCTTTTGGAGAATAAACTAGTAGAGCTGGTAGAGGTGGGAGAAATTCAGACGAAATTTCCTCTTAGCAGTTAGAAGGTTTCTTTAATTTTGGTGGCTCCGATGCTAACTATTACTTGAAACAAGGCATAGAAGGAACTTACTTCAACACCATAAAGGCTATATATGACAAATCCAAAACTAACGTCATAGTGAATGAAGAAATACTGAAAGCATTTCCTTTGAAATCTGGAATGTCAGAGAATATAAGAATATCTACTCTTACCACTTCTATTTAATGTAGTGCTAAAAATTCTAGCCAGCACTATTAGGCAAGAGAAGGAAATAAAAGGGATAAATATAGGAAGGAATAAAGTCAAATTATTACTGTTTGTAGATGCTATGATCCTATACTTAGAAAACCCAAAAAGTTCCACCAAATGACTAATAAACAAATTCAGCAAAGTAGCAAGTTACAAAATCAATATACAAAAAGTCAACAGTTTTCCTGTACACCAATAATGACTTTGCTGAGAAAGAAATTAGGAAAATAATTCCATTCATAACAACCACAAATAAAATAAAATACCTAGAAATAAATTTAACCAAGGAGGTGAAAAACCTCTGCAGTGAACACTGAAGAAGGAAACTGAAGAAGACACATGAAGACAGAAAAGAAAGACCTCCCATGTTCATAGATAGACAGAATTAATATTATTAAAATGGCCATATTACCAAAAGCAATATACAGATTCAGTGCAATCCCCATCAAAATACGAGTGATTTTTTTTTACAGAACTAGAAAAAACAGTCCTGAAGTTCATCTGAAAGAATAAAAGACCCAGAATAACAAAAGCAATTATAAGTCAAAAAAGCAGTGCTGGGAGCTGGGGTTGTGGCTCAGTGGTAGAGCATTTGCCTGGCATGTGTGAGGCCCAGATTTTGATCCTCAGCACCACATAAATGAATGAATGAATGAATGAATGAATGAAATAAATAAATAAATAAATAAATATCCATTGACAGCAACAACAAAAATATTTAAAAAAAGCAGTGCTGGAGACATCTTAATACCTGACTTCAAATTATACTGCAGAACTATAGAAGAAACACTGCATGGTACTGGAGTGAAAACAGACACACAGACCAATGGTACATAATAGAGACAAAGAGAAACCACACAGATATAGTCATCTGATCCTTGACAAAGGTGCCAAAAACATAAATTGGAAAAAAAAAAGACAGACTTTTTAACAAATGATGCTGGAAAAACTGATTACCTATGTGCAGAACAATGAGTCTAGACCCTTATCTCTTACCTTTCACAAAAGTCAACTCAAAATGGATAAAAAACCTAGGAATTAGACCAGAAACTATACAACTCCTAGAAGAAAATGTAGGATCAACACTCCATATATATAGATGCAGGCAACATCTTCCTCAATAGGGCTCCTAAATCTCAGGAAATAGTGCCAAAAATTAATAAGGGGGGTGGCATCATATTAAAAAACTTCTGCACACTAAAGGAAACAAGAATGTGAAGAAAGAGTGTACAGAATGGGAGAAAAATCTTTGCTACTCTCTGACAGAGGATTGATATTTCCAGTATATAAAGAACAAAAATAAAATGCATTACCAAAGGAAAAAAACCCAATCAATAAATGGGCATATGAATTAACAGACACTTTTCAAAAGAAGAAATACATATGGCCAGTAAATATATGAAAAAATATTCAAATCTTTAGCAATTGGGGAAATGTGTATCAGAACTACACTGAGATTTCATCTCACTCCAGTTAGAATGACAGTCATTAAGAATACAAATAATAGTAAGTGCTTGTGAGATGTGGGGAAAAGTAACATTCATGCACACTGGTGGGTTTGTAAATTAATACAACTATGGAAAGACTAGGAATAGAATCATATGACCCAGCTGTACCACTCCTCAGTATTTATCCAAAAAACTTAGTCAGCATACAATATATAGCAATACATGCATATCCATGTTTATAGCAGCACAATTCACAATAGCCAATTTATGGAACCAGCCTTGGTGTCTGTCAGTAGATGAATGAATAGAGAAAATGTGGTATATATATGCCATGAGGTTTTATTTAGTTATAAAGGATGAAATTATGTCATTTATAGGAAAGTAGATGGAAGTTGAGAATATTATGTTACATGAAATATGCCAGACTCAGAAAGTTAAGCCTCACTTGTTTTTTTTTCTCCTATGTGTAAGCTAGAGAGGAAAAAGGAAAAGAAAGATGGGGTGGGGGTAGAATCTCATGAAAATTCAACGGAGATCAGTAGAGTAGAGGATAGGGACCAGGGGGAGGTAGGATGAGAGGAAAAGGGGAAATATGGGGAATGATATTGACCAAATTATAATATGTCTTGCATGTTATGAATGGGTAATAGTTAACCCCTCACCATTACATACAATTACAATGCACCAATAAAAATATGGAAAAAAGCAAACAGGTTTTTGTCAGTTGATTGAAGTTAATTTTTTTTTTTTTTTTTTTACTCTCTGTTTTCTTATTTTCCAGGCAAATATTCTATTTTGCATTAAAAGCCTAGAAATGAATGGTTTTCTCAAAAGAGGATTGGATTTAGAATCAGTTGATCTAAGTCCGATTCCAGGTCCTTTACATACCTGTGTGACCTTGGGCAAACTTTTTGACCTTTCTGAGTTTGTTTTCTCATATGTAAAATAGGATTGCTCTGAGGTGAAAGGAAATAAGCAAGTTAAGTACTGCACTTAGTAAGTGGGTTTGCACTAGGTTTGAAGTATTTATTTTTTGTGTGTGTTTCTTCGAGAATTAGGGTTGATGCTAATTAAAATTTTTTAAAATGACATTTTGTATTAGAGTAATTAAATCAATACTAGAAGAAATTTCACAAATCTTGTCTGATATAGTCATTTCACACTTTGAATTGGCACATTTTATAATTGGGTTTTTTCAACTTCAGACCAAAGCAGTGATTGGGTCAAAGTCATCCAGTGGAGGTACTAGGCATTCAGTTATAATACCTGATTCTCCAATGACAGGGGTGGCTTATACTAGTCTGGATGTCTGGGGCTAGATTAAATATCATACTTGATTCCTAACTATGTTTTGGGGGCCATTAATTTGTGTGGCCCAAGAAGCTAATGGTTGCCTTGAGTTTAGATACTGTTGGGTAGAGCATTATCTTATACCTTCCCACTCTCCTTAGATGTTTTCCCTGTGTGGACCTGCGCACCTACCTACAGATATAACTAATGGTTCTTCCCACAACAATTTACCTTCTCTTTTCCTCTCCATAAACAAGAAAAAAATCATGAAAAGAGAAGGCAGGTATAACCATGATGTCTCTGGGAGTGAATGTCTTTGAATTAAGGTGGAGATAGAAAGGAGGATGAGAGCTGAATGGAAAGGACCAGAAAACTCCTTAAGTATTTTTTTCCCTTCTCTAAAGCCTACTTAGGGTTATTCTTTCTGTTATTGTGTACAGAGAGAATTATAGAATTTCAGGTCTGAAATTTACCTTTAAGAGCTTTCAACATAGCCTTTACCCCATGTTTGAATTCCCTCTGTGAAGTTCCTACCAAATAGCTTACAACATCTGCTTGTATCCTTTTATGATGGCAAAATTATTAAATTATGAAAATTATTAGATTATGAAAACTGTAACTCCATCCTACTTTACATGGACTAACTGGGTGATAACTGTAGGCAGGTGGAGCATGGCTGGAGGAGGTAGATCACTAGGAGTGTACCCTGGATGGATTAATCTTTCCTGTGGCCTCTTCTCTCTTTCTCTCTCCTTCTGCTTCCTGTCCACCATGAATGGAGCACTGGTCCTCCACTATGCCCTTCTGCCATGATGTTCTACCTTACTTTGGACCCAGAGCAATGGACCCATCATAGACTAAACCTCTGAAACTGAGCCAGCCTTTCCTCCTCTAAGTTGTTTTTGTCAGGTATTTTGGTCACAGCATTGAAAAGCTGACTATCACAGGGAGTAACTCTCTTCCATTTTACCTCCAGCTATGAGTCAGGCAAGATGGAGATACAGAAACAGTTCTAGAACCTCAGATTCATCTTTGTGTCTTTGTGGGCAAATGACTTTTCTTAAGATTATTTTTTTCATGGACTTGGTAAATTTATCAGTAAAGAAATGTACTGGTCACATGATCTGTTCTGACAACCATTTTATGGATTAGTAACTGAATGTCAGAGAGGTAGAGCCATCTTATCAAGTTACACATGGAGATTCTGTGATAGAACTGGATTGGACTCTGGTTTCCTGGTAGCAAGTCCTAGATGTTTTTGTATAGACAGCTCTTCTAGAGAAACTGTTACCAAGCTCTGAAACTGTGCATTTTAAGTGTCATGTAGCTTATGCACCTTGAGATTCCAGTTGGGAATGGCAGATTCTGTTAAAAATACTTAAGTTTCAGCCAAGCATAGTGGCTCATGCCTATAATCCCAGTGATTCAGGAGGGTGAAGCAGGAGAATTGCAAGTTCCAGGCCAGCCTCAGCCACTTAGCAAGACCCTAAGCAACTTAGTGAGACCCTGTCTCAAAATAAAAATTATAAAGGGCTGGGGATGTAGCACAGTGGTAAAGTGCCCCTGGGTTCAATCCCCAGTACCAAAGAAACAAAGCAAAAAAACCACCATAAATTTCAGCCTAAAATTGTCAAGCTGTTTTTCAACATTACAATAAAAGGTAAAGGGTTTCATCCACAAACATTTATAGAGCACCTCTAGAAGCTCGAAGACTTGTTTTGGAGGTAGCTAAGTAAGTAAAATGCTGCATTCCTAATCTCTTCCTCCCTCTGCCAAAACATGGAAAATTCTTACTTCAAGACACAACTCAGAAATCGTCACTTTTGTAAAGTGACATCCCCTTCATCTCCTCATCCCTCACTCCTTGTTATGGTTTAGATATGAAGTGTCCCCCAAAAGCTCATGTGTGAGACAATGCAAGAGCATTCAGAGGTGAAATGATTGAGTATGAGAGCCTTAACCCAATCAGTGAATTAATCCCCTGCTGGGGATTAAATGAAGGCAGGTAGGGTGTGGCTGGAGGAGGTGGACACTGGGGGCATGACTTTGGGGTATGTATTTTATATCTGGTGAGTGAAGTCTCTGTTTCCTAATTATCATGTCTTGAGCTGCTTTTCTCTACCACACTCTTCTGCCATGATGTTCTGCCTCACCTTAAGCCCCTAGGAATGGAGCCGCCTGCCTTTATACTGAGACCTCTGAAACTGTGAGCCCCCAAATAAATCTTTTCCCCTCTAATCATTCTTGTCAGATCTTTTGATCACAGCAGTGAAAACGCTGACCAAAACACTCCTTATGGAAGTGTTCCTCAGTTTAGAAATTCTCATATTGCACTGGCAATATGGTATGGTGAAAAAAAATGTGGACATTTGATTTAGACAGTGGCTAACTTGGTTCTTGGTTTGGATCAGAATGTTCAGTACCTAAAATGTTAGCTAGTGTTATTGTAATTATTTTTGTTACTCATGCCTTATCTCCCCTTTTGACCTGGGAGTTTTCAAGGGCAGTGTTGTTTTCAAACTATAAGTCATAACCCTTGAGTTGTAGATTTAAACTTGTAGGTTGGACCAGCATTTTTAAAAAGTCAAATAGAATCCATTAGAGAAAATATCAGAATATATTGTATGTAGTAAGAGCAAGGATTATTTTGTGAAACTTTTGTTGTAGTTTTGTATTTATTAATTTTTCTGCATGTGTGTGCACTTGCATACATGTGTGTACTAGTTACCAATGTAAAATGCATTCTTATTATAAGTTGTAGTCAAAAAAGTTTAAGAAACTCTGTTTTAGGGAAGAAACTGCTTGATATTTACATCTTTTATTCTTAGGACCCAGCTCAGGGTCTAGAACAAATCTTTTGATGCAATAAGACTTGGTGTAACTAAGATAAGACTTGGTTATAAGGCTGAAAGACAAGGCTGTATTTAATTGCTTAATATTAACATGTTACAGATAGCAAGTGCAATATGTATTAAAAGAAGGGAAAATTACCTTTAAAAAAGTTGAGTATTCAAGTACCTAAGTAATCTTTAGAAGGCCTCCCTAGTTCTAATTTAGACTGCTTATTATCACTAGCTTGATTTTGATAAAATACTAGCTTACCATTATTTGCTGAACATCCACATCTTTGGTCTGGCCTTTATTTCCATAATCTGTTCTCAATATAATCTTTTTAGTATCACCTACCATAAGTATAGAGACTCCACATCAGTTAAGCTGATCTACTTTCTAACTCTAAACACAACATTTCTTCCTTGATGTCCTTTTTTTTTTTTTTTTTTAATTGAAGTCTTGCTCAGGAGTTCCTCCTGCCTTGGCCTCTGGAATAGCTAGGGCTACAGGTGTGTGCCATACTGCCTTAAAGAGCCTATTATTTACTTTGGGATGTCCTGTACCCAATGATTGAAATCCTACCACCACAGACACTCGTGTAACATTCCCATATCAAATCTATCCTGATAATCCCCAGTAGAAAGTTCTGTATCCTTTTCTTCCATGATGTTCAAGCTTTTCACCATAAGCAGGAAGAGCCAAGGGTCAGTGATCCTATACCTCCTTGTTCACATGGAAGACACTTTAGGAATTTGGGAGATGAGAAAAAAGTATGTAAGAATCATGTGTTAGATGATGTGTTATACATGAGGAAATAAGGAAATATTGTAATGAGACTTCAATATTTAATTTAATATTTGACCCTCAATTCATGGGTTTTAGAAGTAAAGAGATTCTGACTATTTTACCACATAACAACTCTTGAAAGTCCATGCAGTATATAAGACTAAACTCTGACTTAAATATACCTATACTAGGACTGGGGATATAGCTCAGTTGGTAGAGTGCTTGCCTCCTGAGCACACGGCCCCAGGTTTAATCCCCAGCACCGCAAAAACAAAAAACCTATACTTAAAACAAAAACAAACCTGTTTCCAATAAAATTAAAAACTCTTATTTAAAACAACAGTTTAAGTAGTTGAGAGCTATATTTATCCAGAAAAACAACTGTATTACACCCCTCACCCCATTTTTATCACAAGTATTTGGTTCATGCAATTATGGAGACTGAGAAGTCCCATGGTTTGCCATTGGCAAGCTGGAAAATCAGGAGAGCCAGTTATATATTTCAGTCCAGGTCTGAAGACCTGGAGAAGAGCTGAGATGACCCAGTTCAGTAGACAGGCAGGAACAAAAGGGGTGATTCATCTTTTCTTTGCTTCTTGTTCTATTCGGGCCCTAAGCAGATGCCCACCTACATGGAGTCCTCTGATTCAAATACTAATCTCATCCCAAAACACCCTCACAGTCTTACCTGGGGAAAAAAATGTTTAATCTGGCAACCTGTGACCAGTGAGGCTGACACATGAAATTAACTATCACAGGGGCTTAGTTTTCTGATGTCTAAAAAATATGGGAATAAATTCTCAACTCTGCTACTTAGGAATTGAGTGACCTAAGGCTTGTTACCTAACCTCTCTAATCCTCAGCTTTTTTCATCTCTAAAACGGAAATAATAATTGCCTCAGAAAGTGTGAAGATTAAATGAGTTGAGATTACTACACTGGCTGGCACATAATGAATATTTGCTTAATATTTTCCTTTTTTGAGAAAGTGGGCATTTGTCCTTGCAGTACTGGTAAGAATTAGATGTGGGAAATATTTGAGATGTCCTGTATATGGCTGGGTGCTCTATAAAGCCCAGAGCGTCTTTTTCTCTTATGTATCCTTTCTCCAGTATTTTTCTCACCAAGATACTCACAGTCTTTTTTTCTTTCTAAAGCCACTTCCTGGGGAGAAAGTCCAACGTAAGCTGTTACAACTTGCCTTTGGCCCCTCCCTCAGCCCAGTTTATTCCCGTAGGCTAGAAAAAGGAAGTTAATTCACATTGTCCAACTCAAGTTAAACTTCTCAGGCAGAGCACCTGCCTGCCTAATCTTGGGAGAGACTAGCTGTACCCCCTTAAGAAAGGGGACCCCTGGGCACGGTAAGTAAGAAGGGCATCTGTCTAGACTGGAGCCCAGGAGGGCAGATCCTTGGGGAAGTAGGCAATTGGGAGAGTGGGGAGAGAAGTCAGTCTTGTATCTGACTTCTGATTTCTTGGAAATAGATCTTGATTTTTTTTAAACCTATAGAGTACTAGTGAGAAGAGGGAGAAAGGAGAGGAAATGCTTGCAAGGCACCTGAGATATATCTTTGGAAGCTCATGGAAGGAGCACCAGCCTAGGAAGTCAGAAAACTTGGCTTCCAGTCCTGGCTTTCCCACTGAATCTCTGTTATTTTGTAAATTACTTGCCCATATGGAGTCTTGGTAAAATAAGGGAAGAACTAAAATGTTTATACCTGTCTAATAAAATATAGAAAGAAACCCATATACTCCTAAGAGATCAGAGGGATTCAGAAGATAGAACTTCTGTTTGTTTTCTCTGTGTTAGAGTTTCTCAGCTTTTAGAACTGTTGATATTTGGGTTTGTGTAATTCTTCGTTGGGGAAATGTTGGGGATGTGGGACTTTCCTGTGCATTATAGAACCTTTAGTAGCACCCACCTCCTATCTAGTAGATACCAACAAACAGTATTCCCCATCCTCCCACAGTTGTGACAATCAAAAATGTCTCTAGACATTGCCAAATGTCTCCTGGGGAGCAAAATCAATTCTAATTGAGAACCAGTGGCCTATATACATATAAATTATGGAGGACAGTTAAAAGATAAAACTAATAACAACATAATCTCATACTTACATAGCACATACTATGGCACTGTTCTAAGCCTTTAAGAATAATAAGTCATTTAGTCCCCATAATAATCCTATGAGTTAAGTACTATTATTATCACTGTTTTACATAGATGATGAAGTTGAGGGAAAGTTGAGTGAATTAATTGCTATTAATTCACTAATGTTTTTATAAGTATGTGTTAGGGACTGTGCTAAGTACCTTACCTGCATGTTGTCTGATTTAATCCTTTTAGTCACTTCGTAAGATAGGTTCTAATGTTATCATGGTTACTGTTATGTACTTAACTGGCTGCTGAGTATTATTTTGTCTCCCTGATGAAACATTTTAGTTTTCAGAGTACTTTTTCCTAGTTTATCCTCAGAACAATACTGTGAGGTAGGTAGTATTATTTCCATTTTATAGTTGAAGAAATTGAGATTCAGAGAGAAGGGAACTTGTGTTAGATTGTGTGATAACTGATGGAGCTGGCTTGAATGTTTTATACATTCTGTGTTTATTTGTGGTTGACAATGATGTTTTCAGCTGTACCAAGTAGTAGGTAGTCAGGTGACAAAATGAAAAGGAAACACTGACTGCTGATTGTGATGGAGGGAGAGCTGAGAGAAGCTACTTCAACTTTGCAACCTGGGATTTGTTGGAAAGGGTTTTTTCTTCATATGTACTCTCCTGCCCACGTCTTACTTCATGACGTTGCATTGATGGTGTATTGACGGTGTAGGTGATGGTGTATTGATGGTGTAACAAGTTCAAAATATGTTATTGCCTTGTTCATTTATTTAATATCTGACTTCTGCAGTATTCTATCCTGTGTAAGCTCAGTAAGTACAGGGATTCTGTTTTGTTCGCCATAGTATCCCTGCACAGTGCCTGTATGCAGTAGTTAATTTATTTGTAAAAATTCTGAATTAATAGGCAATGGGAAAGGAATTGAGTGATAAGAGACTGATTTATTCAAGATTATACAGCAATTTGATTGTAGTTTTGGGACTAGTCCTGATCTATATCCCTAGCCTTTTCGATTTTTTATTTTGAGACGGGGTTTCACCAAGTTGTTGAGTTTCTGAGGCTGGCCTTGTACTTGTAGTCCTCCTATCTCAGTCTTCTAAGTCTTGGGATTACACCACACCCAGCTTTACTTTTTATTTCTATAGATTTAATTTGCCTACTTTGAACATTTCCTATAAATGAAATCATATGATATATAATCTTTTATATTTTGGTCCTTTCCCTTAGCATAATATATTTAAAGCTTACACATATTAAAACATGTACTTTTTATTGCTAAATAATATTTGGAATTTTTTTTGCTGATTAACATTCCATTCTATGGAATTCTGTTTGTATCTATGTAATTGTCTTTATTGACAGATAATACTGTTTAGATATACCACACTTATTCCATTGTTTAGTTGATGGGTATTGAGGTTGTTTCTACTTTTTGGCTATTATAAGTAATGCTACTACAAACACATTTAATTTTATGTGGATGCATGTTTTCATTTACTTTAGTTATGTATCTAGGATTGTAATTGCTGGACCACATGCTAAGGCTATGTCTAACCTTTTGAGGTACTTCCAGACTGTTTTCCAAAGGGGTTGCACCATTTTAAAACCTTACCACAATGTATGTAAGTTCTAACTTCTCCACATTCTTGTGAACACTGGTGAGTTATTGCTTCTCCAGGTATTGTATATTGGTTATTTATACATAGGAAAATTGGACATGGTGATGTTTAGGATCCTTTCTAGTTATAGCATATTGTGAAATTACTTGGCTTTGAAGAACTTCCTTTACTTGGTCCTTCTGAAAAGTGCCATTTTGTTAGTAGTAGCTACATAGATGACTATTTTCTCTTCTAGTCCAGAGTGGGGAAAAGATGCTGTTTTTATTTCTTAGTTGGCCTTACTTGTACTCCCATCTCGAAGAGATTGTTTGTCTTCTTCATTTCATAGTCTGCTGAAAAGGGATAACTCTGGAGAAAGACCATTTACTTCAGCATGGCATAAGCCCCATAATGGGGAAGAATTTCTAGAGAGGGAGTTGAGAAGACATATTTTGGCATTTAGTTGTTTATTTACTCACTGTTAAGCATTGGGCAAGTGACTTTATTCTTTTGATGCTTCCTATCAAATTGAAGAGAAAATACATTTCTATTATTTAATTTCTAAAGTTTTCATGAGGTATAAATGATATCCTAGATGCATGCAAACCATATACATGTGAATTATTTGCAAAAAATAAGAGTTGTATATATTATAGCAAAAATAATATAATGTAACAAATAATGCAAATGCAAGCAGCAGTGCAAATTATTATAGATGTTATAAAAGAATGCAAATAATATGGCAAATAATAGCAAATTGTTGCAAATAATATAGTAACAATATAGCTAAATAATAACAACTACATTTTAGACCTCTACTGTGTACTTGGCACTTTTGATAGGTACTTTAAACATATTTTTTCAACACTTCACAGTAGTTATTTAACCCCATTTGATAGATAAGAACTTCTAGTTCAGAGCATTTAAAAAACCAGCCTAAGGGACAAAGTCAGAAATAACAACTAGGTCTAACTCTAGAGTCTGTATTCTTTCTCTTATATTTTGCTTCCTATTGGTAAAGAGATCTTTTCCTCTATTTCTCTCCCTTGTTTTGAAAAGGTCTTTATAGGGTGGGTCACATTGGTCCTTTTTAAGAAAGGATAAAATTTACTCTTGTTAATAGTTAAGCTTTTCCTCACAGCCTAAATAGTTCTGAACTACGGAGGAGACAGTAGGTCTGAGACTAATTTAGTCAACTGGTTATTCACACACTCATAGGTCTGGCCCCAAATCAGAACAAGTACTTTTAGAATAACAGAGTCATTATCTCAGTGTTGAAGAAATAGTTGAGGTCATTGTAAGCTTTTGTACCCATCAATAGGGGAGTCTTAGGACCGAAAAGACTGGTGTCTTTGAAACCTCAGTTTGACTCAGTTCAAGACTTGCCATCTTATTTTTCTTCTACCACAACCTCTGACATCTAATCATTACCAGATGCATAAGTTTCTGAGTTTTAGAAAATGATTTTCCTTGGCATTCCATGAGCTCTATACAGTAGTAAGGGAATATGAGACTTAGAGTCTAGTCATAACCTTTCCTTTAACTTCATTGTATTTCCATGTGACCCTGGAATAACATGTCTCCCTTCACTACTTCCACTGTTACTGCTCTATTCCAGATCCTTGTCATTTATTTTCTTTTTCATTAAAATTTTTTTAGAAACAATTAAAAACTTTTATTTTATGGATCATTTGAGAATGAGCTGCTGTAATAATGCTCCATCAGCCCCAAAGTATTTCATGTGTAATAAGAGTAGTCTTATGTAAGCACAGTGCAACCATCTAAACCAGGAAATTGACACTGATTCATTACTACCATCTAGTTTTTTGGGGGGGACAGGTACCAGGGATTGAACCCAGGGGTGCTTAACCAAGGAGCCACATCCCTAGCCCTAATTAGAATAAGATACATCCCATGCTTGTATAAGTATATCAAAATAGGTTCTACTGTCATGTGTAACTTAAAAAAAGAGAAAGAAAGAAAGGAAAAAAAGAAACAGAAACCAAAAACTGATGAATCAGGTTTTAGGCTTAGTGCCTGAGAGTAAAATTGCCATTTATTGAATTAGAGGAATAACTGAAGGAGGAACAGATTTTGGACCTGTTAAATCTGACAGTGACACAGCATTGTTTCCTATTGTTTTTAACAATTATGTGTTCCTTGAGGATAAGAACTAGGTCTTGTTATCTTTGTATGCGTGGTGACTAGCACTCTGTCTGGTGTGTAGAAATGTTCATAAGTGGTGAATGAATGATGGGATTATTTATTTATTTTATTTTGGCTAACAGTTTTGGAGGGTTTAGTCTGTGGATCAAATTTGCCATCTTCCTACCCCATCCTCCCTGGTAGCTGGAATTACAGACCTGTGCTACCATGCCCGACTTGATCACTGTAGTTTTGTAATATGTTTAAAAATCTGTTAGTGTGATGCCTCAAACTTTGTTCTTTTCGGTCATGATTGTTTTGGCTATTTGGATTTTTTTGTGGTTTGTTATTGCCTGGAGTATCTTTTTTATTTATTTTTGTTTTTCATTTTATACTCCATCTCACTTCAGAGAGTGTTCTTAAGAGGCTAGTGGCCCTTCCATCTAATTACTGCAAGACTAGTGGCATGTTAAATGGTTGTTTTAAAACCGAAATCATTGTGGGTTGACTGACTTCCTTGTACATTTATCTGGTGGTATAAGGTTTTAATTTTCATTCAGTAATATATTGTTCTAAAAATTTTTTGTGGTTGCAAAATAATCAAAAGCAATCATTTTCATATCTATAGGCATTTCAGTCAAAGTAGTCATCAGTTAAATAAATAAGCTATTAGGTCGAAAGCTGTAGCCTATAAACAAAATCAAATTTTCTAATTAACATTATTGATTATTAGTTTTTAATAATAGTTAGCAGGTGTTGCATACTTATAAGCCTACAGAGGCCAGATATGTGACCTAAAAAGGCCTAGTTAGGCCTCAGAAGATTCCACAAACAAAAGATTGCTGGCCAAGGTCCATGGCTAGTAAGAATAATACGTGAATTATTTACTTTGTAAACCAAAGTATTATATAAATGCAAGGTGGTGTTGCACTTAAAACCAATCAACTGCTAACTTGTGTAATTTCTAGCAAGTCAATTGTTATCTCTAAAATTTAATTTCTTTGAATGTGTGGCTTCATCTCTAAAGTCCCTTCACCTACCTCATTTGATTCTTTTTCATTTCTTTAGCTAGTAGTTCGTTCCTTGATTATAAGCTGGTAGCCTTCAGTAATAAATAAAATTGTTGGCATCTTACTGGTATGTCTCAATTTCTTCAGTCTTGTGTTTCATCAGAGGGAGCCAAATTTAGCCAAGTTTCCTATAGCAGCACCCATGATTTGGGGAGAAAGAGAATGAGAATGTGTGTGTGTGTGAAAGAGCGAGGGAGGGGAAGGGAGAAGGAGGGAGGAGGCTTTTATAACTAAACTAGCATTTGATTTTTCATAACTAAAATCTAAAACAGAATATGTTTGAATTTGATCTTTCCTCCCGAAGGTATTTGTAGTCCTGCCTAACATTGTGATAGATTTTTTTTCTCTTTCTTTCGAATTATAGTTATACATAGTAGTTGCGTTTATTTTGACAAAATCATACATGCATGGTATTTGATTTCAATCCCTGTTTCCCCACCTTTTCCTCCCCTCTTCTCATCTCCTGTTCTTCCTTTACTCTTTTGGTCTTCGTTTCACTCACTTATTTATTTTTGATATGTATTTATACATAAAGGTAAAATCCCCTGTGGCATATTTATATATGCATATAATGTGATTTTGCTAAATTCATCCCATATTTCTTCCCCTTTCCTGTCCCTCCCACCTCCCTCTGGATCTCCTTCTACTTCATTGATCTTCCTTTCTTTATGGCACCTGGATCCCCTCACTCCACACCTGCTTTCTTTCCCTTATTTTGTTCTTAGTTCTACATATGAGAGAAAACAATCCTTAATGTTCTAAGTCTGGCATATTAACTTGGCATGATGTTCTCTGTTTCCTTTCATTTACTGGAAAACGCCATAATTTCTTTTTGTAAAAAAATACTTCTAGTTATAGATGGACACAATAACTTTATTTTATTTATTTAATTTTATGTGGTGCTGAGGATAGAACCCAGTGTCTCATACGTGCTAGGCAAGTGTGCCACCACTGAGCTACAACCCTAGCCTGTCATAATTTCATTCTTGTTTATGACTCAGTAAAACTCCACTATGCATGTGTACCACATTTTATTAATCCGTTCATCTGTTGTTAGGCATCTGGGCTGATTCCATAATTTGTCTATTGTGAATTGTGCTGCTGTAAACATTGAAGTGGTTATATTCCTGTAGTATGCTGATTTTAGTTCTTTTGGATAAATACTGAGGAGTGGGATAGTTGGGTCATATGATGGTTACATTCCTAGGTTTTTTGAGAATCTCCATACTGCTTTCCAGAATGGTTGTACTAATGCAGTCTCACCAACAATGTATGCATGTACCTTTTCTCCCACATCCTCCCCAGCATTTATTATTATTTGTGTTCTTGATAATTGATATTCTGATGAGTGAGATTTAAATTTTAGTGTGGTTTTTATTTGCATTTCCCCAATTGCTAGAGATATTAAACATTTTTTTCATGTATTTGTTGGCCACAATGTTTTTCCTTTCTTTTTTGGCTGTTTTTCTTTCTCTTCCTCTTCCTCCTTCTCCTTCTCTTTCTCTTCTTCTTCCTCCCCTCCTCTTTTCTCCTTCTCCTCCTCCTCCTCCTCTTACGCCACCTCCATTTTTGGTACTAGGAATTGAACCCAGAGACACTTAAACACTGAGCCACATCCCCACTCCTTTTTATTTATTTATTTAATTTTGAGACAGGATCTCACTAAGTTGTTGAGTGCCTCATTAAGTTGCTGAGACTGGCTTTGACCTTGTGGTTCTCCTGCCTCAGCCCCCCGAACTGCTGGAATTACAGATGTGTGCTGTTGGCCTGGCTTGTGGGTTTTTTTTTTTTTTTTTTTTGAAGAAATGTCTGTTTAATTCTTTTGATTGGGTTATTTGCATTTTTTGTATTTTTGGGTGTTAAGTTTTTTGAGTTTTTATGTATTCTGGATATTGATCCCATGTCAGAGGAGCAGCTGGCAAAGATCTTTTTCCCACTCTTTAGGTTCTTTTTATGTTATTTTTTTCCTTTGTTGTGCAGAAGCTTTTTAATATGATTCTTCCCTTTTTATTGATTTGGGTTTTATTACTTGAGCCTCAGGCGTCTTGTTAAGGAAGTTGGTACCTGCACCTGTATGATGGAGTGTTGACCGTATGATTTCTTTGAGCAGTTGCAAAATTTCTGGTCTAATTCCTAAATCTTTGATCCATTTTGATTTGACTTTTTGTGCAGGGTGAGAGATAGAGATCTAGTTTCATTCTTCTACATATGGATATCCAGTTTCCCAGCACCATTTGTTAAAAAGGCTATCTTTACTCCATATTTTTGGCACCACTGTCAAGTATCAGATGGTTGTAACTGTGTGGTTTTGTCTCTGTCTTCTGTTCTGTTCCATTGGTCTTCATGTCTATTTTGTTGCCAGAACCATGCTGTTTTTGTTACTATAGCTCTGTAGTATAATTTGAGATCAGGTATGGTGATGTGTCCTGTATTGCTCATCATGCTCAGGATTGCTGTGGCTGTTTTGGATCTCTTATTCTTCCAAATGATTTAAGGATATTTTTTTTCCATTTCTGTGAAGAATGTCATTAGTATTTGATGGAGATTGCACTGAATCTGTATATCGTTTTTGGTAGTATGACCATTTTGACAATATTAATTCTGCCTGCCATAGATACATATTGCTTCTTTTACCTCATCCTATTTATTTTATTCAGTTTTCTAGGGTAGCACCAACCTCCCCTACCAGTAGTGATTTCCTGGAGGTATAGGTGATTGTTTGGTCATCTTTAATTCCCAAAACTTAGTACAGGCAAGAGCACATGATAAATGTTTGATAAATGCATGAAGAATACTTATTAGAATGCCAGTGACAAAGATTCAAAGGAAGAACTAATATGGCTGGTAGATGGCAGAGGGTGAGAGTGAGTGCTTGAATAGATGGGCTAAAGCCAGGAAGGTGAAATTTAAGAGGGTGAGGGTGAAGTTCTGCATTTTAAGTCTCAAAGAAATGTCAACATATGGTCAGACTAAGGAAACTTAGCATGATGCTATTCTTATAAAAATGGTGGTTTTGGCTGCGTAAGCTCAATGTCAGACAAAGGCACTGCAGTGGCTAAAAATCCAATGCAGCTTCAGACTGAATTATTGGAAATACTAAGTATAATTAAAGGAGGTGATAGTTCTACTATGTTATGTAGGGGTTAGATTGTACTTAGAGTTTTATGTTCCTCTTAGGGGTACCTGACATTAAGAATTATTAAAAAGAGGATGCCCTAGAACACTAACTTCCCAGTCTGCAGTGATATAAGCATAGAAATTGTGAGGTATTTAGAAATTTTTACAGCAATTTCACAGAGAAACTTTATGTCTAATGAATCTAATAAAAGAAAGTGACCTTCATCTTGTCTTTTTTTCACTTGATACTTTCTCTTTGTTTTATTTTATTTTAATTGACTATTTTTTGGAGGAGTTCTGGGTTTATGAAACAATTGAGCTGAACAATTGTCCATCTCCTGATTTTCTTTAATCAACATGTTGCATTAGTGTAGTATTAATGAGCCAATATTGATGTATTATTATTGATCAAAGTATGTAGTTTATAGTTTACTCTGTGTTGTATCAATCCATGGGTTTTGACAAATGCATAATGTCATGTATCCACCATTATGGTATCATACAGAATATTTTCATCATTCTAAAAATGTCCTGTGCTTTACTTTTTCATCCCTAATTCCCTTTTCACATTGGTTTCTCTCATGTAACACTCTACATTTAAGAATTTTCCATGCCGTTTTGTGTTATGATAGTTTCTTTTCATTGCATATTCCATTGTATGTACTTATACAGTTTATTTACTCACCTATTGAAGAACATCTTGGTTGCCTTCAGTATTTGGCAATTATGAATAAAGGTGCCATAAACATTGATGGCCACTTTTTGTATAAATGTAGTTTCTATCTCATTTGGGTAAATACTTAGGAGTGCAATTGCTGGATTGTTTAGTAAGTGTATATTTTGTTATATAAGAAACTGCTAATTCTTCCAAAGTGGCAATCCCATTTGTATTTCCACCAGCAATGAATGAGAATTCCTGCTGTTCTATATGCCATAAGCATTTGGTGTTATCAGTGTTCTAGATTTTAGCCTTTCTAATAGGTTTGTGGTGATATCATGTTTTAATTTGCAACTCCCTAATGACTTACTATGTTGAGTACCTTTTTACATGCTTATTGGTCATGTATATATTCTTTGGTGAGGTATTTGTTCAGATCTTTAGATAGCCCATTTTTTGATTGGGTATTTGTTTTCTTATTTCTTAATTCAATTTTAAGAATTCTTTGTATAGTTTGGGGGCTGAGGCTGTAGCTCAGCGGCCGGGTGCTTGCCTAGCATGTGTGAGGCACTGGGTTTAGTCCTCAGCACCACATGAAAATAAATAAATAATTATTTTAAAAAACAATGAAAAGAACCTAAAAAAAAAAAGACTGTATAGTTTGGATTCAAGTTCTTTATTAGATGTGTTTTACAAATATTTTCTCCTGGTTTGTGCTTTGTCTTTTCATTCTCTTAACCTTATTTTTTGCAAAATAGAAATTTTAAATTTATATCAAATCCCAACTTGTGAATTTTTCTTTCATGAGTCATATTTTTTTATATTCTATCTAAAAAGTCATTGCTAAATTTGAGATTATCTAGATTTTTCTCCTGTGTTATTTTTGATACATTTTATATATAGTCCTAAGATCCATTTTGAGTTAATTTTTGTGAATAAAACCTTTTTTTTATTTTAAAAAAATTTTTTAGTTGTTGACGGACCTTTCTATTTTATCCATTTATTTATATGCAGTGCTAAGAATCCAACCCAGTGCCTCACACATTCTAGGCAAGTGCTCTACTGCTGAGCCACAACCCCAGCCCAAAAACTGTGTTTAGATGATTTGTTTGTTTATTTTTATACTGCTAGTGGAAAATGATCTCCCTGTTCCTGCATGTTCCAACAAAGCCTAGAAAACCATCTATAAGAGGATGTTACATGGGCTGGGACATTGAATAAGACGACATGGTGTGATTATTGATATTTTAGTTTGAAAAACTGTGTCTAAGCCAGAGAACTTTTTCTGTTATTCAGTCTATAAATTGGAATGAAAGACAGTGTAAGGTCAAGAGAATAGTTTGGTCTTAGAGGGTCTTTCATTCCAATTTGTAGAGTGAATAATAGAAAAAGTACTTTGACACTGAGTTCTCAGAATTTTGTAGATCTCCCATCTATTACTGTGTCGATCTAGGTGTCTTCAAGAAATTTCCTCTTCTGAATTTGAGATCTCTGTTAGTTGGAATAGCATATGCCCTCAGGGCATAAGAAGGGTGAATGTGTACTTTTCAAAAATTCCTTCTTTCTTCATGGAGTTCTTCTATAATGTCCTCTGCAGTTAGACTAATTTGGGCACACTGATTGAAAGTGTAGATGTATTTCAAGATTGATTTATACCATAAAAATTAGACTTCATGCTGGTTACCTGTGCTTTGCCAGGTAGTAAAAAGAGAGATATTGCAGTTAATAGAGACTTCATGTAACACTGTGATCTCATGTAAAACAGCATGGCAGGGAGAAATAAATAAGCAAGAGAAATAAATTAAGCATAGGTTTAGGAGTCATACCAGGGCAGTGCTTTAAACATTTACCAGATGTTTGGTTTTGGTTAAGTCATTGCTCTCTCACTGGTTTCATTCTCTTACACCAGTTCTGCTGCTGCTTTCTCTAAGTTGTATCTTTAGAATGTGGTTGTGTTTCCATCTTATCTTACATTAATTAAAATTATTTTCGGTCTCTTGAACTCTAAAAGAATCTACTAAGTTGTTTTCTAGTTTTCATGCTCCCTTCTCCATGGATCAGTCAGTGATCTTTTAAAAAAATACTAGATCTTATTATTCTGCTTAAAAACCTTCCAAAGTCTTCCCATTGCTGAAACTTGGAACAAAATCTAAACTCCTAATTATGACTTGGAAGAGAATCTGTGTAACCTGACTCTTACCTTGTCTCTCAAGAACAAGGGATGGGTTGGGTAAGAGGAGTGAATGATTAAGTAATACTGCCTCCTAAGGAGCATTTGACAATGTGTGGATGTGTTTTTATTGTTTCAGTTGTTGGGAGACGCCCATTAAGGGGTCTGGACCAGAGTTGGTAAATGATCTGTAATGTGTTGTTCAGCTCAGGTTCCATCTGCATGCCTGATACACAATGAGGTGCTTTAAGAAATGCTGTTTAAGACTACATGCTCCTTGACCTCAGTTTTGACATACGTGATTTAATATAGTGCCACCTTTATAAGGTAGATATGAGTTTATAAAACATATGGTGCACAATATAGCTCTAAATGACTGGTAGCTTTTGATTTAGTTTTAGTTTTTGCTTAGAGGATGTATGAGAGCCCACCTAGCCTTTTCCTGGGGCATCTTTGGGAGAGTAGGTAACCAGGTGAATCTCCATCTTTCTGGAGGCTTAATGTGACAAGAGTTCTGAATCCGATTTGAGGTCCAAGACTCCTCTCTGCCAGCTGCAGAAACTAAAGCACAGAGGAGTTCCAGTTCTTTTCCCTTGACTCTGGGGCTTACCCAGGATTCTGACAGGCCTTGGAAAGCTTGGCCCTAGTGAAAAATTACCTCCTGCAGGAGACCAGGGAGAGAAGAGACAGGACAAGGGAAGAGAGCCGTCTCCGCCCTCAGCGCTTCGCAGAAAGGAGAAGCGGCCTCCTCCCGCCTCCTCCCTCCCTCCTTCCCCGCCCTGTGCCCCTTCCTTGTCAACCCGCTAGGGCGCCTCTGCTGCTGCCTGCGAGGGCGCGAGCGTGCTGCACCTCGGGAGCTGGGCGGCTGCGCTGCCAGAGCCCGGCCCAGACAAATCAAGCAAGCTAGTGGAGCCTGGGCTTTGTGCGCACCGGGGCAGTGAGAGGTGCGGCTCTGCGACAGAAACAATCACCAGAGATGCCGGGCCCGGCTCTTCGCACCAGGTAATGCCGGCCCTGCCTGGGGTTTCCCCAGCTGGGCTGTGCTCTGACGGGGTCTTTGCCGGTTTCCTGGAGTGGAGACGTGGGGAGCTTATTACATTCCCCTTATCTTAAGGAACCCTTAATGAAAGAAGGGGCGGAGGGTGGAACCTTCACATGAGCCCACCCAGGGCTAGGCCTTCCCTGGAATCAGAGCCCTGGCCAGGGAACGGTGTGAAGGGGAAGCTGAGCTTTTGGGGAACTGCTCCTCTTTAGGGGCCCCACTCCTTTGTAAGCACTCTTCTGCTTGGTGGCCAGGCTGATGCTTTCCTAGCCTTGGCTGAAGGCCTGGTCTGCCTGCTGGGACTGTCGGGGTTTTCTGTTAAGAGATGGAGGAAACTGGGAGATGGGAGACCTGGGGGCTGTTCCTGTTCTGGCATCCTCTGTGGACCTCAGTTTCCTTATCTGCAAGGAAGGGCGTGACATTCTGTTTGGAACTCTGGTTTTCCCAGGCTGTCAGTATTTTGGAAAGGGGACTTAGTTAAAGGGTTTGAATGGGTTGTGGGAGACCAAGGGGAACTTGGTAGAGGCAGACATTGGTATCTTGTCTTCCAGCCAGCCTTTTGTATGGCATCTTGATGGTCTGTTTAGAACCCAGTGACTTCAGGGGCAAGACAGGCTGAGAATGCCCATGCTTATTTTAGTGTTGACTGTGGGTATGTTATGGGTAGGGAGGTGGGTTGAGAAAAAACAGGTTAAATATGTTAATTTTTTTTCTGATCCGACCAATTCCTCAATAGTAAGATATAAAGCTGCTTTAAACTAGGCTGCCTTCTCTAGAGCACTCTATTCTGCTAAGTAAATGAGAGCCCTTGAGACTATGTAATGTCTTAATCACTATAATTCTTCCCTTCTTTATTATCTGGCACCAGGAAACTCATGTTAGGCCTGATACTAACCTGCCTTGATAATTTTGAACCTCCTTTGAAAGGATTTTTCTGTGACTCTTCTTCCTCTTCTTCCTTTTCTTTCTTTCTCCTCCTGGTCATATTTCCTGTCCCTGCCCCCACCTATCCACCTCTCTTGCTCCCTTCTTTCTGCTCTCCTCTTGTTTTCCTTTTCTCATCTCCCCACCTCCATAAGCTTTTCCTCTTTTGGGTCCTCCACCTCTTGTTTAGACTTTCTTCTCTTTTCCTTTTAGAATTTTTGGTTACACTGTCTCATTATATAGGTTACTTATTTGTGGAAACCTTAGCTGTGGTATATGTGAGGTCCAAACGTTCCTTGTTTTCTACCCAACCCCCTGCATTTAGCTTTCACCTATATTTCATATCCCACCTAAATTTTATCTTCCTCAAATGTCAGTCTCTCTTTACTGCCCTCATGCTTTGCCTTGGGCATGACAATAAGCATTCCTTCTTTTTGGATTTGTTCCCTACCTTCTTCTATTGAAGTGTGGGGGGAATAGGGAAGAAACAAGATTGGAAGTGGGTGACCCTTGAAGGCTGGAGTTGGAGGTGAGCAAGAGTGTCAGGTAGGGCTGGACAGAGGCTAAAATTCTCTTTAGTGAGATAAGTGAATGGGAAATGACGATTGACCCTTTGGCAGTTCTGAAGCACTGTGACTTGGAAGAAAGGAGATTGACCTGTGAGGGTAGGGAGAAAAAGGGAGATAGCAGGGATGGGTGAAGAGAGAAGAGAAGGAACAGTCCTGGTGGAAAAGACAGTGGTATTTTGAAGAAGAAAGTGGCATGGGCACCTGGGTGGATGGGGTGGGCATGGAAGGAAAGATTATAGGCTTGGAAAGGGGACCATATAAGTTCATTCTATTCCCCTTTTAAGTCTGGCTATTTGGGCTAGTTTATATTTTGTGGGGGTGCCAGGGATTGAACTCAGGGGCACTCAACCCCTGAGCCACATCCCAGCCCTATTTTGTGTTTTATTTAGAGACAGGGTCTTACTGAGTTGCTTAGCATCTCACTTTTGCTGAGGCTGGCTTTGAACTTGTGATCTTCCTGCCTAAGCCCCCTGAGCCACTGGAATTATAGCATGCACCACCACGCCCTGTGTTCAGTTATATTTCTATTCAGCAAATTTTTCTTGAGCAGTGGCCCCCAAACTGGGGGGTGAGAGGGGAAGCTGATGAGAATGACAAGGTTGCTGTTTTATTGGCAATCACTGTGCGGAATGTGGAGTGTGTATGTATACAAAGAGGTTTCATATGGCACCCAGCCATTCTCAGAATCATCTTTATACTAGTTATGGGGCTGAGTACTGGGGATACAGAAGTGGAAATTGAACTCAGTTGCTACCTTCAAATTCAGGTCAAGGATTGTGGAAGCTCATGTGATATGTTTTGTAGAGGGAAGCTCAGGGGGCTGTGAAAACACAGAGAGGGAACTTTAAATTCAGCAAATCAGTCGCTGGGATCTAAACTCAAGTCTACTCTAATGGTGATATCAGTGCACTTACACCATGCTATCAACCATGTATGTGCATAGAGTGTGCAAAGGGTAAAGTGCTGTACAGATGTTTTTTAGGATGTTCCTGAATGTATTCTCAAGCAATGAAAAAAATGTTCAGATGCTATAGCCTGAAAACCTAGTGATGCCACTGAGTAGTCTAAAATTGAGCCTTAGTTCTCAGTGAATAAAGGAAAAAGTACTAGAGAAGGCTTTAGGGCTTGATAATTGAGCCCATGGTCAAAAAGGAGTCCAAGAGGTATATGAGTCCTTTTTTTTTTTTTTGAGTGGCAGATATAAAAGATATGTTTTTAAATGACAGTGACATAGCAAAAAAGGAAAGAGATGGAGGAGAGATTACAAATAGATTTGAGTTCAGTTCAAATCCTAATTCTATTGTTCACTAGTTACCTGATTGTTAGTTTCTCTAAGCTTCATATATAAAATGGGAGGTACTTATACCTATCTTGAAGGGTTATTATAAAGCTTAAAAGTAATTATATAAAATAGAAAAATAATCATATATTTAATAGTTATTCTTATCTTGTAAAATAAATTCTCCAGTAACCTCTTAAAAAAGTTTTCCTTGACTTGTGATTCCTTGTCTGGAATCATTTAGCACCTTTGTGCTTTCTCTCAACACTCTTAAGGGGTGCTTATATTTGGTATCGTTATTATGATTTATGTTTCTGCTTCTCCCTGGCCTGTGAGTTTTTTGAGGGAAGAGACAGGGTCTAGTAAATCTTAGGGTCTACTGAGTGCTCACTCTTACCAAGTTTTATGTAGTTGCTAGGTATACTTTGGTAGATATAGTAGCTTTAGTTGTTACTTTGTGAAGCTTATTGTCTATTGAGGGAGATGTGTCATTACTAAGAAAATATAATTAAAACTCATGACAGATACTGTGAAAACCAGGAATTCCATTTGGTCATGTTAGGTTTAATCATCTGTTGAACAACTGCACCTGCATTTCTCGTCAGTACCTCAATGCAGGTGGAGTTGTCTAATAGGTATTAGCCTAAAAGAGCTGTTTGGCAAGAGAATATGGGCATCATCAACATACTGATGGAATGTAAAGCTATGGGAATGTGTGAGGGCATCTTGGGAGTATAGTATATGAGTAAAGGGGGGTTCTGAGCTTTGGACATGTGAGGATAACTGGAGGAGGGTCTACAAAGGAAAGAAGAGTAGACAGAAAGGTGGAAGTAAAGCCAAGGAGAATATGTCAAGCCATATTGAAGTCTTTGAAAGAGAAGGGAGGGCAGTTATGTTGAATGTCAGATCTCTGCTCAAAATCCTGTAGTGTCTCTTGGTGGAATTGTAAATTAGTACAACCACTATGGAAATCAGTATGGAGGTTCCTGAAAAGACTAGGCATGGAATTATCATATAACCCAACTATATTACTCCTTGGTATTTATCCTAAAGAATAAGTCAGCATACTATACTGATACATGCATGCCCATGTTTATAGCAGCACAATTCACAACAGCCAAACTATGGAACCAGTCTAGGTGTCCATCAACAGATAAATGAATAAAGAAAATGTGGTATATATGCACAATGGACTTTTATTCAGTTGTAAAGAATTATGAAATTATGTCATTTGCAGGAAAATGGATGGAAACTGAGACCATTATGTTGAGTGCAATAAGCCAAACTCAAAACTCTGTCATATGTTTTGTCTCATGTGGAACTTAGAGAGGAAAAAAGAAAAAGAAAGGTGGGTGGGTGGGGATCTCATGAAAATGAAAGGGAGATCAGTAGAATTAAGGGACCAGGGAATGAGAAGAGAAGAGGGAGAGGGAAAGTGCTGAGGAGTGATATTGGCCATATTATAGTGTTATATTGTGTGCATGTATGAATATGTAACAACAAATCCCATCGTTATGTACAACTATAATGCACCAATAAAAAAGCATGGAAAGAGAAAAAAAAATCCCTCAGTGTCTTACTACACTTGTTACAAAGTCTAGACTTATTATTGTGACCTATGAGGCCTTGCATAATGTGAGCTCTGGCTGTATCGCTAATCTCTATCTCTTACCACATTTCTCTTTGTTCACTCAACTTTAGTCTTGCTGGCCTTTTGCTATTGTAGGTGCACAGTATATTCTCATGTAGGACATTTGTACTTTCTGCTCCCTTTATTTAAAATGGTCTTCTTCTAGATATTATTATGATTTGTTGTTTCATTTAATTCAGGTCTGTGTCTCTTTCTCAGAGAATTCTGTCCTGATCAAGCCATCCCTGTATTCACAGACATATATATGGACTTGACAGCTGTATTTATATGTTAATTTCTTCGTTTACTTCTCTTACTATGCCATAAACCCAGTGAGCAGAGGAATTTTTTTTTGTTCAACTAGATTAATAAAGATAGATTGTATATTATAAATATACAATAATATACAATTAGTCACTTGTTGAGTGACTAAATTTATCAAATGACTGAATATATCTAACAGAGAGATAAAGCATGATATAACTGAAAGGGATCATTCCAGGTGAGAAGGAATGCAAATGAAGGAGTACAGGGAGCAGAGAGAGTGGTTTTTGACTGGAGGAAGGACATCTTCATTACTATTGGAGGGAAGAAGGAGAATACAGGTACAGAGAGGCATAAAGATTTGGATCTGTAAGATGGAGTTTCTGAGCAAAAATTTCTGGTTTTTCATTGAAAGTAAACTCATCAGCTAAGGGGAAGGGTGAGTGGAAGTCTTGAGAAGTAATGTAGAAAGATCATAATTTCAAGTGAAAGCAGTTAACCAGGTTTTGTTATATTCTTTAAGACACTGGCTGCTTCAGTATAGAGACAGTTTGAAGAGCATCGAGATCAGTTATCCTAAACGTGTAATTTTGCCAGTTTAATTTTGGAAAGGAAGAGAAGGGCAAGTTTTTATTTTAATGTTTGAATAATTTTGATAGACTATGATTGGATAAAGAGAGAAGTGAAAGCTGGGCGTGGTGGCACATGCCTGTAATCCAAGCGACTTGGGAGGCTGAATCAGGGGGATCGCGAGTTCAAAGCCAGCCTCAGCAACTTAGCGAGGCCCTAAGCAACTCAGTGAGACCCTGTCTCTAAATAAAATACAAAATAGGGCTGGGGATGTGGCTCAGTGGCCAAGTGTCCCTGAGTTCAATCCCTGGTTCCAAAAAAAAAAAGAAGCGAAGGTGGGGAACTGATGGATAATTTATTAAAACTCAAAATGAAATCTAGGAATTGTAGATTGTTGTAAGTAGTTCTTAGCAAGTAAGCTGCTGTGTTTGGCGTACATATGATTCATTTATGATATTGAAATTGATGCACATGTTGGTAATCAGGTCCAGGATGTGGTCATGGGAGTATTGGCTAAGTAAGGCCTGGGGTCAGAAAATGGAGCAGCCAGGCTGTTGATAGAGTCATCATTGTGTCTGTTGAAGACAGCTAGAATGATAACTGGAGTGGTACCGAAGAAGACAGAGCCACTAAAGCCTTTGAGTATGACTTATCAGGACATATAAGCAGCAAAGAAGTGTAATAGCAGCCAGTAGACTACTTAAAGAAAAATTGAGGTTTTTACAAGAGGAATGTAAAGATATCATTTGCATATGGCACCTAAAAGTAAGGACAAAGCTTGTAGGATAACTGAGAGAGAGAAGACAGCCTGCATTTGAGATGAATACTAGAGAAATCTCTTCAAGTGGTAGCCAGGTTCTTTTCAGGCAAGAAGCCAAAGGGGAGTTAGCTAGTGACATATAGGAAGTTCCAGGGTCAGGGGAGAGGTAGGGAATTTAGTCTGAATAGAGGCTATACAGAGAAGGTTGGGGATGAGAGTTTGGGTGATCATGGATGACTGACATAAACACACACAGGTGGATTGATTGGCTTAGTCCTGATTGTTTTTCAAAGGAGGAAGGGTATCTCATTTTCATGCTGTGGTTGTCAGCAGTTTAAGAGAGATTATTCCTTTGAGGCAACATCTTCAGGCAGAGATTGGCTGTAAGGTCAAACATCTAGGAGACAGCAGAATAAGAGTCCAGTGTTTCCTGGGACGTTGAACCAGGAGGGACTACAGAGTCATGTCACCACACCTGGCTTAAATTTGAATTTTTTGCATTAACTTTTGGGAATAACTCAACTGAGGCTACTGGTCAGGAATTTTCCAAGATGGTGTGGAGAGGATTATAAGACCTAAAAGTACTGTTTTCTGCAAGTACTATATCACTGTCTGCAGGGATGTTAGGAGTAAGAAAATGGTGTTTGTAGTAGGGGTGAGTGTATAGGATTGGGCCAGCCTATGTGAACTTAAGTTTCTTGCTACAGATCTTTCAGCCCTGTCCATCCCACTTTGCTCTCTCTCACATTTCTCTAATTCTGGAAGCCTCCCAGCTATAACCCTTTGCTCATTCTGTCATAATATAATTAATATTGAAAGAGTGTTTTCAGGAGAATCAGAATAATCAGAGACTAGTTATGTCTTTATCAAGATTTCTTTCAGTGCACGTAAGTAAGTTATATACCCCTATGGGTTTTAGGTTCTCATAAAATAAAGGTTTGGAACTGGCTGATTCATTTGGATCCTTCCAGTTCCTTTGTTTTTTCCATGAAAAATCAGGCTGCCTTAGAAGATGAACTGTTGCTAATTACCTGCTGTGTGCGTTGTCTGTGCTGGGTACACCCTGGGAACATAGAGATTAAACAGACTCAGTTTCATCCCTTGAGTTATTCATAACCTGGTGACATTATGAATATGGTCAGTAAGATGAAATTTGGAAACTGCTGCATAGAAATATAAAGTGCTGTTAAATTTTGGGGAAAGGTTGAAGGGGCTTCTGCAGAGGTTTCATGGAGGAAGTGAATCCAGTTGGACCTTGAAGAATGAATAGAAGTTTGCTTAGCAGACAAGTTGGGACAATTTATGCAGATAGAACAGTAAGGCAAAGGTAGGAGCATGAAAGAATACTGAGCTGGCCTGACAACCACCTACTATTCTAGGGAATAGTACAGATGAACCTAGAATAGGTGGGGAAGGGAACAGATATTTATTGGACATCTATTTTGTGCCAAGCAGCGTGCTGGTGCTTTGTGTGTGTGTGTGTGTGTGTGTGTGTAAGCTTTTGAATTCTCATAACTCTATAAAATAGGTTAGTCTGGTTTGTATTTTACATAAGAGGCAATGGAGGAGGAGAAATTAAAGTAGCTTTTCTGAAGGCCCAGAAACAACCTACAGTTTTCCTCCCTGTTGTCCCAGTAGTTACTTTCTTGTTATTAAAGCCAAGCAAGTGGCTGGAGGGTGCATAGTGGGGATGTTTTTGACGTATTAGAAGGACATCCCTCAGCAAATTCAAGTCTGCGGCATTCCAGTCCCCTGCCAAAGAAAATCTCTTGGCACAGTTTAATTAAAGATCAGATTCTCATAACCAGGCGTCAAGGGCATACAGTACTCCTGAGTTCTGGGAGGAGAGTTGGTCATGCAAGTTGTAGCTGCCCTGGGTTGTTCAAAGTAAGAAATGTGATTAGTATGTGAAGTAGGTTTCATTTCTTCTTCCTTTCCCTCTTTCATTTTAAATAATGGCCTGAGAGATTACCTGCAGATATTAAAGATGTTCTAGTCCACTCCTTTGCCTCTTGAGGCAGCAGTGAAGTGTGTGATGTAATGGTCTGTCACCATGTAGATGTCATTTCAGGTCCTTGCCTCTGCTACGCACTTGGTGTGTGATCCTGGGTGACTGGCAGCATCTCTGAAACTTTAATTCTTTGGATTTGCTTACTGTTTTATTCCCAGCATCTAGTCTAGCCTGGCAAACAGTAGATGATAAATATTTGCTTTAATGAATGATAAAAATGATACCAGCTAAATAGATTTCCAAGGTTTCTGTAAACTCCAAAGTGGATCTAATGTTAGTGATTATTAAAATATGAGCCCCAAATTATGATTGAAATCTTAGTTGTAAAGGTAATTAGTCAAGGAGATTCCCTAGGGAAATAGTTTCTTAGAATTTCAGCAACTCTCTTAGGAAGTTTTGAGGACTGTCCTAAACTCTCAGTCCCATGCTATGAGCTAAAGGCTCACAGGGTCCTCAGTGTAGATGGATAGCAGCTGATGTCTTTCACCTCTTTTCTTTTGTTGTTATCTACTCCACGGCCTTGTTTTTTAATCAACAATGTCATCTATTATTTTTAAGATAGGGCATTTATTGCCCAGCTCTAGAAAACCTTAGAAAAGACCATTTTTCTGACCCATGCTATATGTGATGCAGAACATAGAAGGCCTATATTAATATGCTGTGTTCCACTTTTTCAGTGTCCCACTGTCGTTGCTTTATGTTACATTCCACCACACTGTACTGTCACATTCATGTTATTCTATTCTCTAGGATGCATTTGCCATCTTTTTTCCCCATCAAAATCATTCATTTGTTTATTACCTGTTTTCTTTGGACCAGGTGCGGTACTAATGCCTGAATCTATACCAGGTCAATTGAATCAGAGACTTAGGGATCCAGCCCAAGTACTAGTGTTTTTTCTACCAACATTATTTTAGGAAAAGTTTCAAACATTAAAGGGGTTTATAGTGCATACTTGTGTACCCACCACCTAGATTCTGCTACCATTCACATTTTCATACACAGTCAAGTATTGTATAATGAATGGCATTTTGGTCAACAAAGTAATTATGTACAATACATAATATTTAATAATGATAATAAGCAACTATACCTTATGTATTTACTATACATTTTCCACTATTATTTTAGAGTGTACTTCTACTTACAAAAACAAGCTTACTGTAAAACAGTATGCCCTGTTGTGATGGCACCAGCTTTATATGTCTTGAGTTATCACATGTGTTGCTCTCTCTTTTTTTGTGGTGCTGGGAGTCTATACCAGCTGTACAAATGCTAGACAAGCAATCTACTGTTAAGCACACCCTAGCCCTACTATGTCTCTTGATTGCATCAAGAAGGCATGAGTGATTGACCTATACTATCTAGGTTTGTGTAAATATACCCTGTGATGTTCGCACAGGGACACATTTCTAGGACATTTCCCTGTTGTTATGCAATGCATGATTGCACTTTATCACTTGAGTTGCATCTTACACATTGACTTGTGTATTATGTTATATCACATCCTTGTACTCATCTATTAATCTTTTTTTAAAAAATGCATTTCAAAATAAATTGCAAATATTAGTACACTTTCGTCTAAGTACTTTAGCATTAGTGTTTTAAAAACCCACAGGGAATAATAGTCCAACCCTGATAGTCAAGAGTTGGAGACCTCTAGGCTGACCTGTTTATTTTTAAGTTGCCATACTTAAATACCACTTTTTGTGAAACTTCACTGATTATCCCAGTTCAGTTTAGTCTTTCATTTCTGTGCTTGGACATTTTACTGTTCTGCGGCATGTTCATAGCTGGTCTGGCATTGTGGTTTTCTAGGTCTGCTTCTTGGCTTACTAGACTGTGAAAGCCTCCAGGTTTGGGTAATATCTTATTCATTTATTTATTTTTCCATTCATTCATTAATTCATTATCTATTTATTTATTCATTTATTCCTGGTTTCTAGCATAGCACCTTATTCAGTAATTATTCAGTAAACATTTATTGATTTTGAACTGTACTTGAATGAAGAATCTGGAAATGTATCAAAGGTGTATTTAGCTTTTATATGTCTTTAATCACAATACCCATGTTTATGGTGTATTTTTTTTTTTTTTAGTTTGAGAAGCACAGATTCATTTATCTTCATGGAATTTAGCTTATGGTAAACATTTGGTAAAGGTCAATCAAGTTCAACCCAGACATGCTTATTATATTTTTATATCTGCCATTGTCTATATTTGACTGACATAAACGTAAATCAAAAGTAGCAGAATTCATATCAGAAAAAGTATGTACATATGGGCTAGAATTATCTCAGGAACAGTATAAAATCCTTTGGCAGAGAGTTTAAAGATGAGGTTTGAAAGGCTAGGGGTATAGCTTGGTAGAAGAATGGTTGCCTAGCATGCATGGGGCCCTGGGTTGAATTTCCAACACCGAAACAAAAATTGAATTTTTCTGTGAAGAATAAGTAAAAGATGAATAAAATTTTTATCTGTTTAGAGAGAGAGGGTTCTATCTATCTTTAAATTGCTGTGTGATCTTAGCCAATTTCTCCTGTTCTTTGAACCTTAATATTTCTACCTTGAATATGAAAGGTTTGGGTTAGATGATCTCTCTCTAAGGTTGCTTCTGACCTTGATGTTATGCACATCTTAAAATCTTTGATTTCCTTGTTCTGTTTAATACCAGTGGCTGTGGAATCCAGAGTTACAAAATGGAAAGAGGTAGTTGTCAATGAACACACTCCTTCCCTAATTCCTGCCCATTTTTATTCAGAATATAAAGTTGCTTACACATGGTGGCTGTTTGAAAAGTGTTTTCTTTCTTTTTTTTATGTTTTAGCATTGTACCTATGCTTTTTATAGCGCTCAAAAGAAGCACAAATTACTATTCCTCCTTGGTTGCCTCTTGATCAGTGTAAGTCTAGAGACAGCAGAGTGAGAAACCAGATAGCATTTTGTAGGTGATGAGACTTCTGTAATAAATAACAGAGCCAAGACTTAACCCCAGATCTTCTGACTTTATCTTGTCATCTTTTTATATATCACCCTACTGGTGGCCCTTTTGAAACTTGACAATGATCTTACATTTGTTACAGTTGTTCAATTGATCAATAATTAATTACTTCAGTATAATATTTTTCTCATAAATTATTAGGCTCCCTGAGTCTCTAAGGCAATTGGTTACATGTGGTCCAGTTTGTCTTTCTCTCTGTTGTATCTTTTCATTGTCTGGAATGGATGGAAGACTTCCATCTACACTGTTATTAGAAATGTTGTCCTCAGGTCTATCTTTGTACTGCATCTTATCAGAAGGCATTGGTTTCTTATCCTCCCAAGGCTGTTTCTTACAGGGACTGTGAAAAGACTTAAGGTGTGTTTGCTGTCCTCATTCAAGAGTTGAGTATTTTTTCCTTCTCCTTTCAGAACCTGTTTTCCTGTAAACAAGTTTAAAAATATGCTAATCATTGTGCTGAGCATAGATGAACAAAATGACCATTGAGGATAGATCTATGAGTGTAAAGATAGGAAAGACTGTGGAGCAATTATAGGAAAGGGCTGCTTGGAGGGCTGCAGGGAAACTGGAAAGTAATGTACAAATCCTGAGTTCTAATAAATTCAAAGGGCAGTGATCAAGAAAGTACAGAATTATGTTCTGGGAGTATAGTTCAAAGGTACTAGAAAAGTTTAGCATTGAGAACAGATTTTGGAGATATTGAAGGCTTATTTCAAATATCTAAAGTTCTGTCTAGGGGAGAGGGAATAGACTTTTCTGAATAGCTCTGAGAGAGAGGATTTAGGACCAACAGATGGAAGTGATTATTTTACTTTGTTTATTCACTTATTCTTCTATTTCAACAAGTTTGTTCAACAAATCTTTATTGGTTGCCTATTCTGTGCCAGGCCTGGAATTGGGGATTGAGAAATACATAAAATATGAACTTTATCCTTAAGGAGTTCATAATCTTAAGTTTGCCAAGGAGGAGAATGAAAGGAGATGCAAATGTGTAAACAGAAAATTGAGATGCAGTATGAGGTAGATAGAACTTAATGTAAGTGAGAATTCTTTAAATGAGCAGACAAGACAGACGAGGCAGTCTTTTGAAATTATAAATTTCCTGTCATTGAAGGTTTTTTTAAGTACAGTAGGATGACTTAGGCTGGAATGTGATAAAGAGTTTGAAATAGATTTCAGCAGATTTTAGATTATAAGGAAGTTGGAATCCCTTTGAAAATGAAGCTTTACCCCTGAGCATTCTCCAAACATAGTGAAAGACTGAGACATGGAGAAAAGCCTATTTTAGGAAGGTTGGTGAAGTCTTTCCTGCAGGCCTGAAAGGAGCTACATTCAGTGAAGCCATTGACTGAAGGACCTGGAAAGCCAAGGAGGGCTTGATTAGGGTATCAGGTGGCTGCAGGAGTATAATTTTGAAACTGGCAGTTGGAGTGGGAACGTATACTTAAGAAGTTAGACAGTAGATGCTCTCTCCGGGAAGCTAAGGGGCTTGGGTTGGGGCTAGAAAGAATAGCAAAGGCAAATCTAGGAAGTGAGACTGGAAGAAATGAATAAAAAATACACTACGCAGAGAGTCAACCTAGATTAACAAAATTGTCCTTGCTTATTTTTTGCTCAAAAAGAAAAGTAAGGAACAGTTGGTTTGCTAAAGGTGAGTTAAGATGAATTATGCAAAGAAGTGCATCTTGAGTCTGACTTTAAAAGATAAGACTTTTATCAGAAGAGAGAAATCAATGACAGGAAGCATGATAGTTTGTGTGTGTGTGTGTAAATGTGTGTAACTAAGACTATTTGATGACCTGGGAGTGTATTTCAGTGGTACAGTGCATGTGCAAGACCCAGGTTTAGTTCCTTGCACCACACGTGAACACACACACACAGAGAATACTTGGAAAGTTCAGGAGAACAGATTTCTGAGGTGTAATATGGAATGTAGGTTGTGTCTAGATATGGTGGCTCAATTTGTAAGATAGATGGATGTCAGATTGTGAAGGACCTTGAATTTCATTTGTATTGCTAAACTCCTTAAAGGCAATGTCAATGTCTGTCTGTCTGTCTCTCTCTCTCTCTCTCTCTGTCTGTATATATACATACCTGTGCAAACTTTATTAATTCAAATATTTAGTCTGTTATAAATTAGATACTATATAGGATTGCAGATATGGCAAATTGGGTTCAACATTTGAGGGACATTATGACTTCTGGGGGAAATATACCAGTAAACAATTACAACATAGTAAAAAATAGTAAAAAGAATGTGATAACCTGGAAATGTACCCATTGCCTTGGAGCATGGAGAAGACACCTTACTTTTTGTTTTTATTTTGTGGGAGTACTGGGGATTGAATTCAGAGGCAGTCAACCACTGAGTCACATCCCCAGCCCTGTTTTGTATTTTATTTAGAGACAGGGTCTCATGGAGTTGCTTAGCGCCTCGCTTTTACTGAGGCTGGCTTTGAACTCCTGATCCTCCTGCCTCAGCCTCCTGAATCTCTGGGATTACAGGTGTGTACCACCATGTCCAGCTCACCTTACTTCTTGACAGTCAGAATACTTCCAAAAGGCTTCATGAAAGAAGCAATCGTAGAATTAAACCTTGAAATGAGTGAATTCACAGTTTGAGGGTAGGGAAATTGACATTCTAGGCAGAGAAAGCAAAATGTATAAAGGAATGGAAATGTGAAAGTTGTAGTATATTTAAAGAAGTTGCAGAAGTTAGGTGTGGCTGGGGTGTAAGGGGCATTAGAGGGAGTAGAAGGGTGGAAATGAGACTGATGGATAGGCTAGGCCAAATGATAAAGGGTCTCTAAAAAAAGATTAAGGACTTGGTAGCTTTTATTCTGGTATGCCAACAAAGGATTTTTAAAGTAGAGGAACTATGTGTTTTAAGGTCACCGATAGCTCCAGAGAAAGGATTGAGGAAAAGGTTGTATATAGGGAGGCAGGAGGGATCAGTAGTTCTTCATTTATTAGAAAATATTAAAAAGACCTCTGTATTTTTCATAGCATTTTAAGTTACTGATTTTAAAGCAGCAGTATTCCAATCTGGCTGACATTAGAGTTATTAATTTGCAAAATACTTAATTTTGACCTTAACCTAACCATACTACATCAAACTTTATGGGGCCAGGCCATTGCATCTCTATTTCTAAAAAGTCCTGGGTGATTATTATGGTTTAAAATAATTTTTTTTCATACTTGTATATAGGGTAATAATGTCTGTCTCATTATGTTGTTCTTTTGAAGACTTTTATCTTTAAAGTATTGTTTGTTTAAATCCAAGGAGCTTATATTCTAAATTGTCATAATTAAACATATAATTCCTACTGTAACATGAATGAATAATGAGAAACTACAAAGGCTGGATACATTTATGTCTCTCCATTGTTAAGGACAATTGCTTACTTTAAGATAATAGTATCTATCGTCACTAAAACTCTTCGTAGCATGTAATACAAATTTTTTTCTTTAATTTAGATTTTATTCCATTTCCCAGAAGTGTTAGAGATTATTGCCAATATATTCAGCAGGATGGTTAGTGCATGACAATCATATATGTAGAACAAGATAGAATTTTAGAGGAGGTAGATACAGTTCAGAAGTAACCTTTTCCTTTAAAGGGCCAAATAGTAAATATTGTAGGTTCATGAGTATACAGTTTCTGTTTTAATTATTCAGCTTTGCCAGTATAAGGTAAAAAAGCTAGAGACAATATGTATGAATGATGTGCCTGAGTTCCAATAAAACCATTTACAAAAACAGCAGTTTTGCTGACCCTTGATGTAGTCAGTTCCAAAGATGGAAAGTGTAACTTGCTTAAGGGTGCAAAATTAGAGGTGGTAAAAGAATTTACTGTGTGAAATTCTGTTAGCAATTGTATTTAACCTTCATATAGATGAATAAATGGAACCTGACAGATTAAGACAATTCTCTAAAGCTAGTAAGTGTTATGGGTTTCCCACTTGGTTTTTGCTTGGATGAATTTCTTCTTTTCAGCTGCATCTGGATGGTTGTCTGTGTTCTCTAGTGTTTCAGATATGAGGCTGCAGAGAAAAGCAAGATCCTAGTGCGTTTTTAGCAATGGTTAGCACACAGTAGGCATTTACATATGTGAAAATTTTTGACTGAATAGGCTAACAATATTTGTGGTGTGCAGTGGAAGGGCCATATAATTTGGATTCTTGAATATTTTTAACATGCATTTTCTTTTGCTCAACAATAATAAAAGAGCTATGTTCTTTCTCTTGATTCTAGTAGCTGCTGCTGCTGGTGGTGACAATGTCAAATAACGGCCTAGACATTCAAGACAAACCCCCAGCCCCTCCGATGAGAAACACCAGCACTATGATTGGAGCTGGAAGCAAAGACACTGGAACCCTAAACCACGGTTCCAAACCTCTGCCTCCAAACCCAGAAGAGAAGAAAAAGAAGGATCGATTTTACAGATCCATCTTACCTGGAGATAAAAGTACAGTATTTGATTTCTTTCTTATCATTTGTCTGCTTTTAAAAAAAAAAAAACAAAGCAAAACAAAACTTTTTCTAACTTGGATAAAAGGTCTGTCCTTCCTTGACTTAATTTTCCTTTTATATCTTTTATTTTCTTGTTAAATTTTTCCCTTGTCTTTCCTTCCTGAAGTGGCAAAATGGAAAATAGTCCCATTTTGTCCTGTTTAATTATATTTGAGCAAACTTCTAAGTGAGTAATTATGCTCTTGCCAGAGTTTATACAGTCTGAAGCCATTTATTTGCCTTCTTTAAGTTCTTAAACTGTTTATGAAATCACTAAATCTAAGGAATTTTGAAACGTCCATGTTTTTCCCCAAATTAGTTTCATTTGGAATGCCTTCTTTCCACATTCTTGATTACATCTTCTTTGTTCAGATCTCCTAGTCCCACACCTGGATTTGGGGATTAAATATCAGTAAGAGTAGCAAGGAATGACTGAGAAAAGGAAGGAGAGATAAGTAGAATTCACTGTGAGTTCACTATGAGTAAGTCATATTAGGCAGCCTCATTTCTTTCTTAAAAGTAAAACTTCTGGAAGAGTAATCAGGATTTTAACAACACATGGGAAAAAGTCATTGACATCCTTATGGATGAGGTGATGAAAAACAGGTTTGGGTGTCCACACAGATACCTTGTTTGTTTTTTTTTTTAATCCTAAAAATGTTAACTTAGGTTACTGTTGATCTGAAGTAAAGTTCTCAGTTAAGCTTGCAGGTCCTTGTTCTTGTGACACACCAAAGCAATTGGCTTTCTACCTGTAAATAGTTATCACTGAACTTCAGATTTAGATAGATCTGTTTCACCACTTACCATCTCTGTGACCTTAGGCAGTTAACCCCTTTGACCTTTAGTTTCCAATCTTTAAATTTGATATAATATTTTACAGGATTGTTCTGAAGATTACATGCAAATTTTCTGATATAGTACCTTCTATGCAGAAAGTACTCAAAAGTTGGTTCTCTTTCTCTTTACTCCTTTGTTGATGAATAGAAGCCTGGAGGCACAGCTAGGGATTACATGACAAAATCAGAACTGGGATTCTGAAATAGGCAAATATAAAAGCACAATGATGAGAAAATATCCCATGTTGTAGACAAATATACTTGAATAACTACAGATCAAGGGAGATGTAGGTGATAGTATCATTAACCAAATGAGGAACACAAGGAAGAGGAACAAATTAGGACTGGTGGTTGAAGAACAGAGAAGATGATGGATGTTTCAGAGATCTTCATATTGATATGTCTAATAGGCAGATTTCACATATGGTAAATGTTGAGTGACTTAAATGAACTGAAATGAATAAACTCTTGAGGACTTTTAATGAGTTACTTGTGGGCTTGTATCTGTGTGTATAGATCCCTTCCTCTACTTCATCTTCATTGTGGGGTTTTGGGAGTCTAAACAGAAGAGAATGTACTTAACTTTGATTCCTTGACTACTTCACTTATGAAATGGTTGTCAACTTCTTAAGTATAGGGGCTAGATAATTTCCCCAAATTATATATTTTATAAGAGATTTATATCTAGGTAGTATTACTCTTCCCTGAAGCCTTCTCCTACATATATAGACACTTTTTAAATCTCTCAATTTAGGTATGTATTAATTTTTACTGTTGTACTTTATCAACCAGTTTTCTTCCTAAAATTTTTTTTAGTTGTAGATGGACACAATACCTTTATTTTTTATTTTTATGTGGTGCTGAGGATTGAACCCAGTGCCAAACACGTGGTAGGCATGTGCTCTGCCACTGAGCTACAACCCCAGCCCTCAATGTTCTTGACCTCTGTAAATAATTAGGCTTTCAGCCCAAGTTTCCACAAGTAGTGAAATAGGACTTTTTACATTAAAAAGTTTAAATTGTTCTAACTGACTCAAACTGAGAACTAAGACTTCTGCCAGATAGGCATCATCAAAATCAAAAGTATTTGTGTTTCAGGGGATACTGTCAAGAAAGTAAAAAGATAACTCATAAAAGACATGCAGTTTTCCCAAATTATACATTAAAAAATTTTTTAGTTGTTAATGGACCTTTATTTATTTATATGAGGTACTGAGGATCGAACCCAATGCCTCACACATGCTAGGCAAGTGCTCTATCACTGAGCCACAACCCCAGCCCCTCAAATTATGCATTTTATAAGAGACTTGTATTTAGAATACATAAAGAACTTTCATAGTTCAAAAATGAGAAGACAAACAACCTAATTTAAAAAATAGACAAAGTATCTGAATGAATATTGCTCTAAAAAAGTTACACAGATGGCAAATAAGCACATGAGAAGATGATTCACGCACTGGTCATCAGACAAATATATATGTCAAAACCACAATGACATATTCTTTCAATACCTACTACAATGGATGTCATGAAAAAGACAGATGATATCAAATGTTGGTGAGGATGTATAGATATTGCAGCTCACATAATTGCTGGTGGGTATGTAAAATGATGCAGACACTGAAAAACAGTCTGGCAGTTCCTCAAAAGGTTAAATGTAGAGAGATCATATAACCCAGAAGTTCCACCAAAGAGAAATGATACACATCCACATAAAAACTTGTACTGAAATGTTTGCAGCAGCATTATTCATAATAAGCCAGAAGTATAAATGTGGTATATCCATACAATGAAATATTATTTGATAACAGAAAAAAAAAGAAAAATCCCAAACCATGGTGTAAGATGATAAACCTTAGAAATATTGGGTTAACTGAAAGAAGCCATAAAGGATCACAGTGTATGATTCCATATATGTGAAATGTCCACAAAAGGCAAATTCATAATCAAAAAACATATTCGTGCTTGCCTAGAACTGCAGAGGCGGAGAGGCAGGTGGGATTGTAGGGTGATACCTAAGAAGTGTGAATTCCTTTCCCCTTCCTTTCTTCCTTCCTTCTTTTTCTTGTGGTACTAGGGATTGAACCCAGGAGCATTCTATCTCTGAACTATATCTCTAGACACCCTGCCCCCCTTTTAAAAAATCTTATTTTGACACAGGGGTCTCTCTAGGTTGCCCAGGCTGGCTTTGAACTTGTGATACTCCTGCCTCAGCTTCCTGAGTTGCTGGAATTACAGGTGTGCACCACTGTGCCTGACTCTTGGGTTTCTTTTTGAAGTGATGAAAATGTCTTAAAATTGTGGTGATGATGTTTTCCCAGCTCTGTGAATATACTAAAAACCATTGAATTGTAAACTATATGGGTGAATTGTATAGTGTGTGAATTATATCTCAATAAAGCTGTGTATACATTTTTTTTTAAAAAGATTACTGTCTGAAACAACAATTGGGAACTGAACCTTCATTGGAGCCGAAGGGATAATGTTATATGCTGAATGGGAAAGTAAAGGTCTAGATATTTCAATCATAGTCTCTCATACAATGGCTACCTTATTTGGGTCAGTTACTTCTCTGTACACTTCAGTACCTTCTTCTAAAAAATGAGTCAGAACAACAGATATACACAGTTTCTTTTAGCTTTGAAATCCTGTAATTATATAAATGTGGAATTGCAAAGATGTCATTGGATCAGGCTTGTTTATATAGGTGAAAAGACACTAGGCTATTGTGAAGTACTTTAATCAGTGATAGAGCTATAGAACCAAAGTTCTTCTGGAAATTGTAGCTGAGTAACCCTCTGCCAAGTCTGGTCTGAAAATAAATCTCATTGTGTCAAGATCAAAGTGGCATCTCTGTAGGTTGAAAGCACAGAGTAGAAAACACAATTATGAGAAATTCTTGCAAAATGATCTATCTAATAACCTGTCTTTCATTTCCTAGTTATGTATTTTCTGCAGATTGTCTGAGCACATTGGTCTCACCCCTTTGATTTAAGACCCTTTCGGACATTATTAAAGCATATGTGGAAATGAAATGAGGCTGTTTTTTCTTTTTGTTTGGAGTCTTTGTTCAACCAACAGGCTATTCAATTTAGTCCTAGCAGGATACACAGTAGTGTTGACAGTGTTGCAATGGTGTGCCCTCCATATAGTGTTTGAGAATTTATACCAGCTTAAAAAGAAATGGTATAGAATTGGACTTAGAGAATCTAGATTGAATCCTACCTCTGGCATTTAATTCTATGGTTTATTTTTTTAATATCCTTTAATTCCAGTATCATCCTCTGTAAAGTGGGAATAATCCTAATTCCTGTCCACCCTATGTCATTAGTAGGCTTTTGTCTGTCACTTGACATAGTGAATATAAAAACATTTTCTAAACTATAAAACAATACAAATATGCAATTTATTTTAACAAAATATTGTTTATTGCTTATCTGATATCTGCAATAGCTTTTTTACTCTTGAAGAGGCTGAAGCTTAGAGAACTGTAAATTGCTCAAAGTCTTACATGTGGAAAGTGGTAAAGATGAGCATGGAACCTATTTCATCACAATATACTACTTATATCTCTGTTAATAGTTTTCAACCCTGGTTATACATTGGACTCATGGTGCTTCAAAATTACAGATGCCTGGTCCCATACAGACTTTTGGAGTCAGAATTTCTAGAGGGGTAGTATTATGTCTCTAGGGAGATGAGAAAGAAGAGTTCTCTGCAGTCATAGTTGAGATTTGAGCTGGCAGTGGGTAGAATGTCTGTGGGCATTAGCTAATGCTGACCTCCAGCATGGCCTCAGTGTGTGCCTGGGGGATGCATAAATGATTGGAAGGAGAAGCTGTAATTGAAGGCCTGTAATAGTGGTGCTGAGTTGCAGAATTCCATGTGGGAAAGCCTGGTTTCTGTGGTTAGGATCTGGAGCCTTTGGTTTATTCTAAGAAGTTTTGCAGCATTTAGTTTGGATCTTTTTCTGGCTGTATTTTCACAACCAAAGTAGAATTCTCTGAACTTGGGAAGAGTTTAGCAAAGTTAATTTTAACACTGAACTACGTCAGTGTTTATCGCTCCAAGTTTGGAATGTTTTACTGTCTTGTGCTCAGATTAGCTCAGCTGAGCCAGTGAGAGGTATGGCTTAAAAATAATTTTAAAAAATAAATAAAGCCAATGATTTGGGCTAAAACTTTAATGGCTGTACTGAAACATGGGATTTTCCAGGGTCAGTTTATTTTCCCAAACTATGAGAAATACAAATGGACTAGGCCACAAATAGGGCTAAAGGTGGGATGAGTGAGGTTGCAAGCCTCTTTTTCACTCTTTATTTCCTTAAGCTTAAAACCTCTAGTTGTATGAAATCAGGATGATTCTTTCTTCTTCTGTCCTCAGCCATGTTTCCTTTGTCTTGATGAGTAGATTGAGAAATCCACTCTGTTTATTTTTTTTAGTTGTAGATGGACAAAATACCTCTATTTTATTTATTTATTTTCATGTGGTGCTGAGGATTGAACCGAGTGCCTCACTAGGCAAGTGCTCTACTGCTGAGCTACAACCCCAGCCCCCTACTCTGACAGTTTCTAATAGTAATGATAACTCATTTTTGTGAGGTTTAGTTTGCAAAACCATACTTTTTTTTTTTTTTACTTTTGTAATAACAATAACAAAAAATGGTCATGGTAGTCACAAATAATAATAAAATAGTAATAATAAAATAGTAACAGTAACCCAGCTATTCTTTATTGAATACCTTTAGGTGCTACAAGTTAAATTAAGAGCTTTGATATTTGTGAAGTACAACAGTTGTTTTAGGTAGATAAATATTTTACTGTACAGATAGGTTCATAGTTGGTAAATAACTTGCCCAAGGTAATCTAGTTATGGAATGACAGGTGTGGAATTGGACCTCTGTCTGATTCCAAGGACTTTTCCACTATATGACACTTATACTCTTGGGCTTTGAGTAACAGTGACTTGTCAGATGTCACATGCTGTGTAGTTGAAGTTCATGAAGTCTGAATTTGAACCAATGTCTTTTGACTTCTGAACTGTAGTCTTTCATTCTCTGAAGCATTTGGATACCACATAGGGTTTGAAGATTCCCAGCCTTGAGTTGTTCAGACTAGTGCTTTCAGTGGAACTCATTTGGCTGGTTCTTTGAACTTATTTTTTTTTTAACAATTTGCATTTAATAGCATTCATTTTGTCACTTACTGCCATATTCAGTGTGTTATATGGTGAGGGCACAGTGCATATAGAAACTGTGAAACCAGGCACAGTAGTATATACATACATGCTCAGCTACTTTGGAGGTTGAGGCAGGAGGATTACTTGAGCCAAGGAGTTTGAAACCAGCCTGGGCTACACAGACCCCATCTCTAATAAAAGAGAAGCTATCCAGGAGTTTGAGTGCTTGAGGTTGTTGACACTCCTATCCTTGATTGGGTGAAATTGAGTAAGTTGTTTGACCTTTAGCCTAGTTATTTTACCTGTAATATGGGTGGATAATAATATTTATTATTTATATATTTATGTAGATATGCATATATACTCCTTTTTTCTTAATATAGTCAATTACATTTAGTTTTTTAAAAATCAAAGTATACCATATAGTTTATCATCTTAAAATGCGTAATTCAGTGGTTTTAGTATATTTACAAAATTGCACAATTAAGGGCTAAGGGTGTAGCTCAGTGGTGTAATGCTTGTCTAACATGTGTGAGGCCCTGACTTGGAGCCCCAGCCCTGCAAAATAGAAAAAAAAATGTGTGATCGTTACAACTAATATCAGTATGTGTTTATCTCTCCAAAAAGAAACCCTGTACTTGTTAGCAGACACTTCACTTTCCACTGCTCCCAGCCTCTTCACAGCCTCTAATCTACTTTCTGTCTACGGATTTGCCTGTTCTGGACATTTTGTATAAATGGAATTATGCAATATGTGGCCTTTTGTGACTGGTATCTTTCACTTAGTATAATGTAATGTTTTCAAAGTTCATTCATTTTGTAGCATAGATGAGGACTTCATTTCCTTTTATGTCTGAATTTCATTATAGAGATATACCAAATTTTATCTGTTCATCATTTGAGGGACATTTGGATTATTTCTACTTTTTGACTGTTTTGGACATTTACATGCAGGTTTTTGTGTAGATGCATGTTTTCATTGGATTTCTCCAGACTCATACTACTAGTCATCACACACACAAAAATTGGTAAGCAACAGTAGCTCCAAGGAGACTTAAGTTTGTGGCCTTGTGATATGAGACCATCAGGATCCTGGGTTTGCTTTATTTTTTCCACTATCTCCTCAACCCCAAATTCAGAGTATATGCCTAGTAAGAGATTTTAGAATTGGATTGACACACTGGGCAGGTGGAAAGTCAAAAGAAAGATCACACTGTTTACTCCTCTGGGCCTTTGCTCATTCTGTTTCTTTCTGGAATAATCTTCCACATTTTTGCCTAGCTAACTCCTATTCATCCTTCATGCCTTTTTTCAGATATTATCTTTTTCAAAAAGTGACTTATTGCCTACCTTCATCTCTATTCTAAGCATGGGTCATTGTCCTGTTTTGCAGATTGAGGACTTGAAACTCAGAGACTTTCTCCCAGGGTTGCACAGTGAGTTAACAACAAAGATAATACTGAATCCTTCTTCCCCTGACTCCAATTTCAAAATTGTTCCCACTAGTAATCTTTGGATTCAGTCATCTTAGACTTTTCAGCTATAAAATGGTAATCCATGCTGTCTGGTTCCTTGGGTTTGTTGTGAAGAGCCAGGGAGGCAGTGAATGTGAAGGGGCTTTTATAAAGGGCTATGCACATGTGAAGGTAGTGGTTGTTACTTCCCAAAAGCAATTAACTGAGTTCCAAGTGACTATGGGACTACATGGCTTTTTCGTCATATCTGTTCTACATTCTTGCCTCAGGAACTCTGTTCCCTGCTGGTGGTCCCTAGCTAGTGAGGACTCAGCCAAAATTGCATAGCACCCAACCTCCATCTGCCAGCTATATTTCCCTGTTTTCCTTATTTCCCTCTTCTCCTATTTTAGCCAGGGTCTTCCTCTTCTCAAGTCTGGTTTATATTAAACTGTTAGTCAGCAGTTGCTTCCATTCAAATCTGTCAGAAGGGATCAGGGGTGTAATGAAGGGTAAAAGACTTGATCAGGTAGACTGAGTCTTACCACCATGTGCTCTGTGATTCAGGGCAGGTTAGTAACTTTCCAGGGCCTCTCCCTTCAGAGAGTGGAATTAGATGGTCTCTAAAGTCATTTCCTAGTATTTTCTAGGGTTTTCATGAACTAAGTAAACTCTGTGCTGGGTTCTGTTTGAGATTCAAAAGTATAATGGTCATAATGAGAAGCCATGATTTTTTTCCTCAGCTTACTACATTTTACTTCTTAAAAATAGCAAGGGATCATACAAGACAGGAAATGACTAGATGGATAGTAGAGTAATAGACTCAGAGCCTTGGGAATTCACAGGGAGAGGAAAGGTCAGGAAATCCTTCCTGGGAGAAGTCTTTAAAAGATAGCTGAGACAGAGAGAATGAACATTCCAAGCAAGGAAATGCAAAGAAATAAGCAAAAATGTGGAGGTGGGAATATGTGAGGTATATTCCAAGGTCACGGGTCGTCACCTTATTTCCGTTTCATAGACTTGTAGAATTCAGGAGCTGGAAGGGCCTTAAGTCCATCCCCCTATGATTTCATTTCCCCTGACTCTTTCCAATAAGCTAGTCATCCTCTGAGCCATTCTCTGAACCTTCATTACCAAAGTTTCTTCTGGACTTGATAGTCTATGCCTATAGTATTATATTATGTAGTCTTTTAATAATATGCAATAGACATAATGCATAAAATACAATAAAATATATAAGCATAAAAACTAAATAAAACATTAATATAGTTGTAACTTCCCTAAAACCTTTTAAGTGATCAGATCAGAGGGAATTTAGAAACAGAAAGCAGTTCTAAAGCCCTGCCACATGTCCTTCATATTCTAGCTGTGAGTGAGACAGATGGAATTATGTCTTAAATGACTGCTTGACTTGGGCCCTGGTATAACCCTTAGCCTTCTCTTTCTTAAAGCAGCTGCTTCTGGAAGAGAAATTGCCAACTACATAAATAGTTTAAACCCTAGCAATTGGCATGTGGGCAAATGGTTCTTATAAAGACACTAAAGAAAGACCTTTGGAATCAGACCTGGATTCAAATCGCAGCCGCATTAGAGGCTGAGAATAAATTATTCAGTAGTAATATTTATTAGTGAGTTTGTGAGAATAAAGGAAAATGTATGTCATGGTACATATACATGGTAATTTCTTAATGCTATTTCTTCTCATTACATCAAAATAAATTTTCTTAATTCAACTTGAAATTCTCCAGGGGAGATAAAGTAGTAGAATGTAAAGGGCCTTGGCTTTGACTTCATTTACTTAATGATGTTAGGCAAACCTAGACCACAGTTTCCTAATCTACCAGTAAAAATCGCCTCTCGGGATTATGGTGATTATGTGAGATAGTATATATAAAATGTCTATTTAAAAATCTGTGGGAGGGCTGGAGGTATAGCTTGGTGGTATAGCCCTTGCATAGCATATATGAGGCCCTGAGTTTGATCTCCAGCACCACCTCCCCACTCCCCTACAAAACAAAGAAACAGTAGAATGCCATCTCAGGAACAAATCTAGTTATAGAGCTTTGAGAATACTTATTCTTCTTGTTTCATAGACTCACCAAATATGGGAGTTAGAAAGGCCCTTAAGATCATCAAGTACACCTGAGCTGAGCCCAGTGGGTCATGCCTGTAATCCAACCTACTAGGGAGGCTGAGGCAGCTGGATCACAAGTTTGGGGATAGCCTCAGCAACTTAGCAAGACCCTATTTCAAAATAAAAAACAAAAAGGGCTGGGGTTGTGGCTCAGTGGTAGAGTACCGTGGGTTCAATTCCTAATACCAGAGGATGTAGGTCATTTAATTCATTCTCCTCATAGTCCAGATGGGAAAGCAGAGATCCTGGACTATATACTATGATGAGATAGAAGTAAAACTGACTTGTACTCTAGATCTTATTTTTTTTCCTCCTATTTTATTTCCTTTAATCAGAGTTATGCTGGATTAGTGGGAGGCATGAGGACTTCAGAATTTCTTTTGGCTGGTGTGCTGAACTGCCAGCTGCTTTAAAATGGGGTTAGTGGGGGCTGGGTAATCAGTTTTGTAGAAGTTTGGCTGAGCTGGCAAAATGAAACATTTATTCCTGTCCCAGAGAGAACTTGCATATCTCAGGTTCCTTAGACCACTTGACCAGTTGAGGTAGGTGTCTGGTCATTTATTCCTTTCTTCACTCACTATCTCAGCACCTATTTTGTGCCAGATATGTGGTAGCCCCTGAGAATTGGTGATAATTGAACGTGGCCCCTGCACTTGGTATTTAGTCTATTAGAGAAGATAAACACTCAAAATGTCAATTAGTCTGTTGGTATTGTGGGAACAGAGGAGAAGGTGAAGAACTCCCCAACCTAGAGATCAGGGAGAACTTCACAGAAGAGGACTTTCTGTATATCAGCTGGTTAGTGGTAAAATCAGGTCTATTAACTGTGACATATGTTCTTTCTGCTCCTTCTTTGCTTTAATTCAGAAAGAATTCAGTTTTTTTTACATGCATTGAACATCTACTCAAAGTCAGGTCTGTAGTTAGGGTCTGTAAATATGAATGTAAGTTGGACAAATCTTGTTCTCTAGGGGAACCTACAGCTTAGGAAAGAGCTGAAATAGCATAAAAACCTAGTAATACCCCTCTTTTAAAAATGTCCTCTTCCATATTTCTCTCACAGCAAATAAAAAGAAGGAGAAGGAGCGGCCAGAAATTTCTCTTCCTTCAGATTTTGAGCACACAATTCATGTTGGTTTTGATGCTGTCACAGGGGAGTTTACGGTGAGTCCTGGTTCACACAAAGCCCTTTAGACCTTTAGAATTCTGGCTGTGTGCTGTTAGATTCAATTCTTTCTCATCTTGCTGATGTTTCTTTCTTTGCCTGAGACCCTAACGACTATCTTCTTAACATTCACAAGAGGAGCACTTTCCTATCTCCAAAATTGTATATTCAGAGAAATCTTTCAATTTTCATTCCTTAAATATACTTCTACTGAGGGACCCTAGGCTGACCCTGTAGGATATAGATGATGTAGGAACAAATCAGACATGGTCCTTGCTTAGAAGGAGGTATAACATAGCACGTGTCTTAAGAAATGCCTGTTAAGAAGGTATTACAAAAGAGGCTTGGGTAAACTTTGAGGGCACAGAGATAAAAGGATAACTAAGAAGCCCATCTCTACTTGCTGGCAGATATCAGTTCTTCAGGGTTCCCTGTAACTATGCCCCCCTGAAGCCCTTGCATGTCTCTTTTACAGGGAATGCCAGAGCAGTGGGCCCGCTTGCTTCAGACATCAAACATCACTAAGTCAGAGCAGAAGAAAAACCCGCAGGCTGTTCTGGATGTGTTGGAATTTTACAACTCAAAGAAGACCTCTAACAGTCAGAAGTACATGAGCTTTACAGGTAGGAGGATTGTGTCCACATCAGTCATTGCAAGAGGTTTTAATCTGGATGGAAAAAACTCAACAGGCTTATTGGTCTGGAGTGAAATAAGAAAGTGGAAAGAGCAAAAGTGGTACTCTGACTAAGAAGGGATTTGGGAATTTGACAACCAAGATGAAGGTTTTTTCCCATCAAACTTGTCTTTATTCCAAAACTGCATGTTTTAAAAAAAAAATAGCATGATGTTATGTAGAAGGAATACTGACTTTGTACCAAAAGGTCTAGATTTTGACATTCACAAGATTCTATAGTCATTTCATTTCTTTATGCCTCAAAATCATTCTGTGTTATTTAGGTTTTTGTTCCTGTGACCAAAATACCTGACAAAAATAACTTAGGAGGAAAAGTTTATTTTGTTTCACAGGTTCAGAAGTTAGTTCATGGTAAACCAATTTGATTGCTCTGGGTCCCAGGTGAGGCAGAAACTCATGGCAAAAGGATGCAATGAAGAGGCACTGCTCACTTCATGGTGGCTGGGAAGCAGATGGAGGGCACAGGGAGGGGTCACAGGAAGATGAATCCCCAGTGACCCACCTTCTCCAGCCACACCCACCTGCCTACATTTACCACCCAGTGGGTTCATTCAAACTAGGGTGGATTGGTTGGGTTACAGATCTCACAATCTAATAATTTCACCTTTGAGCATTCCTACATTAATACAGTTGCTTTAGGGGGGAAATCTTATATCTAAACCATAACAAATTCCTATTTCAAGAGGTTGTAGTGAGGAATAAATGAGCTCATTGATCCAAAGTTCTTTTTTTTATTGTTTGTTTTACTTAATTATACATAACAGAAGAAAGCATTTTGATTCATTATATGCAATTTCTCTGGTTGTACACAATGTAGTCACTCCATTCATGTAATCATACATGTACTCATTCCACCATCTTTCCTTCCCCCCTTCCCTCATTTCCCTCTCCATAATCTAATGTTCCTCCACTCTTCCCTTACCCCACCCCCCTTATGTATCTTCATCCATTTATCAGAGAAAACATTCGGCCTTTGTTTTTTTGGGGATTGGCTTATTTCACTTAGCATGATATTCTCCAATTCCATCCATTTACCTGCAAATGCCATAATTTTATTCTGATGTAAAAGTTCTTTATAGACTATGAAGCAGCACCATAGAAATGTAGCTATTATTGTCATGATTATTGTTAATATCATCAGTTATTTAATAGCATTAATGTGTATCTTTTAAGTTGGCAAGCCTGGTTTCTTCTTCAAGGGACTAATTTTTATCTGTCAAATGAAAATCAAGCCAACAATTTTAAATGATCCTTAGATGTGCTCTCTATATAAGGGATTATGTTTTTCATAGCAGAATTGGGATTAGAATCCAATTCCTAGATCAGCATCTTTTGAATAACTAGTTGCCTTTAATAATTTTATTTGGAGCACCTCCTTCCATTCCAGAGAAATTTTTCTTTTCCTAGGATAACTTATGAGAGGTCTGTATTTTTGGAAGCTTTCTTTTTATAGCATCTTAGAATGTTAGAGCAAGAAGTACCTTAGTACATACCAGCTCCCCCTTGTTTTTTAGCCACATTAGGAAGGCACTGCTAAAATAGTAGCAGTGCTAATCTTTTAGTACCCAGCCTGGTGTTCTTTGTTCATGCTACCTCCTTCAAAGGACAGTATTGTTGGAAAAGGTGAGAACCAGGATGAACTAGCTGATTTTGAAGGATGCTTCCCCTGCCAGTATCTGGCTTGTATCAAAGGGCACAGATGGTGGATATGACATACTGCAGCTTCTCTCATTCTGCCATAGTGGTACCCAGGAGAGGGCCATGCATCTACCCAGCAGTATTTCCTTCCTCTCCTCTGGCCCTGCTGGGTCTGTCTCACTTCCTCACTGGGTCATTCCAAGGAGGAATTGGGGTAAGGGTATTCTGAATGGGAAGGTTTTCTGGTAGTCAGGAAATTAAGGAGTTTATCAGAGACATCAAATTATAAACTATCTTTGAAATCCTCAGTACTAAAGTCTTTGGAAGAATCTGTTTTCTGCATGCATGTATGTATGTGCGTGCAAGTGATAGGTATGCATGTGGAGGCATTGCCCAGTGGGTTTGCACATGTTTGAAATTATAGTCTATGTAAGTATTCATGAATGAATATGTGCATAGACATGCACATTCAGGTAATTATGTATACTTTCATTTGTACATCCATATATGAATAGTATTTAATATATATGTATAAATATGTGTCCATCTGTTTTTGTGTTTGAACTTATATACAAATTTATATGTATATGCAGGATTTTAATCTTCTAGAAGTTGAAGATGAGGGCCAACTCTAGGCAAAACTGAATATTTGGTATAGTTTAATTTTAATGTCACATCTCTCCTTTCCCTGTTTCTCCTTCTCATGCTGTTAGTTATGGTAACATTACCTCAATTTGTGTATTGTCTCATGTGAATCTTATGAAGGCCTTTGGGAATTGGCAGGGAGAGGACTATTATCCCCATTTTGCAGACTCAAAAAAGTTTATTAGACTTAGAGAAATTAAATGTCTTACCCAAGGTGACTCAGCTGATAGGTCATGGAAGTGTGTTTTAAACTTGAGCCTTATAAACTCATGGGTGTCCATAACCCAAGCATAACTCTCCATGCCATTTTGGGGAGTTAAATGTCCTATTTTTTAACACTATATTTTCTGTACCAATTAGTAGCGATGTGTTAGAGACAAAGTAGATTAGATTTAAAACTCAGTTGAGTATTAGCCCTTCCTTGCCACTTATTTATGTGACCTTGGACTAGTCTCTTTGTCATCCTGAACCTCAGTTTCCTCATTTATAAAATGAAGAAAATGGAATAATTTTGTTCTGTCATTCTGTGCTTTGGAATTTTATTTTTATGTATAGAAATTGTATCCATCATCTTAAAAGAAGCGATGTTTACTTATATTTTATATAGTAGTGAGAGTTATGTTATAACCAGAACACCCAATCCTCAAAATTACTGGCAGCATGTAAGGTTGGGGTAGTGCACTGAAGGCATAGTGTTGCACTCCACCTAAACTGATACTCCTTTGGAAAAGAAAAACAAATGGATTTGTTTAAATTATATCATGAATTGATTTCTTCAGGGCATAGCAGGTGATTCAGGGTTTGTTTTAAGAACATATTGCCATAATTTGCCTTATTTCTGGCTTTGTGGTTTCTTTATTTACTTTAGATCCAAAGGAGCTATAACTTGCTTTTTTCTTTTTTTAGATTTTTTTTTACTTGTAGATGGACATAATACCTTTATTTTATTTATTTATTTGTATGTGGTGCTGAGGATCAAACCCGGTGCCTCACATGTGCAAGGCAAGTGCTCCACCACTGAACTACAGCCCCAGCCCCTTGCACTTTTCTTATATGATGGTTTTGGAGTCTTGGACATTCCCTGGACTTGGTTCTTTGTGACAAATATGTTAAATTTGATAGAGTATTTCCTCTCCTTAATTCCATTGATGGTGAATTGGCAAGTCAGTTTCTTCTTGGACCCTTAGGAATTAAAAAACAAAAACAAAGATAATATCTTGTCTTTAACTTTATTTTCTTACTAAAATTTCCATTGAGTTTCCTTTTCATATTTTGGCAAGTCTAAGATATCATTGATTGAAAGAGGCACATTCTTTTATTGTACTACTAAGTCAGGGAAGGGAGCTTCCAACCAAACCATGAAATGTCTTTAATTATAGGAAACCTCTCCATTTTAGAGCTCTTAATGTAAAAAATGTACATATCAGAATCAATGAAATATGATAATTATTTCATTGAGTGCACTTGATTCTATTATTAGGAAGCAAATTCTTGCTTTTAATTAGACTTAATATGATTAATCTCTTTTTTCTTAAGCCTTCATCTTTCTGGCCCTGTGGGGAATGGGCATGGATGTAAAAGAATCCTTTCTGAAAGCTGAAGCTGCAGGTTGGCCATGATTTTGCATAATGGCTCAGGACTGTGCCATGGGTTCTTTCCCTTAGGAACTTCTCTTTACCATTACAACCTAATGATAATACAGCTGATGATGTGATGCAGTTCTAGCATGGTATTTAGAATTGGATCAGAATTCAAATCTTGAATCCTCTATTTAACCTGTGTAAGCCCTGGGCAAATCACTTCCCTGAACTATAAAATTGATAAAAGTGGATATAATGATAATACTCAGAGCCATAGTGAGGATAATATGTATAGAGATGATATATATTATGTATAAGGTGCTTAGCATGTTTTCTGGCCCATATCATCATTCATATTATTCTGTGAACCTGGGAAGTGCTTGACCAGGTAGACTTCCTTAGCTTTCAAGAAAGGATTAACCATAATTATTTACTAAGTCCTTTGTCTTTCTTCCTTTGCAGATAAATCAGCTGAAGATTATAATTCTTCTAACACTTTGGTAAGTCTTTTTTTCCCCTTTATTTTGAAATGACCAGGTTCAGAAGTAAGGATCAAGAGAGTATAATAAAAGACAGCTCAGGCTGGGAGGCACTCATCTTGGTCACTCTCCCACATTTAACTTCAGAATGTCTGTCTATAAAATAAAGGAATCAAACTAACAAATAGTTGTGCATCCCTTCCAGCTTTAATGTTCTAGAAATTGTAACCTTGGAACAAGAAGATGTGACTTCTAGGCTGTTTTCATTTGTAGCTTTGAACATTGGGAAAGCCAGTTTGTCTTTCTGAGCTTTTTTCCTGTTTTTTTTTTTTTAATTTTTTTGTAGTTATAGATGGACAGAATGCCTTTATTTTATTTGTTTATTTTTATGTGGTGCTAAGGATAGAACCCAGTGCCTCACACATGCTAGGCAAGTGCTCTGCCACTGAGCCACATTCCCAGCCCCTTTCTGAGCTTTAGATTCCTAATTAATAAGATGAGATATATCTGCCTTGCCTGGATGTGTTTTCAGACACCTGAATTTTGAAGAGTTCCCTTTCTCCAGTAAGGTCTACAAAACCAGGATTAGAACTAGTTGTTGAAGGAAGCAGATTCTTTTCACTTTAAGGTTATTTGTCCTGCCTTCTGAAGTTGTAGTGATGCCCTGTAATTTGAAGTGATGTTATAGGAATCATTAACAAATTGGGAAGTAAGACTAGATGACCTCAAAGATCCATCTGTCTCTCTTGACTTGCAAATTCTGTTTTCCAGGGCAATTACGAGTATGAAATGACATGTTGATATGTTTGAAAGGGTCTTATAGTTAAATGTGACACATATAAGAGAATGCTGCTGTTCTTTATATATAATACTGTCTCTTATAGAAAGGTGGTTTTGCCATGTTGATTTACTAAATATCTACAAAAGCCCCTACTTTGTACCAAGTCCTATTTGGATTAGTGGTGATACAGAAATGATCAGACATTGTCCCAGGGCCTAGGAACCTTTCAGTCTTTTGGAGGACATGAAGGTACAGTTATAGTTCAGCATGCTAAACTTCATGAGGCCAGAGGCTGTATCTGACTTGTTAATTGCTGCATTTTTGGCATCTAGCAAGTCCCACATTCAGTAAACATTTATTGAATGAAAGATCAGATGTGTCGGAGAAAGCTTATTGATTCTGCACTGAATGTGTTAAAATTAATTCTAGGGTATTCCAGACAGAAAGAGAATTTTATGTGCATAGACAGGAGGTTTACAAGGGAACTGCAAGTGGTTTGATATGACTGGAATGTGAAATGTGAAGTGAGTAGAGGTGGGTGGTGAGTAGGAGTGGTAAGTAGGCCACATCATGTAGGTAGGAGTTTGACTTCATCTTAAAAGTAATGAGAACTTTTAAGCAGAGAGTAGTAAGGTCTAACAAAATACTGAGTCACCACCAAAATACTTTTAACCATGTTGCTAGCACTGGGAATTGGTTGACTGTGAGTCATTTATACCCTTATCAATTATATTTAAAAAACGTTCACATGCTGCCTTGCTTGTAACATGACAGGTCCCTTCTTACTCAATATTTCTTCATTTTCGCTGAAGCTTGATGAAGTGGGTTATTACTCTTGTTTTATAGATTATAAAACTGAAATAGAGAAAAGTTAATGGTAATAGGCATCTGATTCTCAGTCTGCACTGCTTTCCCCTGATTCATGTTGCCTTTCATCAAATGGAAGAAATGTGAATAAAAGATGGGAGAAAAATTTATAAATGTAGGTCTTTGAACAGTGAATCTTTGAAGAAAGGGCCTAACAAAGTTGAGTTGTACCTTGTGATTCAAATGTCTTTATACTTTTGTAGGAAAAGTGACAGCTATCATTTACTAAGTGCCTACTCTGTGAGGACACTGTGTAAAGAACTTTATATTAGCATAATTAGTCCTCCTAATTACCTCTTGAAGGAAGTATTATCATCCCTATTTCACCGGTACAAAAACAAAGTTTCCTGAAGACTCCTAATTAGTACCACATTAGAACTGGAGTCTTCTGAATCCCAGTCCAGGGTTCTTTGCACTATGGCAGGGAACAGAGAAAGATGTCAAAGAGGTCTTATAAAGGAGACTGCAGTGTGTTGTTTGCTAGTGTGGAGGAAGAGCCCTGGGGCTCATGCCATATGGCAGAGAGGATAACACCTGCTTGGTAAAAACCTGTACTGGTTTAGTATCTAGAAATAAAACCACTCAGGCCCTCAAGGACATTTTTCTCCCCCAATTCAGAGCATTTGTCCCTCTAGTTCATTGTTCTATATTTCCTTCCTAGATTTACAGGGAAGATAGGATTTTTATTGTGGTAGCATGTCATCATTTTCCATTTTGGATTCACTTGATTTGTGAAATGATCAAAAATGTTACCTACATAATACAGATTTTAAAAACTGTGACTCAGAAACAATGATTCTCTCCCCACTGTTGACGAGTTAGGAGTAGAAATCAGTTCAAAATTCCATTCTCCTGAGCATTCATCTATTTATTCATACCATAAATATTTCCTTAGTATCTTCTTTGTGCCAAAGTATAGGTGACATGAAAATGAATGTGTGAAAAAAAAAAAGAATGTGTGCTACCTTAGACCTTGAGAAAAATATTAATGACAGACTAGGAAGATAAGAGCCCCAAGAGAGGTCTGCATGAATAATGTGCAGTGGGGTCATATTTGATGGAATGGTTTATTCTGCCTGGTAGTATAGGGAAGGTTGCACAGGGTACTAGGGCCTGAAGGATTGTTAATTTAACAAACATGATCTTTAAGGTCCTTTCCTGCCTAAAATTCTTGTATCTGGGTCTGAGATCTGACTCTAAGATTCTAGGCTATTTTAGTGTCTGATTCTCATTCATAAAATGAACACCTACCATGTGATAGATTCTTTGGATGCTGATGAGTCAGTGGCTATTAGGGACTTTGCTCTTGATCTCACAAGTTAGTGATGAATCAGAACTGTGTAAGCAAGTATTTGCAAGATAGTTGTCAGATAAACACAAATGATGAGAGAGGGGCAATGCTTTCCTGTCTAGGGATAGCATGAACAAAGCTGTGCCGTTAAGATTCCATTGTATTGGGCAAGAAAATTTGGACTTCATGTTAGAGTTAAGAAAGTGTTGTAAATAAAAGACTGAAATAGTTGAATGTGCATTTTAGTGTAAACTAATGTCTTCGAAATATTACTCTGGAAATTTATTCATAGTAGTAGACTAAATTCATGTGCCTATCTCCCTTGCTAGTCCAAATTTCTTAATTTCAGAAAGATATATTAAAAAATAAAAGCACTTTAGAACAAAACATGACATAAACCAACCATTTTGAGGAATTTATGAAAGATAAAAAGTAGGTAAGGTGAGATGGATCAGAGCAGAAGTAGCTACAGCTTAAAAGTAAGTGGAAGAGAAAAAAGTAACTCCAGAGAAAATGGGCTACAAGAATCTATACATGAAGCGGAAAGTAGTCTTGGATCATCTTCAAGAGTAAATTAATTAAATTCTGCATTTGAAACAGCAGGGGTAGCCTCCCCCTTACAGTGAGCAAAAGGCAGCAGATGCATTTGTTTCTAAGCTAAAATCAGGTAATTTTCTAAAGAAACTGCTTCCTTGAGGAAACCTGCTGCTGTGGGCACAGGGGCTAAGAGAGCAGCAGAATAAAACCCAAGTTAATTGTAGATTTCTACCAGAGATACAGAAGAGAAAAAAGTAGCTTTGCAGCAGAAAAAATACATTAAAATTATCTGTACAAAATATTTCTCATACTTTGATTCTTGGAAGGAGAGGACTCTCTACACATATGCTTTTCCATACCTACATACCCTGCAATAACACTTGCTGGTAACCACCTATCCGTAACTACAGATTGACTCAGACCTGCCATTCAGAGAGCACAGTGGAGCAGCAAACTTACATAGTTACAGGAAAAACTCATGCTGATTACTTACACTGATCAGTCTAGTCCTTCACTTGTAAATATGAATGGATAGTCAATGACCTCTAGATACTTGAGGGAAACAAAACTTTAGAGAGGGACCAAGATAAAAAAAGAAAACTGGCCTCAAAGGAAGTAGATAATTCAGGAAAGATAATGGTTCAAAAAAGTTCTATAGATATTACATCCTCAGAAACACTTGCTACTGGAACTATCAGGGAATAGAAGAGAGTTCTTAGAAATTAAAAAATGTAGTCAGGCACAGAAACCCACACCTATAATCCCAGTGACTCCCACTGATTTGAGAGGCTAAGGCAGGAGGACTGCAAGTTTGAGGCTACCCTGGGCAATTTAGCAAGACCCTGTGTCAAAATAATAAAAAAAGAGCTGGGGATGTAGCATGAGGCTCTGCTATTCAATTCCCAGTACCACACACACACCCATACACACAAAGTGCTAAGAAATCAATTCATTAAGATTAAAGAATAGCCGGGCACGGTGGCGCACACCTGTAATCCCAGTGACTCTGGAGGCTGAGGCAGGAGGATCGTGAGTTCAAAGTCAGCCTCAGCAACTTAGCGAGGCCCTAAGCAACTCAGTGAGACCCTGTCTCTAAATAAAATACAAAATAGGGCTGGGGATGTGGCCCAGTGGTCGAGTGCCCCTGAGTTCAATCCCTGGTTCAAAAAAAAAAAAAGATTAAAGAATAAATGCATATAAGAGAGAATTAATGATATAAAGTAGAAAAACAAAATTTGAAAATAAGGGATAATAAAGGGTTAGTTAAGGAGATCTAAGAAGACAAATTAGAGAACAGAGGCAGTGGAGTGGGAAAAATAATCAAAGGAATAAGAGAAGAAAAGTTCCTCAGCTAAAAGAAAGCCTTAGGTGAAAGGCCTATGTATCAATCACCAAGTCAGATAATTGAAAGAGACCTTTCAAAGATAAAGAGAAAAATCTTAAGAGCTTTCAAAGAAAATATACAGCCATTGTCCAGAGGAACAGTAGCATCAGATGTCTCATTAGTAATAGCAGACGGAGGAACAGTATCTTCAGAAGTACCAGGAAAATTATTGAGTATCAAGAATTCTATACACAATCAAACTAATATTCAAGCACCAAGTCAAAGTAAAGACATGTTTGGACATGTGAAGATCAATGTTTACCCTCCAGAGATCATCTTTGAAAGACACCAAATAGTAACAATAATGATCTCTGGTTTGATGGTGATTAAGAATGTTCGCTTAAAATTATTATTTTTTTCAAGTTTAGATTAAAAAGTCAAGTAGAACTAGAAGTCTTATAATACATAGTTATCATTCTGAGCTCTCTCTTTGCCATCATCTTGGCAGCCCTTTTGCTTTTCTGTGTTGATATTTCTGTTTTCTCTACCTGAGGCCTCCCTTTTGTATTTGGTGGTGCATATCCTCTAGTAGTTTCAAGAAAATAAATGGGGTATAAATATTTAATATCTTCAGGTCTTAAGATGGGAGTTTCTCTATTTGGCTCTCACATTTGATTAATACTTTGACTGATTATAGAATTCTAGGCTGGGAATAATTTTCCAAGGGATATGGAAAACATTGCACTTTCTTCATTTAGCTTTCAGTACTGTTAAGTCCAAAGTCATTTCTGCTTCTTTGTATATGATCTACTTTTTTCCACATGGAAAGCTTGTAGTATCTTCTTTGTCATTTTTTTGAAATTTCATAATTATATCCCTGTCTTCATCTATTTATTGTGCAAGGAGCTTTGTGAACTCTTTCAACCTGGAAACTCAAGTCTTCAGTTCTAGGAAATTTGCTTGAATTATTTTATTGTTTTCTTCTCCTGCTTTCTTTGTTCTTACTTTCTTAAACTCCTCTGTATTTATATTTTGGACCTCTTGGACTTATTCTCCTTTTTTTCTTATGTTTTCTCTGTTGTCCTTGCCTTGATTTTGGGGAGACTTCCTCAGCTCCATCTTCTAGTCAATCTGTTGATTTTTCGCTTCAATACTCATGTTTAATTTCCAAGTGCTCTTTCATGTAAAAAAAATACAGCATTGTATTCTTATTTCCAGAATTAGTATCTTCTCTTATCTCTGAGGACATTATTTTGGGGGGGTGTCAAATGATTTTCTTGAGGAGTTTGGAGGCTAAGGAGTAAGTACCTAAGTGCTGAAAAGGACGTTGAAATCTGATGTTCTTCTGGGCCATATCTTGCTATCCCTGAAAGCTCTCTGAGGACATTAATGATAGGCTTTCTTTTGATGTTTTCTTCTCCTTATTTAATCTGTTCCCCCCCCCCCCCATGGCCCTTTCCCCTAGTAGTTTTGATTTCTCCCATTTTTGTTTGAGCTCTTCCTCACATATTTAGTAATATTTGGAGGTCTGCTCATACTTTTGACTGGGTTATAAGAAGCTTACTAGAATTTTAAGGTTGATGATAGTGTTAAGTGATTTTAATAAATTTATAGAATTGTTCAGCCATCACCATAATAAAGCTTTTTTGTTTGTATCACATAGGATAATCAAACTAGATTATTTGGAGAAACCTTTCATATTTTTTACTTTAGAACTTTCCTGTTCGGCAGGTCAGACCTAGAGAAGCATCTGCTAATCTGCTTTGGTAATAAAGATCTGACCACAAATATTCTAGGAACCTAGTAAGAGAAGAGGCCTAGAAGTCCCGGCATTCACTGTGTGTTTTGTGATGCTACTTTTATGTTTAGCTGTGCTTGGCATCCCTAATCCAGAAATCCTTTTACACCCTCTCCTGAGACTAAACTTCCAGTCTTCAACTCGGAGGGGAAGGCAGTCACCTATTGATTATAGAGTAGGGGAAGAGATTTAGAATCTAACTGCTGCTAAAATAGCTTTCAAGGAATCTGCCTTTACTTTTCTTTCTTCCTCTCCACTTCATCTGTAGTTTTGAAAGTATATTGTGCTACCATTTCCCCCAGATTTTGAGAATTCTGCAGGGTAGACATATAGATTGATTTTCAAGCTTTGCCCACTGGCAGCTTTATACACAGTCTCTCTGAGTCCTTTCAGCTCACCCATCTCCTTTGCTTCCTTTTTGCAGTTCTTTTCCTGTTGCCCCCATGCTTACATGGATATATGTTTAAAGGACCATTCCTTGATTTTAGTTTCAGTGAGATTTCAGGAAATAGATCATATATCAATTCCTGGAATGTTCACTTTTTGCTCTATGTATTTCTGTATTTTATTACCTAGAATTTATATGAAAACCTACTGGTTTTACATATAATTTTTGAAGTTTACTCTTTAAAGCTGTTCTCCTGAGGTATTATTTACAATTCAATTTTAAATGTACATTCAGTGATTTTAATAAATGTATAGAGTTGTGTAGTCATCACCCCAAAATTTCCCTTGTGCCTTTTTACCAAATTCTCATGTTCAGTTGCCAGTTGCTTTCTGTCTAAAAATTTTCCCTTTAGACAGTTTATATAAATAGATTCATATAACTTGTAGTCTTTGTGTATAGCTTTTTTACTTAACATAATATATATATATATTTTTTTAATTTATTTATTTTGATTCATTGTACACAAATGGAGTACAGCTGTTGTTTCTCTGGTTGTACACAAAGTAGAGTCACACCATCTGTGCATTCATACATGTACACAGGGCAATGATGTCTGTCTCATTCTGTTATTATTATTACCCCCCCACCCCAACCCCACCCCTCCCTTCCCTCTATGCTATCTATCCTTCCTCCATTCTTTCCTCCCTTCCACCCCGCATTATGCATCATCATTCACTTATCAGAGAGATCATCCGGCCTTTGGATTTTGGGATTGGCTAATCTCACTTAGCATGACAGTCTCCAACATCATCCATTTACCTGCAAATGCCATAATTTTATTCTTCTTTATGGCTGAGAAATATTCCATTGTATATATATACCACAGTTTCTTTATCCATTCATCTATTGAAGGGCATCGAGGTTGGTTCCACAAACTAGCTATTGTGAATTGAGCAGCTATGAACATTGATGTGGCTGCATCACTGCAGTAATCTGATTTTAAGTCCTTTGGGTATAGGCCAAGGAGTGGGATAGCTGGGTCAAATGGTGGATCCATTCCAAGTTTTCTGAGGAATCTCCACACTGCTTTCCAGAGTGGCTGCACCAACTTGCACTCCCACCAGCAATGTATGAGTGTACCCTTTTCCCCACATCCTTGCCAACACCTGTTGTTGCCTGTATTCTTAATAAAAGACATTCTAATTGGGGTAAGATGAAACCTTAAGGTGGTTTTGATTTGCATTTCTCTTATAACAAGGGATGTTGAACATTTTTTCATGTATCTGTTGATTGCTTGTAGATCTTCTTCTGTAAAGTGTCTGCTCATTTCCTTGGCCCATTTATTGATTGGGTTACTAGTGTTCTTGGTGTAAAGATTTTTGAGTACTTTGTAGATTCTGGAGATTAGTGCTCTATCTGAAGTGTGTGTGGCAAAGATTTTCTCCCACTCTGAAGGCTCTCTTTTCACATTGCTGGTTGTTTCCTTTGCTGAGAAAAAGCTTTTTAGTTTGATTCTATCCCAATCATTGATTCCTGCTTTTATTTCTTGCGCTTTGGGAGTCATGTTAAGGAAATCTGGTCCTAGGCCAACATGATGAAGATTTGGACTTATTTTCTCTTCTATTAGGTGTAGGGTCTCTGGTCTAATTCCTATGTCCTCGATCCATTTTGAGTTGAGTTTTGTACAGGGTGAGAGATGTGGGTTTAATTTCATTTTGCTGCATATGGATTTCCAGTTTTCCCAGCACCATTTCTTGAAGAGGCTATCTTTTCTCCATTGCATGTTTTTGGCTCCTTTGTCAAGTATGAGATACCAGTATTTATGTGGGTTTGTCTCTGTGTCCTCTACTCTGTACCATTGATCTACCTGTCTATTTTGGTGCCACTACCATGCTGTTTTTGTTACTATTGCTCTGTAATATAGTCGAAGGTCTGGTATTGTGATACCCCCTGCCTCGCTCTTCTTGCTAAGGATTGCTTTAGCTATTCTGGGTCTCTTATTCCTCCAAATGAATTTCATGATTGCTTGCTCTATTTTTATGAGGTCTGTCATTGGGATTTTAATTAGAATTGCATTGAATTTGTATAGCGCTTTTGGTAGTATGGCCACTTCGACAGTATTAATTCTGCCTATCCAAGAACATGGGAGATCTTTCCATCTTCTCGGGTTTTCTTTAAATTCTTTCTTTAGTGTTCTGTAGTTCTCATTGTAGAGGTCTTTCACCTCTTTTGTTAGATTGATTCCCAAGTATTTTATAATTTTTTTTGAGGCTATTGTGAATGGTATAGTTTTCCTGATTTCTCTCTCAGAGGATGCATCACTTACGAATAAAAATGCATTCGATTATGAGCATTAATTTTATATCCTGCTACTTTACTGAATTCATTTATGAGTTCCAGAAGTTGTCTGGTGGAATTTTTGGGGTCTTCTAAATAGAGATTCATGTCATCAGCAAATAGGGATTGTTTGAGCTCTTCTTTTCCTATTCATATTCCTCTAATTTCTTTGGTCTGTCTAATTGCTCTGGCTAGAGTTTCAAGGACAATGTTGAATAGAAGTGGAGAAAGAGGGCATCCCTGCCTTGTTCCAGTTCTCAGGGGGAATGCTTTCAATTTTTCTCCATTTAGAATGATGTTAGCTGTGGGCTTAGCATAGATAGCCTTTACAACGTTAAGGAATGTTCCTACTATCCCTATTTTTTTTAGCGTTTTGAGCATGAAGGGGTGCTGTATTTTATCAAATGCTTTCTTTGCATCTACTGAAATAATCATGTGGTTCTTGACTTTAAGTCTGTTGATGTGGTGAATTACATTTATTGATTTCCGGATGTTGAACCAACCTTGCATCCCTGGGATGAAACCCACTTGATCATGGTGCACTGTCTTTTTAATATGCTTTTGCATGCGATTTGCTAAAATTTCATTAAGAATTTTTGCATCTATGTTCATTAGGGATATTGGTCTGAAATTTTCTTTGCTCGATGTGTCCTTCTCTGGTTTTGGTATCAGGGTAATATTAGCTTCATAGAATGAGTTTGGAAGGGTTCCCTCCTCTATTTCATGAAATACTTTGAGGCGTATTGGAATGAGCTCTTCTTTGAAGGTCTTGTAAAATCGGCTGTGAATCCATCTGGTCCTGGACTTTTCTTTGTTGGTAGGCTTTTGATGACTTCTTCTATTTCATTGCTTGAAATTGATCTATTTAAGTTGTGTATGTCCTCCAGATTCAGTTTGGGTGGCTCATATGCCTCTAGGAACCTATTGATGTCTTCCAGGTTTTCTATTTTGTTGGAGTGTAAATGTTCAAAATAGCTTGTAATTATGTTTTGTATTTCAGTTGTGTCTGTTGTAATATTTCCATTTCCATCACGAATTTTAGTAATTTGGATTTTCTCTCTCCTTCTCTTTGTTAGTGTGGCTAAGGGTTTATCAATTTTGTTTATTTTTTCAAAGAACCAACTTTTTGTTTTGTCAATTTTTTGAATTGTTTCTTTTGTTTCAATTTCATTGGTTTCAGCTCTGATTTTAATTATTTCCTGTCTTCTACTTTTGGTGATGATCTGTTCCTCTTTTTCTAGGGCTTTGAGCTGTAATGTGAGGTCATTGATTTGTTGACTTTTCATTCTTTTATTGAATGCACCCCATGCAATGAATTTTCCTCTTAGCACTGCTTTCATAATATCCCAGAGATTTTGATATGTTGTACTTTTGTTCTCGTTGACCTCTAAGAATTTTTTTATTTCCCCCCTAATGTCTTGTATTATCCATGCATCATTCAATAGCATATTATTTAATCTCCAGGTGTTGGAGTAGTTTCTGTTTTTAACTTTATCGTTGATTTCTAATTTCATTCCATTATGATCTGATAGAATACAAGGTAGTATCTCTATGTTTTTTATTTGCTAAGAGTAGCTTTGTGGCATAACATATGGTCTATTTTAGAGAAGGACCCATGAGCTGCTGAGAAGAAAGTGTATTCGCTTTTTGATGTATGGAATATTCTATATATGTTAAGTCTAAATTATCGATTGTGTCATTGAGTTCTATGGTTTCTTTGTTCAATTTTTGCTTGGAAGATCTGTCCAATGGTGAGAGAGGAGTGTTAAAGTCCCCCAGTATTATTGTGTTTTGGTCTGTTTGGTTCCTGGACTTGAGAAGGATCTGATTGATGTACATGGATGCGCCATTGTTTGGTGCATAAATATTTATGATTGTTATGTCTTGGTGATTTATACTTCCCTTAAGTAGTATGAAATATCCTTCTTTATCCCTTCTGACTAACTTTGGCTTGAAGTCTGCTTTATCTGAAATGAGGATGGAAACTCCTGCTTTTTTACTAAGTCCATGTGCATGCTATGTTTTTTCCCAACCTTTCACCTTTAGTCTGTGGGCATGTTTTTCTATGAGATGAGTCTCTTGAAGGCAGCATATTGTTGGGTCTTTCTTTTTAACCCAATCTGCCAGTCTGTGTCTTTTGATTGATGAGTTTAAGCCATTTCCATTTAGGGTTATTATTGAGATATGACTTGTATTCCCAGTCATTTTGACTTATTTTACTTGGCTTTAATCTTACTTGGCTTTTCCTTTAATTGGCTGTTCCTTTAGGGTACTTCCTCCCTTTGCTGACTTACATTGTTGTTTCTCATTTCTTCTTCTTGGAATATTTTGCTGAGGATTTTCTCTAGGGCAGACTTTCTGTTTTTGAATCCTTTTAGCTTGTGTTTATCATGGAAGGCTTTTATTTCATCTTCAAATCTGAAGGTAAGTTTTGCTGGGTATAAGATTCCTGGTCACATCCTTTTTCTTTCAGTGCTTGGAGTATTGTTCCAGGCCCTTCTTGCTTTTAGCGTCTGGGCTGAGAAATCTGCTGATATTTGTATTGGTTTCCCCCTATATGTAATCTGATGTTTTTCTCTTGCAGCCTTTAAAATTCTATCTTTGTTTTGTACATTAGGTATTTTCATTATAATGTGCCTGGGTATGGATCTGTTGTGATTTTGTGCATTTGGTGTCCCATAAGCCTCTTGAATTTGATTTTCCATTTCATTCATCAGATTTGGGAAATTTTCTGATACTATTTCATTGAACAGATTTTCATTCCTTTGGTTTGTGTCTCTGTGCCTTCCTCAATCTCAATAATTCTTAAATTTGGTCTTTTCATGATGTCCCATAACTCTTGGAGGTTCTGTTCATGATTCCTTACCATCTTCTCTGTCTGGTTGAGTTTGATTTCAAGATTAAATATTTTATCTTCATTGTCTGAGGTTCTGTCTTCCAAGTGATTTAGCCTGTTGGTTAAGCTTTCTATTGAGTTTTTAATTTGGTTTATTGTAACCTTCATTTCAAGGATTTCTGTTTGTTTGTTTGTTTGTTTTTTCAGAATCTCTATCTCTTTATTGAAATGATCTTTTGCTTCCTGCAGTTGCTCTTTTAGCATTGCCTGCATTTGCTCTCTTGACTCCTCGTTTGCTTCTCAGATCATTTTAATTATGTACAACTCCCTTTCTGGCAATGCTTCTGTCATGTTGTCATTGGGTTCTTTTGGTATAGTATCTGGGTTTGTTTGGGACATTTTCTTCCCATGTTTTCTCATGTTGCTAGTGTATCTTCCCCTCTAGTAGTGCAAATCCTAGGTATTGCAGTTTCCCCTTAAAGACTTACAAGGTTCCTGCCTATTTTCAATACCTCCCCTTGAATTGAGAGATCAATATTGGCAGCACACCATGTAAACAATATGTGTCCTTAATCTAAATAGCCCCTATTAAGATATTAACAGTGTTGTCTCAATAAACAGAGATGAGTTCAAATTATTATCTACAGCATAATCAGTAAGTTTGCAATAAGGATTGCAATTCCTAATGTTGGACAGGGAGAATGAGGAGGGGTATAGGACAAAACACTACTGAGATAAGAAGTGAGTCTATTGATATACTATGTCTTATGAATAGTGGAAGTGGAAATAAAAGGAACAGGTTGTTAGCGTGAGAAAAATGAGATTATCCAAGGAGACGGATATTTAAGAGGGAGATAGAGTGATAAGCATATTAATAAAAGAAAAAGGTAGGAATATAGTGGGTATATTAGGAATAATCGTAGTATTACAATTAATTTGAAAATGTTCTGTGATAAAAATATACCTGTACAGTTCAAACCTCTTATTTTTCAATGGCCTGATGTTTGAGAGGTGCTTGATCAAGTGGTGACCCAAGAAGGGTGCTGTGCCACTACCTCCAGGTTCGGAATGATCAATGTTTCTGGACAGAGGCGGCCTGGTGTTGATAGACAATCAGTTGCAGCACAGGCCCTAGACACTGGGCCAGGGTGTGGGCCTGGGCATAGACCAAGTTGGGGAGGGGGCGCAGAACTGTGCTCGGTGATGGAGACACTGGGCTTGATAGCCCCAGCAGGCCTGAGCTCTGTGCTGGGGGCTCAGGCAGTCGCAGGTGGTTGCTCTCTTCCAGGGACACTGTAAAATGGCACTGAAGGGTCTAAGATCCCCGCTGGGGCTGGGGACTCCAGCCGCCGCAGACGGGTGCTCTCTCCAAGAGATGCTGTAAAATGCTAGTTGTTTTTTCTTCACTGCCTTTGACATTAAATAAACATTTTTATTGTATCATTTTAATTATTTTAATTGTATTCCTAAGTGGTGGCTTTGGGTATTAAAGTATGTTTTAATTTATTATAATCTACTTAATTATTTTTATTGAAATTCATATTATTATTAAATTAAATTTTAACAAATTGTAGAAACTTTACCAGTATACCTTCATTCCCTGCACCTTATTTGTGCTATTACTATCATTCATATATACTTAAATGAGTATAAAAATGTTATTTATATAAGTATGCATACCCTGTATATATATTAGAAGCCCAACAGTACAGTGTTAAAATTGTTACTTTATACAATCTTGTTTTTTCAAAAGAGATCATCAGAAGAAATCTCAAAAGGTATATTTATAGAGTCTTTCATGGCAATCCATATGCTTACCATTTCCTCTGCTCTTTCATTTTTACTTGTGGATTTGATATTTTGGTATTATATCCTTTCAGTTTTATGGACCTCTTTTAATATTTTGTTCTGTTAGCAATAAGTTCTCCTTGTCATATATTTTTCTTTTGGAAACTGTGGATTGCATCTAGGTATGTTCTGCCACTGAGCCATATCCCAACCCTTTTTATTTTTAAGACAAGGTCTTGCTAAGTTGTTGAGGCTGGCCTTGAACTTACAGTTCTCCTACCTCAGCTTCCCAAGAGGCTGGGATCACAGGCATGCCCCACCGTGCCTGGCCTCCCTGTCTTTTTTAACCTGGAATGTTTTCTTCTTCATCTTCATTTTTTAACGATCTTTTTGTTGGGTATAGATTTTTATTATTGGCAATTTTTAGAAGCTTTAGCTCTTTGACTATGTCATCACACTGCCTTCTGACCTCCATTGTTTCTGATCAGAAGTTTTTAAACTGATTTCTAAAGTATACCCAGCCCTCTGTGTCCAAGGATTCCACATTTATTATTCAACTAACCATGGGTCAAAAATATTCAGGTGAGAAATCACATCTGTTTCGAACATGTACAGACCCTACATAAGACAGTATAACACTTATTTACATAGCATTTACATTGTATCAGTACATTGTAAGTAATCTAGAGATGATTTAAAGTAAAGTATATAGAGAGTAGGAATTATGACACAGGGGCATGATTTACTTGCAAAGGCTTGCATTCCAAAGAGTAAAGAAAGTATGCTGAAGGAAGTACTTACGTTGTATGCAAATACTGTGCTATTTTATATAAGGCACTTGAGCATCCACAGGTTTTCACATATACTGTGGCTCCTGGAACCACTCCTTCCCTGCTAATTGAGAGAGAACTGTATTCTGATCAGAAGTCAGCTATTAATCATATTGATTGTTTTTGTACATGATGTCATTTTTCTCTTGCTGCTTTGAAGATTTTCACTGTCTTTGGCTTTTATCAGTATTATCATGTGTCTAGTTGTGGATCTTTTTTGTGTTTATCCTAGTTGGGATTTATTGAGGTTCTAGGATCTGCATATTAAATTTTTTTTTATACTAGAGATTGAGCCAGTGTTGCTTGAACACTGAGCCACATCCCCAGTCTGTTTATTTTAATTTAAATTTTGAGACTGGGTCTCACTAAGTTGCTTAGGGCCTCACTCTGTTGCTGAGGCTGGCTTTGAATTTGTAATCCTCCTATCCCAGCCTCCCAAGCCTCTGGGATTACAAGCATGTGCCAATGTGCCTGGCTCTATTATTTCTTTAGATATATTTTTCTGCTCCATTTTCTTCTCTCCCAGGGACTCCTGTTGTATGTGTATGGGTGTATTTTATATTGTTCCAAAGTTCTTTGATGCTCTCTTAGCTTTTCTTCAATCACTCTTTTCTCTCTCTGTTCTTAAAATTGTGTAATTTCTTTGAGCCCATTTTCAAATACATTTATTCTTTCTTCTGCCACATAGAATCTGTTGTTTATCTCCTCTAGGGAGTTTTAAATTTATTACTTTATTCTTTAACTCCAGTATTTCCATTTAGTTCTTCTAAAGTAATTTAAACTTTAGAATCTATTAATCTATTAATACATTGTTTTATTTTCTTTTTAATTCTTTAACATGATTTCTTTTAGTTCTTTGATGTATCATTATATTTGATTTGACATCTTTATTTTCTAAATGGAACATCTGGAGACTCAGAAATTTTTTGTTAACTGCTTTTTTTCCCTCTAAGTGTACTTCTTTACATGTCTTGTAATTTCTTTTTGTAAACTCAGCAATTTAGATAATATTTTGTACCAGTTCCAGATACTGTTTTTTTCCTCCCTGGAGGTTGTTGGCTTTATATTAATTTTCTAGGGATGAATCTGTAAAATATGTCTCTTGGTGTATGGACATTGACATTTCTGTTCAGTTTGTTTGTTTTTTACTCTTTTGTTTTAATTTTATAGCCTGGTTTTCCAAAGTCTCCCCCCCGCCCCCGTGTTTGCTTACCTTAATGTCTAATGATTGTACAGTTGTGCTCAAAAACTTAAACTGTATAAAGCTTCTTTCCTCTGCTGATGGATTTGTGTGTAGGTGGTAGAGTGCATTCATTTTTCAGACATTTTTCATTTTTGTCCCAGCTTGTACTTTCTGTTGGGCCCCTTTGAATCTTTTATTTGCATGTACACAGCCAGACTTGTGTACTAACATGGGACCTTTCTAGTGTCTGCTGTGTCTGAGCAACCTCAGCCAGAAATTTGTCCTACTCAGGATAGTAACTTGGAGCTAATGGAGCTGAGCAGTTGGCCCTCCTCCCATGCTTCCACCTTTGGAAGTTGCCTCTGCTGACATTGGCACTGGGCATAGCTCAAAATGAAAGTGAGAAATCTCATACCATGCCATGATAGTCTATAGTGCCCTTGAGGGAACACCTACACTGCTGGAGCTGGAGGTGTGGTGGATGGGAGAAACACAAACCAGAATTTATAGAGAGTCCCACCATTTCTACCAGAAACAGCAATTTTTCAATCATTAACACTTTTCAGTATTTTGTATACTTTTGTTGGATTTCTAGCATGCTAAAATGTTTTTGTCATTTTGACCAGATTTATAGTTGCCTTTTGGGGAAATGAATTGCCAGTCTCCTCTCTCTGTCATATCTGGCAGTACTTTTATAATCTTTTAAAAATAACAAAACCAAAAAACTGGGCACAGTGGTATCTACCTGTAATCACAGCTACTAAGGAGGCTGAGGCAGGAGGATCACAAGTTCATGGTCAGCCTAAGCAACTTAGTGAAACTCTTCTCAAAAAAAAAAAAAAAAAGAAGAGGCTGGGAATATTTAGCTTAATGGTAGAGCACCCTGGGCTTAATCCCCATCCCCACTATGGATGGATAGATAGATGAGTAAATAAAAGAACCAAGAACCAGGAACCCAGAGTGATAATTGCAGATTTCCTTTGGTACTTTTTTACTATTTTGTTATAAAATAGGAATTTGGATTTTATTACCTATGATGAAGAATCTTTTCATTTGTGATAAACATCTTAATAAAGTACTTTAAAAAGTAAAATACAGGGCTGGGGATATAGCTCAGCTGGTAGAGTGCTTAGCCCTGGGTTCAATCCCCAGCACCGCAAAAAAAAAAAAAAAAAGGTAAAATACATATAGATTTCATCACTATTCTGCTTGTAGTCCTCTAGTGGCTTCTTATTCTAGTTATACCTTCCAAAGTTTTATCATGGCCTCAGTGATTTCATATAATCTGGTTCCTAGCTAACTTTCTGATCTTGTTCCTTTCCTCAATTCCTCTTGCTCACTATTACAGCCACATAGGTAGAACTAGAGGCTGCAGGAACATAGCAAACATGTTTCCATTTCCAGTTCATTGTACTTTCCCCATCTCCTCAGAATCCGTTTCCCACAGAGCTTATGGCTTGCTTCCTCTGTTCATTCAGATCATTGCTTAACATGGCATCTCATTAGAGAGAACTTTTTATGACTATGCTATCTAAAGTAGTGCACCTGCCAGTCTCTAATCCCATCTATTTATTTTATTGCCACCTCACACTGTGGTGACTGTTCTGACTGTATCCTCTTCTAGAATGTAAGCCATAGGACCAGGGACTTTGTTTATTTCTTTGGTGTAGACCCAAAGCCTAGAATAGAGCCTGGCACACAGTGGATGGATGGATGGTTGGATGGGTAAAGGTGGGTGAATGCATGATGAATTGGACTTTCTGATTTTGTTTAAAATGGAAGTTTGAGGTTATTAGACGTAGGTGAATTTTAGAAAGCCAACAAACCTAGTGTTTATCGTATACATTAATGGAGTCCCAGGCTTACCAGATGATGAAGATGCTACTGAGTCAATTTAAAAAATTAATTTTTTTTAGTTGTAGATGGTCACAATACCTTTATTTTATTTATTTATTTTTTTTAATGTGATGCTGAGGATCGAACCCAGTGCCTTATATGTGCTAGGCAAGTGCTCTATCACTGAGCCACAACCCCAGCCCATGCCCAATTTTATTCCCATTTTATGTTATTCATTAAATTTTGCATAGTGAAATAGTAAGGAGAAAAGGAATTAGAATAGAAAAATACCAGAATATATGCTTTGACAGGGAAAGAACATCTGTTGAATTTTAGAACTGAAGGTGACTTATAGTCACTTTCAAAATTACACCATCTTCAAATTATACCACTCCTCTTCCTTCACATTCCCCAAGTGATGAAACTTAAGACCAAGAAGATAGATTGATTGCCTATAGTCACCACAGTTAGTTGTTTTCGTGTTCTGCAACTGTCAACTTTTAAGTTATGCTCTGAACTGGAGATCCTGTTAGAATCTATGAGATTGTGCAGTCCATTTCCCTTAGTATAGCAGATGTAGCACTAGTCCAGTATTCCTTATTTCTTCCATTTATCCCCTGTCTTCCTGACTTTTGGCTTTCCTTTTTCAGAAGCCCAGGTGGTAGGCAGAGGGGATCTCACCCTCTTTCTGTCTCTTATACCAGATGGTGAGATACTTCAGGGCATGGACCATCTCTTTTATCTTTGTACTTTCATGTCAGCAGTATCTGTCACAGTATCTTATTGAGTGTGAAGTAGATGCTCTGAAAATACGTGAGACTTTTGAATTATATCAGTATACATCAAAGGGTCCCTATTGCCTCTGTGATCCTAATGCTAGAAAATTTCCTGTCACAAATCTAGTTTTGGAACCACTTTGTCTCTTGAGACTGTATGATAAACAGTAATAGTATATTATTTTTGCCTGGATCTGACCTAAAATCTGCCAGTTCTATTATGGTTTGCATGGAAAAATCAAGTTACTATAGATTAAAAGCAAATCTAGAACCTCTTTTTTTTTCAGTATGGGGGATTGAATCCAGGGGCACTTAACCACTAAGTCACATCCTCAGCCCTTTTTTGTATTTTATTTAGAGACAGGGTCTCACTGATTTGCTTAGGACCTCACTAAGTTGCTGAGGCTGGCCTTGAACTTGCTGTTCTCCTGCCTCAGCCTCCCAGACTGTTGGAATTACAGGCCTGCACCACTGTGCCCAGCTCTAGAACCTCTTAAAAAAATTTTTTTTTCCAGTGCTGGGAATTGAACTGAGGATTGAACTCAGGGTCTTGAACATGCTAGAAAAGTGCTTTACCACTGAGCTACACCCTGAATCCCCAAAACTAATTATGGTCTGGAATGATCTAATTATGGTACTGGTAAGGTTCATCTAAGGGCAGGTGAGAAGTTTAGTGAAGTAGATAGAAGCCAGTGTGTGGATCCAGTCCTGATGCTCTGTATCTTGAGACTGAGGTGAGGGCCCCTGATGACATAGTGGATCCAAGAGGTTGGTAAAAAGGAGATGGCAAAGGTCTATTCAGAGAAGTGACGGCTAAAAGAAGAAAGAAAAGCTGGCTGAGTACCTGGGACTGGCTATGCAAAGGTGGAAAGTTTAGAGGCCAATGTGCATTTCACAAGTGGTGTGTCAAATGAGGTTTCTTTTTGGGGAACTGGCAATCCTGATATCTCTATCAACTGGATCCAGATAAACTTGACCTTTCTTCTCTACATAGAATGTGAAGACTGTGTCTGAGACCCCTGCAGTGCCACCAGTTTCAGAAGATGAAGACGACGATGATGATGCTACTCCACCTCCAGTGATTGCTCCACGCCCAGAGCATACAAAATCTGTGAGTCTGTGGGGGACCTGAACAGCTTTCTGATTTATTAGAGTGAGAAGGGGAAGAGTGGGTTAGTATTGAGATCGAGAAGTTTAATATTCTTGTAGGGATTCTTTGATTTTGGAGTTGGTAAAATCACTCAAACACCTTTTCTCAAGGTACTTTTTATGTGATTAAGGACAAGAAGGTGTATTTATTTTTGGTTTGCAGATAGTCCCAACATATCCTATTTAATTGGTGTTTATGGTAATCCACCTTTGGTATACTCTGTCCTCCACAGATAGCACAGGAACATACACAGAATTGGTGTAACTTAGTTCAGGGCTAAAATAAATTATTCCAGTCTCCTGGGAAGCAACAAATTGTCTTGCTACAGATAGATCTTTTTCTTCTCTGTTAAATGTGCAGTGTTCAGCCTCTTACAGCATCATTGATGATACTGACAGACCCAAGAGAATTTATAAATACATTAGTGCTATTAATATACTGTACATCAGGAATGCATTTTGATGCCGGATGTTGGCAGTGATTTCTTTTAACTTCCTTTGAGGTTTCCTGCAGCTCCGAGTACTCAAAGTCCCTGTGTCCTCATTTTGCAGTTTGGTCCTTATGGATTGTATGTGATATAACATCATTGAGCACTGACCTCCCATCAGATGATAGTTTACAAGTGTTTCTTTGTTTGAGCTTTTTATTATGAGAGCTCCAAAAGGAGAGAAATAGCAAGGACTTAAGCTCTCTGGTAATGCAAAAACAAAAGGCTATCTGAAAGAGAGCATTCAGAGAGTGTTCAGGCAGAAGTTGGGTGAATGACTATAGGAAATATAGTGGAAGAAATTTGAGGAGGTTAGATGACCACTCAGAGTGAGAATTTATGAACAGAATCTACAGAATCACCTTGTCTGTAGGTCACAAAATCACCTCAAGAAAAAAATGGGCTTTAAAAGTGAAATTTGTCAAAATATCTTGCATTGAGCTATTTGGTTTGTAAGCATGTTCATTTAAAACATTTTTCCCTCTATACCTTGAACTCTTCTGAAATAGAGATAATCCATATACATGTATTTTTGGAGCTTAACATAGTTCTTGACAGGTTTCAGAGTGCGGTAAATAATTGAATAAAGGAGTGGGTTGATAAATTTGATCTTCATGGCATTCCTTTCTGAAAAGGTATTATTAATTACTAATTTATAGAAGAAGCAGCTGAGATTTGGGGAGGTAAATTGATCTATCCACCACTACTTAGTAAGCAAAAGAGCCAGGATTTGAAAGCAGGTAATTAACCCCAAATTCCTGTTGTTTTCTATCATAACACAGTGGCATTTTTGTGTGTGTAGACCTGTGCTGAAAGCCAGATAAGGAGAATATTAGAGAAGGAAAAGTCAGGGTTTTTATTTGTTGTTGTTGTTGTTTTGTTTTTCTCTTTTTCCTCTCAAGGAGCCATATCAGGAGAATTAAAGATAGAGGACAAGGCATGAAAGTATAGGTATAGATAACTGGAATAGAACGTCTACAGACACGAGAATAGGAAATTGAGAAATCATGCTAGAGTAGTCCGGAAGTCAGACCAGATGAAGGATCTCATTATTTATTCATTAGTTTCATCAAACATTATCTGCATGCTTACTTAGGTAGGTAAGTGGTTACATGGAAGAACTCATACATTAACATACATTCTCTGTCTCCATAGGATAAACTATCTAAAAGATAAGGATTATATTTTTCATGACAAAATCTGATCAATAATTGAATCAGCTCCTAGGGAAAGGAAGTGTAATTTAGGATTGTTTCTTTTGAAGTAGTGTAGAATTTCTCATTTCATGTAACTTTTATCCCTTTCTCCTTTGACTTTCTTACCTTCTTTACCAGAATAAGAGTATATGGGCAGCATTTTATTTGGGATTAGGCTTAGGGTAGATTTGCAGCAAATGCTTGTTAAGTAAATGAATGAATAAAAAAAAATATAGTATCTTTAGGGCTGGGGATATAGCTCAGTGGTAGAGTGCCTGCCTTGCAAGCACAAGGCCCTGGGTTCAAACCCCAGCACCGCAAAAAAAAAAAGAAATAGTATCTTAAGCTAAATTTTAAGTGCCTAATACCTGCTGGGCATAATTCTAATCATATCACACAAACACACATCAATTTATTTTTCTAACAATGGCATAAGATAAGTATCATTATCACCATTTTACAGATGAGGAAACTCATGCACAAAGAAAAGTAACTTGCTCAAAGTCATGCAAATGATAAGAATAAGAGTTGGGATTTAAGCCCAGGCAGTCAAGTTCCTGAGTGTGTTCTAAATCATCCTACTGCCTACTAAAGAAAAAGTGTTGGTCAACAGAAATATTATATACATATATTTGTGTATATATATATACAGAATATATATATATACATATATATATAGAATATATATGTATATATATATATATATATATATATATATACTTTATAAATAAAGAATAAGAGTAGTCCTCTCTGTAAGGGTTCAATCTAAAGAGGGAGTCACACAGTGGAAAATAATGTTTAGTGTTGTTATTAGCAGTACAAAGTGCTATGGGAATAGAGGATTTCCTTTCATCTTGGGAAGACATTTTACAGATGAGAAAGTTTTCCATCTAATGATGGAATCTCCTCTAGATAATTTCTGCTGACAGTTGCCTAGTCCTTTCAAGTATCTTCAGTGCTGAAACTCTCACTAACCCCTGTTGTATACATTGAGAGCAAGGAAGGCTATTTTACCTCAAGCTAATGGGCCTGGGCACAAAGGAAGAATAATATAGAATTTGACATATGAGAAAGAATGAATTTGGGGGATTTGTTCTGTCGATGTTCTAACTCCCCATGTAGAAGATGTTTCCCTATGCTAACAAAGGCTGGCTTTACCCAAATTTTGCACCAATAATGCAGGTATACACACGGTCTGTGATTGAACCACTCCCTACTACTCCAACTCGGGATGTGGCTACATCTCCCATTTCACCTACTGAGAATAATACCACTCTGCCAGATGCTTTGACCCGGAATACTGAAAAGCAGAAGAAGAAGCCTAAAATGTCTGATGAGGAGATCTTGGAGAAATTACGTAAGGACTTTGTAGTTTTCTGAACCTTCCTTTGATCTGTGACTGGTCAAGCATAGAGATAGCATTCTGTTGCTGTAAAGATATTGATCCTAGGTTAGGCCCATGTGACTGGCTGACCATGCTTTGTGCCATAGCCATAAAGATTGTGCTTGTCCTCACCCTGCCCTTCCACCTCACTTTCCTATTTTACCAGCTCTGATGGGGATGTGAGAGGAGAGAATATGGATAGCTCATTTTGAGGGCAAGGCAACTCTTATCCCTAGGCATGGGATGGAGATGACAAGTAGCTTTTATCCAGTGATAATGTAGGAGAGTATGTTGAGAAAGATGGATGCCTTGACTATACCTGGTGGGAACGAGTACTGTGATTAACTGCTGATGTATATCATTGACCTCGAAGATGACAGATCTGCCATCATGGTTGCAGGAGAAAAAGGAAGGGAAACCCAACATTTTGTGAACCTGTACTATGAATCAAATGACAAGCAGGATGTTTTCTTGAATTTTTCTTCATTTAATTTTCATATTAACCCTGTGAAGGCAGGCATTATGGTCCTTGTTTTTACAGTAAAGGTTTTTTAGTCCCAAAGAGGCTAAATATCCTGTCCCAAATCACAGCTGGGAAGTGGCAAGACTGAGATTAGAACACAAACTTGTAAGGTTGGGCATGGTGGCACATGCCTGTAATCCTACCAACTTGGGAGGCTGAGGTAGGAGGATAGCAAGTTTGAGGCCAGCCTGGGAAACTTGTTAAAATCCTGCCTCAAAATAAAAAATAAAAAGGGCTAGGAATGCAACTCGGTGGTAAAGCATGCCTGGATTCAGTCCCCAGTACCAAACAACAACAAAAATTGAACACAAGCTTGTGTCCTTATGAGCAGAGCTCCTTGCCTCTTTCTGTCAGGTGGAAACTTCCATTTCATTTTATTTTAGCAGCCAGAAATGAAGGTAGTCTGTTTCTGTTTCAGTAAAAGACAGAACTATACTAGGGGATGAACTAGGTTGATCTATTGCCTTGGAAAAATCATTTCACAAGGGCCTTGGATTTATTCACTGTACCTACTTACTTCCAAAAAGGCTTTTGTGTGACCGATTTGGGCAAGTCTGCAAACTAGCATTGCTTTCTAATACTCTAGCTGAGCAGCTCTTTACTTCTTCCTGATCACTGTTGTTTGACTTTTTAAAATAATTTTGCTCTTAAAAATTGCCCTTGCCTAGGGCCCTCGTCAAATGATTAGGTAAAAGCCATTTACCTATATAGATCTTGCTCCCTAAACCATGTGTGTATGTGTGTGTGTAAATTTAAAAAAAAAAAAAACAATAACGCTTAGAACTATGGAAAACAGACTGGTTGGGGAGACAGGACACTTGGGTTGAAGCCCCAGCTGTCACTGACTTGTGTCTTGGGCAATTTCTTGTGTCTTGGGCAATTTCTTGTCTCTTCTTTTAAGTAAGAATATTAATACCTTACTAATTTATAAGCCAAATGGTACAATGATATGAAAATGGCCAAGTCGTAGTAATTGGCATTAGTGGAAAAGTGTACTGTGGGCAGAGAATAACAATCAAACTCCTAATCTTAGCTCTGACATCAGTTTGCTGTGTGACCCTGGGGACCTAGCTTCCCTTCTGTGGGTCTCAGTTCCCCCTCTATAATGCAAGTTGTGAAACCCAGTGAGTTCTCTCATACCACTGTGTCTTTGCACTTGAAGTATCCTGTTTTAAACTTTTCAACTTTTTCTCTCTGGCTGACCCTCTGCTTATCCTATAAAAATTGGCCTAGATGGTACCTTTCTGAAACCTTTCCAGTCTCTTTTTTGTGTCTCTTTCTGTATCCCATTGGCATTTATCACAGCAATTATTACATTTTATGGCATTTTATGCTCACTTGTTTATCTTTTCCATAAGATTGAGCTCCTCAAGAGAGTGTCTTTATTGTGCCTGATCTGTTTATTCCTAGTATAGTATATGCCTTGATACATAACATGAGAAAAAGTTTTATTGAATGAATTAATGAATTAAAAATTTAATATGAGTGGCTCTTAGGAGTTTAGAAATGGAATAGATTTCTACGAATAAAAGCAGTCAAGGACATGAAACCTTGGGTTGGGCTTTATTGGGGGAAAAGCTAAGAGCCTGCTTAGCATGCTCTTCAGGAATTGGAGACACTTCTTTAATCCTTGCCAACCTCAGGGGTTAAGGGGCACATGGGATCTGTTTTGTGTCTTGATCTGGAAAAAAATGATTCATGGTCTCTGTTTCTTTCAAAGGGAGCATAGTGAGTGTGGGTGATCCTAAGAAGAAGTATACACGGTTTGAGAAGATTGGACAAGGGTTAGTAGGAGCATTTTCTTTCCCTGGAGAAATGACTTTAAATTGTGTGTGCTGGCATATATGATTCTGTTTCTGTTTTGCTTCTCATGAACCTTGTTCTTCTTTCTTCACCTCCCTCTTCTGGGGATGTTATATCAGGTTTACGTCAGGTTTGGTACCAAGAATTATGCTTAATATGAGAGATGTGCTATTAGTTGACAATATTGCAAAAAATATCCCGCCAGTGAGAGTAAGAGAAGCATTTTTTTTTAACACAAAACCAGTTTCCAAATTATACTCGGTGCCAAGACTTATTAGCATCAATATGAAATGAAAAACCCAGAATTACAGACCCTTCTGCTAGTGTAGTTGCACCTATTTTTCTAGGCGGATGTCAGAATCCATGACTCTTAATCTGGGCTCCTTTTCTGCAACTTTATATGCTACCCTTTGTGCACTGAACTCAGCAAATCTTAACTGAGTTCCTATCATGTGCTAGGCATTATGAATATGACTATGAATCAGACACAATCTTTGCTTTCAAGGAACTCAGGTCAATGGAAGAAGATAGGCAAAGAATTATAATGCATTGTGCTAAGTCCTTTAAAGGTATTTGGCCATTATTTTGAGCACAAAAAGCAATACATAAAAGGTCAGATCCAGTATGATTTTTATATGAAGTTCAAGAATGGGTGAAACTAATATATAATAGTGGAAGTCAGAATAGTGATGACTTCTGAGGGAGGTACAATGGGAAAGAGGTATGAAGGAACTTTAGGGGGTGGTCTTGGTGGTGAACACAGGGTGCATACATACAAAAACCATCAAGTTGTACTCTTAAGATATGTGCAGATTATTTTAGGAAAATTATATCTCTGCATGAAAATAATAAGATTTCTACAGATTATCAAAAGAGCTGAAATTTAAGGAAAAAATGAAAAGTCTGACTTATAGTAAGCTGTTAGTGGAACAGAAGCATTATTGCTAGTTAAGTCATTGAAATTTTCTGTTTCAATTTCTTTATTATACACCCAGGAATTTCTGAAAATAGAATAAAGAATTGCATGATATAGGAATGTTATAATTGTGTATCATTCTATAGTCTGCATCTGTTATTTACATATGGGGTTTAGTTTAATCCTCAAAACAACTTTGGGTTGAGTGGCTCTCATATTTTTTTTTTCTGGTCCCAGTGTTTTTCCTACTAGATATACTTTTATGAGTCTGAACTGGTATAAGGTATTTAACACCTTGAGAAGAAATTATTTTGCTTGCTTAAGAGTAATGTAGAAGGCATTTCCTTTAGGTAGTTAAATGGAGACCTTAAGAGTGTGGGCAAAAAGGTAGATGGACAAGTGTGGACAAGTGAGATCCCTTCTCTGAACTCGAGTTTCTTTGTCTGTAAAGGAAGAAGGAATTGAAGAATTGTGGATTAATGGACTTTCACTTTCACGTCTGTGAAAAGTTTTTCTTTTTAATAGATGTATGAGACCTATTCAAAACTAACTTTCCTGCTTACTTGACAGAACTGTTAGTGCTAAGGCAAGAAGGAAATATTTATTAAGTACTTATACTAATGTTTCTGCATACCATAATTTTAAAAAATATAAATGCTACCCCAGTATGTTGAATTTGTACTATAATAATTTTCGTTTGCTTTTTTTTTCTCCCAGTAAGACCTGAAGTTTATTATGCTTCAAACCTGGTGTTCGTGTCTTGACATATGAGAAATAATGTATTACTCAATATGATTTCAAGGTAGAAATAACGAAGTACTAACCAGTGAGCCTGACTAGCTTTCTGGAACTTTATAAACATGGCAACATAGTCCTGGAATGTCCAGTCTCCTGAGGCTTGAGCATGTTTATCCTTTCAAAATGGCGCATCTGGTCAGGTGCAGTGGTCCACACCTGTAATCCTACCAAGTTGCAGGACTGAGGCAGGAAGATCAAAAGTTTAAGGCCAGCCTCGGCAACTTAGTCAGACCCTTAAGACCCTTAGCAACTTAGCAAGATCCTGTCTTAAAATAAAGAATAAAAAGGACTGGGAATATAATTCAATGGTAAAGCACCCCTGGGTTTAATCCTCAGTACTTAAAAAAAAAAAAAAAAAGAAGAAGAAGAAGAAAGAAAAGAAAAAGGTGCTTCTGTCAGGATCAGGAAGGGTATGGATAGGAAGATAGGCAGAGGATGTCCAGGGGTAGGATGATAAGGCAGTGAAGAAATAACTGACAATACAAATAAGCCTTATTTGATAACCAATATCAGTTTCCAGGCATGTAGCTGGGCTCCCAACTAAAGAATCGGTGGTTAAGGAGCTGGTGACCATAATTTCTAGCTGGAAGGCATACTTACAAGTGACTTTCCCCACTGAGGTGTCCTGATTTCTCTGGGAAGCAGATCCTCAGAGCTTTAGTGAATGCCTTCTTGTAAAAGATCAGAATTCAAAATGTCTTCAAATTGTATCACGTATAACTGACATATGACATATGTAGCTACAAATATGCCTTGTAATTACTATCTACAAATACAAAGATTTGTGTTTATAGGCAGAGAATAAGGGTTTTAGTTCTTTCAAATGGACACAATTACTTTCCTAGCATTATTTCTCCTATTTCTTTCTCTCACTCCACACTGTTTGAATGTTTATATTCTTTGATGCGTGTACATATGTGTGTCTATTGGGGTTATTCTTATCTTGGTGTGGGGTAGAAGTATCAAATTTTCTGTGAGCATGTGCATTTGAACAAGTATATTTAATGCTTTATGTTTGAAAAATGAAAACTAAAAATTGACATCCTCTTGGCAGCATAAATGATTGAAAAGCACTGTTTTAAAGGGTCATAGTATCATAAAGTATCAGTGGAAAGGGTACTTCAAGATTATTTTATAATGGTCAATGTGTGTTTTATAGTTTTTTGGTATAAATTTTAATTGAGAATAACATGCATAACATACAAATCAATGAATTTTTAAAAAGTGAACACACCCATACAACTAGCATCCAAATTAAGAAAGAGAACATTACTAGCTGGGCACAGTGGCACATGTCTGTAATCCCAGCTCTTGGGGAGGTTGAGGCAGGAGGATTGCACATTTGAGGGCAATCTCAGCAACTTGGTAAGACCCTGTCTCAAAATAAAAGACCTGGGGATGTAACTCAGTGGTAAAGCACTTCTGTAGCATGTGTGAGCCCTGGGTTCAATCTCTAGTAGAGAGGGAGGAGGAGTCTGGTGGGGGGATACTCAGGAAAAAAAGAGAACATTATTGACACCCCACAGTCCATCTCCTTTATTGGTAAATATATATAAACCACCTACTGCGCCTCATTCTGAAATTCTCCATAGAGGGCCTTTCCTCTTCTACCTCACTCCCAGTTGAAAATCACAGATTTAATTCTGTCCTTTTTTATAGATGAAGAGTTTAAAGCCACAAGAGATCAAATCAACTTGCCAAGGGTGGTAAAGAAGAAGGAGGCAAACAGAAACAAAAAACTAATGTACTTGAACACCTATCATATTTTATTTTAGTCACTTGGCTAAGTGCTTTACGTGAACTAATTGATTTAAATTCTTATGTTCATGTTATGGAAGAGGAAAGTGAAGCTCAGAGGTTACATAACTTGCTCAAGATCAGATAGCTAGTAAATATTAGGTAGAAGTTCTTGATTGAAACAGGTTGACCACTAGAACCTCTGTTCTTTTTACAATCACATATTGTCTGTCAAATATGAGACTTGGAGGACTGGGGTGTGGTGTGTGGGGGGGGATTATTTTTGCTGCAATTGTTATTATTAACGTACACTGCCAGATTGTGTATAGAGCTGCATTTGACAAATGGTACGTTATTACAACATCTGTATTTTTCTCCCCACCCCACCCCCTGCTGGTTCAGTGCTTCTGGCACCGTGTACACTGCAATGGATGTTGCCACAGGACAGGAGGTAAGTAGACACCACCACCTCTTGTTCCTTTGTTTCTACAGTTTTTTTTAAATTGGGGAGGGTTAATTTTTAGCCTTTCTTAGCTCAATATGGACATTTCTAGTTTCTTTCTATACTACACTAGAACCAAATAGCAGACTAACATGAGGAAACAAATATTTTGGAAAGCTTTCTGTAGTTACAATATGGAGAACAGGTTGGAGAAGGTAAGACAGGACCAGGTAAGTCAGAAGGTACATCCAGGTGAGAGACGATTGTTTTGTAAGTTAATAGCATAGTATAGATTGATAGAAACAGATGGATTTGAGGGATAATTCGAAGGTAGATTTGACAGGATTTGATGATGGACTGAATGGGAGAATGACATGCAAGCGTGATATTATTCAAGGAGAAAGAAAAGGGGTATAAGTGTAGTTATGAGGTTGGCTACTGCCTGAGAGGCCTTTTTGTAGCACTGCCTAGTGGATAATTGCTTATACAAACTTGGTACTTGAGGGAGAAATCTGTTACAGGAGATTTAAGCCCATGTCTGTTGACCTCTAATCTAGTGGTTCTGCTGTTACTCTGTGATACTAGATATGACTGAATATTAGAGTCCTCATTTATTTGGAGGTACCTCTTTGTCCTCATTAGGGAGAACCCTGACCTTATTGCTTAAAGCTTGCTGACCCAAGATCTTATCTAAAGCAGAAGGAAGACATGAAGGGAATACAGAACTCTCAGGGTTTCTTTGCAGTTTACTCTCTGGTTGCAGAGCAGGAATGTTGGCAGGTGGGCTGGGAGAAGTTCTTATTTCAAAGAGTGGTAGAACTCAGAGGTTGAGGCACCTCCTCTTCCAATGAAAGGAAGCTGAGGACCTGGTCTCAGAAGGAGGCTGCTAGGAACCTGCTTGTATATATATTTTTTTCATTTTTAAATATTTTTCTTTTTAGATAAACATGACAGTAGAGGGTATTTTGACATATTATACATACATGGCCTCTTGTATATTTTTGATGGTTGAAACATTCTGGTATCCTGGAAAAGCAATGGCTAATAGTATTTCACTGAGCTCTTGTTACTTTTTGCAAGTGTTAAAGCTCCATCTTGGGTAAGTCAACTTTAAAAATCACCATTAGGGTTAAAGATATGTTCATTTTTCTTTGAGGTGAGAATCCAAAGACATAGATGCATACCTTAGACTGTTTATATTACTTTGGGTAAAGTCATTTGATCTCTCTGAGCCTGAATTTTATTTATTTATAAAAAGTGTGTGATAACATATACCTGACAAAAGTGTTGTAAGAATTCAGTAGAAGAATGTTCATGAAAATACATCATAAATTTAAAAGGCACTATCTTTATTCATTTTTACTCATTTACATATATATTTATTCCACAAAGTATATACTGAGCTTTTGCTTTATGTGGTACTTTGTGCTCAGAACTACGTGAAAGATTCAGTCTTGTGCAGTCACTGAAAAATTAAAATCATAAGTAAATGTAAGAGACCATAATTTCTATGGCGTAAATACAAAATTATTATGGTATTGACGGGATCTGCCTTAAAGTAAAATAGTGGTGAAGAAAGGAAGTATTAGCATGCCAGTTTTAAAGACAGTGAATTTGATGCCAAGATGGAAAAAAAAAAGAGATTATACCAATCCTAAAAAGAACCCTATGAGGGCTAGGGTTGTGGCTCAGTGGTAGAGCGCTTGCCTAGCATGTGTGAGGCACTGGGTTCAATTCTCAGCACCACATAAATAAAGAAAGGCATTATGTTTATCTATAACTAAAAATATTAATTAAAAAAAAGATCCCTATGAGATAAGTGATGTTGTTTCCTTTTTCTTGATGAGGAATTTAAGGCTCTGAGAGTATAAACTTTTTTACAGATTGTGCTATCAGCAATTAGCAGGGACTGGATTATATAATCTATTAACTCCTAGTCCTATGCATTTTGGGCTGCAAATCCACCACAGATTTGAGGTTAGGTGTTAGGCTCCTTTCATGTCATGTTTCTTAGGCATTATATCCCTGATGGGAGGCAGGCAAGTGATGGGACTGGGGAGGCAGGGAGAACTCCCAGAAGCCCTGGCAGCTGCCTCTGTGAGAAGCTGGCTCAGGAAAAAGAAACTGGACTTCATTGTGTGCCTGCTTTGTGGTTACAAAACTATGAATGGAATCAATCCATTAGTGTGGCTAATGCAGTATGGTGAAGAGGGCCTTATTTCCTGCCACAGGGGTACAGATCTTTAGTGGAGCTACAGGGATGCTCTTAGTCTTTCTGAGTGAGTGGTTATTGGGGGTTATCCAGCTGGGAAAAGCTGAGCTACTCTGTCACATATAGGAAGATTAGCATGTTAATGCTGGGAAGTCTTCCAATTACAGATCAAACAATTATATTTCAAATCTGTTTTTAAAGTGAATGCATATAATAGAGAAAACGGGAAGAGCCTTTGGAGTTATATAGAGCTGAGGGCATTAATTATGATCTTAGGCAATTTAAGTCTTATGCTCAATTTTTTACCTGAAAAAGCAAATCATGGCTTTTACTTTGTAGGGTTGTTAGGTATTATTGAAATAATAAAAGTAGAGCACCTAGCACAGAGCCTGCACATAGTAACCATTCACTAAACTGTAGCAGTGGGAGGAGGTTGGTTGGTTGTTGCTTTGGTTACTGCTGCTGCTGTTTCATTATTGCTCTTCTGTGCCAGGTACTAATTAAGTGCTGCCATTATTACTATGACTACTGTTTTCATTGTTAACTTCCTTTATTACTTAAATCCTTTACTTATATGAGTGACACGTTGGCCATTTCCTTACTTAGTCCTCAAAACAATCCTTAGAGGAAGGGAATCACAGTTGAGGATTATCCTCAATGTATTGATGAAGAGACTAAAAGAGAACTTGTGATTGGTCAAAGTCAGTAAACGACAGTCAAGCCTAAAGGTTTGGTTCTTGGAATTCTAGTCCTTTTCCTATTTTAGAAGTGCTATCAGCTAGCCTGAATAGATAGGGTTTGAGTAGGTAATGGCATTTACCTGGACCATAGTTAATCAGTAACAAACGGAAAGAACTCTTGGTGTCCTGCCACAGCCTCTGTGTTAGCCTCTACCTTTCTCTTCTCCCTTGCTGCTGCCTGCAGTGATCACTGTGAGGTCTGCAATCACCCTCCTATCCTCTAGGATGGCTTGAGGAGTTCCAAGGGCACCCTTCTGATACCAGTCCTAATTATAAGGGCTTACTGTACTTAATGTTTTTAGGTCAACATGTTGCTCTTTAGACATTAGGAAAAGCTAATCCTTAACTGTTACAGAAAGCTGCAGCAAGGCCAGATGTCTTACCTACTAGGAAAACCCACTCCAAAGCAATTTTTTCTCACTTGGGGTAGGAAATGGAAGTGGCCAAAATGTTTTAAAGGATTATTTTTTTTCTTTTTAATGATTGACTGGATCTGTTTTATTGGATTTTTTTTTTTTTTTTTTTTTTTTTTGTTTTTAAGGATTGACTGCAGAAGACTAATTAACTTGAAGAAGTAATAGGGTTTTTTTTCACATAAAAATTTGAATCATTCTTTCTTTAGATTCCTTGCTTCTTCTGGAAAGACATTTTAGTGCTATTAGATGCTCCTGTTCTAGTCCACTAATCAGGAGAAAGGGAAAACATCTCTAGAGAATGAATACTTAGCAGACAACTTAAAGCATATTCCTATGGGACATAGTAACCTATTGCTGACCTTTGTGGTTTGAAGACAAAGTACTTGTCAACCCACTGGATTCTCTCTTTTCCTCTTTTCACATTCATTGAGCACCAGTTCTCAAGCACTGTGCCTGGCACTGGGGATTTGGGGCTTTCAATCGAGTTCATTAACTTCTAGATACACACTGGCACATGTGTGCATGTACACACACACACAAACACACATACACACTTGTGACTAATCTTCATACAAGGTAGCATGTCATAAGTTCCAAAAGAGAGGTATAATTATGATCATATGGGGCTTTAAAAAGGGGAAAAGTATAATTTGGTTTGAAAATGAGGTTTTCTTTGGCCTGATACACAGCATAAGTATCTTTCAAATGTGTGGAATTGATGCAGGATATTCAAGGTGGAGAAGAGATCCTGAACAAAGGCAAGGAGAACATGGAGAGTATGAAGAAATACAGTGGGAGTAAGGTAGAAGTCAGTCAGAAGACATTATCAGTGTTGGGCTGAGGAATAGTCCTAGGCAACCAGGAGCCATTTATGTTTTTGAACAGAGGAGTTATCCAGTGTGTACTGTGGGGAAAAATTAATCTGGTTATGTGTGCAGGATAAATTAAAATAAAATAACTTATGGGGTTCTAATCCCAACTTTGCTATTGACTAACTATATGCAAGTCACCTGTCCTCTATGAATCACAATTTCTCATCTTTTGAAGGGTTAGTGGTACTTAACATACAGATGTCCCTGTGGATTAAATAAAATAACAAATTTGAGAACACCTTATATAGTATTGGACACAGAAAAAATGGATGCAAAGTGCGTTGGAAACTGAAGTACACTTTATATTTGTATTATGTAGAAATTTATTTTATTTATACAGACAAAAACACTATCAAGATCTTTTCATACATAAACATTAGGGATCTCATTCCTCTTTTCTTTTCTTTCTACCTTACACCCCAGTACTAGGAATTGAACCCAGGGACATTAAGTCACTAAACTATATTCTCAGTTTTTAAAAAATTTTATTCTGAAACAGGATCTCACTAAGTTGCTGAACCTGGTCTTGCACTTGTAATCCTCCTGCCTTAACCTCCCAAGTTGATTATACTATCAGCATGCACCACAGTGCCCAGTATCTTTCTCTTCTTTCTTAACCTGGTCAACTCTGATTTATCTTTACATACCACATTCAAAAAGTAACCTCCCCACTTTGTGAAATTTCTGTACGTTGCCAAACTGAAAGAGTTCTTGCTCTGTTTTGTGTTCCTGTAGCTCTTTGCTTGAACTTTTATAACATCTTTTTTATTTTGTGATTTTTTAGGTATTTTTCTACATTTAATCATTAAACTTTGATGTATAGCAGAGTGATATCTAGGGCTTAGTTTCTAATTCAGTAGGTTGGTGTGGAGCTTGAAAATACTTACTTCCAACAAGTTCCCTGATGATGTTGATGCTTTTCACTTAGAGACTTCAGTTTGAAAACCATTTGTCTAACTGATAAATCATGAATTACTTGAGGACTAAGACTGTATCTTACTCATCTTTGTTTCCTTAGTATTTAAGTTTTGATACTAAGTGCTCAGTAAATGCTGAATGACTCTAATTGTACATCAAATATACTGAATTTCAGGTGGCCATAAAGCAGATGAATCTTCAGCAGCAGCCGAAGAAAGAACTGATTATCAATGAGATCCTGGTTATGAGGGAAAACAAGAACCCAAATATTGTGAACTACTTGGACAGGTATAGAGCGGTGGGTCCTGTCAAAGGAATGGGAACTTTGGGATGAATGGGTTAGAAGAGAGGGCAGCACCAGCACTCTGAACTTCCTCTATTTAAGTGTTTATTGTGGTCCTGAGCTCAATCTCACATAATGCTTGATACCTCTGATTACTGGAACATCCTTCTGGGTGAAGCTGAACACTGCCATCCTGTGTCTTCTAATAGTTGATCCTAGTACTTCTTGTTCTGCATCAGGGAAACCCTTCAGCTCACTGCCTCTGTCAAACATCTGTCCTTCATTTTATATCCCAAATCTTTCCTCATCCTGCTCACTTTTCTGAATTACTCCTGGGTTTTCTTCATTCTCTTAAAATGTGATATTCAGTATTAGATCTGACCACTATAGAGAGATTGGGACTCTTTCTAAACTTAACACAACTTGATTTCATTCTCATTTTATTAGGATGCCTCTTTCATTGTTGAAATTGTTGACTCCTATTAAGTTTGTGATCAACTAAAAATCTCTGATTTTCTTCTTAAATATAATTAAACTCTCCAGTTTAGAACTATTTTTTTCTGGTATAGAACTTTTAAAGCTGTGTCCGTTCAATCCCATTTTTATTATTTCAGCCTATCATCCCAGTCTGACAAAATTCAGTTCTTCATTATAGCATAAGTTACTGTAGCTAACATTACTTTACCATGAACTTTCATGAATGGCACCTCATTATACATAGGATTTAGTCATATTATACAGATTGGGAAACTAAGGTTGATAGAATTAATGGCTAGTCTAAGACAAGTAAACCAGTAAAGAACAAACTAAGGGTTTTTTATATTTTACTTTTTTTATTAGGTTAATTTTTTTATTGTTTGTTCTATTTAGCTATACATGACAGCAGAATGCATTTTGATTCATTGTACACAAATGGAGTACAACTTTTCATTTCTCTGGTTGTACACAATGTAGAGTCACACCATTTGTGTAATCACACATGTACATAGGGTAATGATGTTTATCTCATTCCACCATCTTTCCTTCTCCCCTGTCCTCTCCCTTCCCCTAGTTTCCTTCTACACAATCCAACGTTCCTCCATTCTTCCCTTACCCCCTCCCACTCCCCATTTTGTATCAGCATCCACTTATCAGAGAAAACATTTGGCCTTTGGTTTTTTGGTTTTGGCTTATTTTGCTTAGCATTATATTCTCCAACTACATCTATTTACCTACTAATGTCATAATTTTGTTCTTTTTTATGGCTGAGTAATATTCCATCGTGTATATATACCACAGTTTGTTTATCCATTCATCTATTGAAGGGCATCTGGGTTGTGATCTAGCTATTGTGAATTGAGCTGCTATAAACATTGATGTGGCTGTGTAACTGTAATATGCTGATTTTAAGTACTTTGGGAATAAACCTAGGAATGGGATAGCTGGGTCAAATGGTGGTTCCATTCCAAGTTTTCTGAGGAATCTCTAAACTCCTTTCCAAAGTTATTGCACCATTCTGCAGTTCCACCAACAATGTATGAGTGTATTTTTTCCCCACATCCTTGCTAACACTTATTTTGCTTGTATTCTTGATAATTAGTATTCTGACTGGAGTGAGATGAAATCTTAGAGCAGTTTTTTTAAAAAATATTTTTAGATGTCGATAGACCTATATTTTATTCATTTATTCATATGTGGTGCTGAGACGTAAACCCAGTGCCTCACACATGCGAGGCAAGTGCTCTACCATTGAGCCACAACCCAGCCCCATAGAGCAGTTTTGATTTTCATTTCTCTAATTGCAAGAGATGATGAACATGTTTTCATATGTTTGTTGATTGATTGTATTTCTTCTTCTGTGAAGTGCTATTCAGTTCCTTAGCCCATTTATTGATTGGGTTATTTGTTTTTCAAAACAAAATAAAAAACTTAACTGAAGTGTTAAGTTTTTTGAGATCTTTATATATCCTGGAGACTAGTGCTGTATCTGAAGTGTGTATGGTAAAGACTTTTTCCCATTCTGTAGGCTCTCTCTTCACGTTATTGTTTCCTTTGCTGAGAAGAAGCTTTTTAGTTTGAATCCATCCCATTTATTGATTTCTTAATTTTACTTCTTGTACTTTAGGAGTCTTGTTAAGGAAATCAGGTCCTAAGCTGACATGATGAAGATTTGGGCCTACTTTTTCTTCTATTAGGCTCAGGGTCTCTGTTCTAGTGCCTAAATCTTTGATCTACTTTGATAGGGTTTTAAATTTGACTACTCCTAGGACCAGCATCCATGCCCAATCACATCATTTTCCTTTCTTCCATAACTGGGGGCAGAAATTAAATTTCTTGCCCAGGTTTTAGAGACATCACAGGTTGATACTAGACTAAGTCCTGAATGCTGATGTTTTTACTATTTGTATTATATTACCATCTGCCTTCTGCTGGTGCAGCAGATTTTATAAGTATGCCTTCTTTCTTTCTTTTTCTTATCCTTATTTATCTCTATTTTTAGATACTTAATAAAAATATGAGTGCTTTCTTTTTCAGCATCTAAAATACTGGTAACCTTAAGTTTCCTTAAAGAAAAAAGGAATTAAACTTTGACCTTCCTAATACAAGACATTGACAGCTATAGAAAATAAAGCCTTTTTCTTGGAGATGGTTGTGTCTCTTTGATATGGGTCCTAACTGGCTCTGAAGAATCCTCTGTAAGTTATTATTCACTTTCCTGTTTTAAGAAATCATACAGAGAATATGGCTTGGTCAAAGTACAGAAAGCTGTAGGGTAATAGATTTTGGATCAGAATAGGGAAAAATGAAAACTGTTGTGTTAGTGCATTTTTCATTATCATAACAAAACCTAAAGGCAGGCTAAAGGAAAGAGGTTAATATTGATACAAATTCTGGAAGTGCACTGTCTAGAGGCTTCATCTGGTGGTAACATTCTTGCTGACAATCCTGATGAAGCACGGGGCATCACATGGCAAGAGACGGGGAGATGTGTGTCTATGACTGTATGTCTGTTCTCTGTCCCTCTTCTTCTATCTAAGTATTAACCACGTCTAACCCTGCTTAGCTTCTGAGATAAGATGAGATTGGACACATTTAGGATGGAATGGTGGCCATAGACTTTATCCCTTATAAAGCCATCAAGATTCGATGATGAGGACTATACCCTAATGAGTTTGATAACTTTCCAAAGGCCCCACCTCCAAACATCGTACTTGAATTAAGTGTCCACCCCTTTAATGCCGTTAACATATGACTTTGGGGATTAAGCCCTTGCCTGAGTTTAGGGGGACAAACCATGCTCCAATCATAATAGCTGTCGATAAGGAAACAGCCAGTCTTATAAAATAGTGAGCTTTCCATTAGTACAGAAATATAAACAATAAAATTCAGGGCCATGTTACTGAACAAATTTGTGCTCTGGGGATGGATTAGAAGATTTATAGATTTACTGTTCGTACCTTATTGGTATTCCAGAGGCTTCTGTGCAATCAGAAGTAAATAACACTCAGTCTTTTTCTTCAAACAGCACCTGATTTGGTAAAGTTTAAAAAAAAAAAATCTCCGTATAAGCACAGAAGACCATACCCTTAATCCAAGCATTCAGTGAAGATGTTACAAGTGAGGGTCTGTGGTTTTTGTGAGAAGTGCTATAAAATATGTGGGACAAAATATGTGATATTCTTCCTCAAATATGTGTGTTACCTTTGAAATGGGATATTTGAAGGCACATTGGCACAGTGAATAGCCACAAAGCGTTTGAGACAACTTGAATATGATTTGCATTGTCTTAGCTTTGACAGTGATATGTCAGACCCAGGAGAAGTGGCTTTGTTTGTCAGTGCCCAGATAACAGTCACTTAAACCTTCATATTCTTCTCTCAATCAGTTTGAGGTGACAGTTACCTTTTCAGTATGGGTGAGAGGCCATAAATGTGTATTCTTCATCAGGGAATGAATAGGCTAATAGCAGTGGAGGACTTTTTATCTAGTCTTGATTTTTCTTTTGGTTCATGTGTTAGTCCATTTGGGATACTATAACAAAATTCCAGAGGCCAGGGAACTTGAAACTACACAGATTTATTCCTGAAAGTTCTGTAAACTGGGAAGTCCAAGATCAGTGTGTCAGCAGATTCACTGTATGGTGAGAGCCTAAGGCTGGTTCATAGGTTGCATCTTCTTGTTGTGTCCTCATATGGTGGAAAATGTGAGGCCACCCTTCTAGGCCTTTTATAAAGGCATTAATTCTTCATGGGCCTTAAAAATTTGCAAGACTTGGGCTGAGGATATAACTCAGTGGCAGAGTCTTTGCCTAGCATGGGTGAGGCCCTAGACTTAATCCCCGGAATTACCAAAAAAAAAAAAAAAGGAAGACAAAAAGAAAAATAACTTTAAGACATTTAATTACAAAGAATATAGTCTTCTGGAAAGAGTACTGGATTAGTAGTCAAGAGATCAAGAGATTAGGATTTTAGGATTCACATCTTATCCTTTGCTTGAGACCAATTTATCAAACTCTTTCAACAGTTTCCCCTCTGCCTGGCAGTAGTCCCATTATCAGGAAGAAAAAAAGATGACATACTTCACAACTCAGGCCAACCCAAGAAATGTTTTTCCAGCCTAGTTTCTTTGTCCAAGACTATCAGAAGAGTCTGTAGGGCTCTGAGCTAGCCTTGTTTTTATTTGTCCTGTTGTACAGGTGAGAAAATATTGATTAGACAGGTTAAGTGACTATTTATCATGTAGCAGAACTGAGTGACCCAATTCCCAAATGAAACTATCAGTTCTAACTTGTCAGCCCATAATTACTCCAGGGAGATGTTAATAAACTGTCACCTTGATTAATCAGACTGGAATAATCAGGGACACTCAAAGTGGAAGTCATTGGCAGCATAATGACTATGTGTACAACACTTCAACTTTTAAAGGACTTTTATTACCATTATTTCATTTAATATTTACAATCATCTTTTATTGTACTCATGGATTTATTCAGTAAATATGGGCATCTGCTGTGTTGACTCTGGGGATAGAGTCTTGGACAAGACCTCGTACTTAGTCTCATGGACCTCAGATCTAGTAGAATTCTCAGTGAGGTTTAGTGGTTTTCCCTAATGTTGGAATCATGGACTCCAGATCCCATCTTTTTCAAATGTTTGCATACTCCCTACTTGGATGCTTCTAGAAATGTGGAAATCATGCCAGTCCTTTTAATTTCTTTGTGTTGTGCTCAAATATAATTTTATTATATCTTCAACCTAGTTTCCTTAGTTCTGCTTTTGGGGACTTTGCCGAACATGTATACTTTTTTTTTTCCGCTCTAGGAGCATTCTTAAGAGATTTAAAGTTAATGATTCTGTCTCCCAGATTCTGCTTTTCCCCAAAGTAAAGAACCCTAAACTTTTCCAAAACTCAGTGAGATAGCGTCACTGCCTGTATACTTAGCCTTTGAAACCCAATGCAATGGCTCTTTGTACTCTGACTATTCCTTCTCACACTTTATCTGTATTCCTGCAGTTACCTTGTGGGAGATGAACTGTGGGTTGTCATGGAGTACTTGGCTGGAGGCTCCTTAACAGATGTAGTGACAGAAACCTGTATGGATGAAGGCCAGATTGCAGCTGTGTGCCGCGAGGTAAGGCCAAGGTCCAGTCTTGAGCAGGAAATGACCCCACATCTCTATCCATGAAAGTTCCACACCAAGTGAGACTTCAACCCTGACTGTGTGGAAGTAGAAGAAATTAGTGCTGACATTATTCATCATAACCACATAATATCTGTGTACCATCTGATTTTTTCTTTACAGATAACTTTATTCAGCCCATTGTAGAAAAATGAGAAAGTACCAGGAAGTACTTTCAATTGCTCAGAATTTCAGTCTTTAAAGATAACTACTGTAAACACATCATAATACTTTCCTTTCTCTCTTCTATATGGACATGTATTTTAATCATAATTTTATTCTGCTTTTCTGCTTTATTTGTGTGCCATGAAGGATATAAAGCAGGATAAGAAAGTAGTGGCAGGGAAAGTACCTCTTATTTTTTCCATATTTTTATTGGTATATTATAATTAGACATAGTGGTGGGATTTGTTGTTACATATTTGTACATGCACACAATATAATAATATAATTTGGCCAGTATCGTTCCCCAGCAGGGAGAGTACTATTTTAGACAGAGCAGTCAGAGAAAGTTTCACTACAGATGTGAGTACGCATCTGAATGATGTAGAAGATCATGCTGTGTAGAAGCAAGCCAGCAAAAATCTAGGTAAAATACTTCTAGGCAAAACAAATCAAAAACAAATCTTTTTCCTCATTGCTATTAAATGTGTAGGGTTTGTAATATGCTGGTGTAGGAAGAAAAATAAAAAACATTCCACAAGGCTTCCATGAGAAACAGTGTCCTCAGAGGACAGCCAAATCTTTACCTTTCCATTAGAGGAAGAAGATGAAGGAAATATTCACAGATGTTGAGGATATTGTTGTTTTGCTGTTGAGAGACTGGAACTTTCCAATGTGCAGTAATAGAAAAGTTAGGAATTGGGGAAAGAGTAAAAGATTAACTGAGGCTCAAAATAAGGAGTCTGATAGATGGATGTGATAGATCTGATGGTGTAAGACCTGGTGGCACACAGATGAACTTACATAGTTGTGTATTTAGTCAATGTTAAGAAAAATAATGTGAAATCAATACTACCCTAAAAAATATGGTCACTTTTGCATTAATAACTTTGGGATATGGAATGCACACAAGTAGATTAATGGAATTCTTAGGAGTTCTTCCTTTGCTCTACCACTTAATGCAGTGTTTCTCAACCTTCCTATTAGGAGCCTTTTTAGATGTTTTTCCCCCCAGTTATGCATTCCCCTCATGAAAACTTAATACCATAGATACACTCTATAATTGTGTACATACTGTTACCCTCTGGAGTGTCATAAAACTTAGAATCTAAGTTGTTTTCACCTCCACCCCCAGGAACCAACTCTCACTGGTTGAAAATGCATGCACGTGTATAAGACTTAGAGAAGTTACTTTACTTCAAATTATTTTATCTGTAAAGTGGAAATTGCAAAATTAACATTGTATATGAATCAGAAAACATTTGGAAAAAAGTTTAAATGTTACATAAATGAATGGTATTACTCGCCTTAAAATCTAATACACATCATCACCCCTTTTTTAAACTGCTTATTGAGTTTTAATTCATATCCCATATTACTCAACCATTTAAAGTATATAATTCACTAGTTTTTAGTATATTCATAGTTATACAATTATCACCATAATGAATTTTAGATCATTTTTCTCTCTCCAGAAACAAACTTCATGGGCTGAGTGGTAGAGCTCAGTGGTAGAGCACTTGACTAGCATGTGTGAGGCACTGCATTAGATCCTCAGCACCACATAAAAATAAATAAAATAAAGGTATTGTGTCTGTCTATAACTTAAAAAAAAAAAAGAAAAGAAACTTCATACCCTTTAACAGTGACTTCCCATATCCTGCACCCCAACTTTCTTGACCCTTTGCAGCCATCAATCTATTTTATACCTTTGTTGTTTTCCTGTTCTGGAAATTTTATATAAATGGAATTCTATAATATGTTCTCTTTTGTGACTGGCTATTAACATTTATATGCCAGTTTTTGTTTAGACATATGTTCTCATTCTCTTGGTCATATGGCAACTCTACATACTTAACATTTTGAAGAACTGCCAAAATGTTTTCTAAATTGGCTGTACCATTTTATGTTCCCACCAACAATGTATAAGGGTTCCAATTTCTCAAGATCATCCTTTTGATCCTTTTTAATTTTTTTATTTTGTTTGGTTTGGTTTTTTGTTACTAGGGATTGAACCCAGGGGTACTTTGCCACTGAGCTAAGTTTCTGAGGCTGTCCTTAGACTTGTAATCCTCCTTCCTCAGCTTCCCAAGTCACTGGGATTTTAGATGTGCATCACTGCACCCATCCTTGAAGGAACTCCTTTTTGCTTAAGGAAATATCAAAAGGTGAAAGGCAGCATGGACTGTAAAAAGAATACTTAGTTGGGAGGTAGAAGAGTTGGTTCTAGATCTGGCTGTGCCTCTGATTTGGGGCAAGTTCTTTTATTCATGGGGGCTTATTTCCTGTATCTTAAAATGAGGAGGTTGGATTAGATGATTTTTCTCTCAAGTCTTCTGTATTATATATTCTTCTTTCTCCCTCTATTTACACTACTTAAATAGTGTCTGCAGGCTCTGGAGTTTCTACATTCAAATCAGGTCATTCATAGAGACATCAAGAGTGACAATATTCTGTTGGGAATGGACGGCTCTGTCAAGCTAAGTAAGTAGGACTCTTAAGGAATGATACTTCTCTCCCTATATGGCCCTGTCTCCTGTGGGATGGCAACCATATAATAAAGAGAGACTTTATTATTTCATGGGAATTGTGGCTTCTTTATATTACTCAGTATTATCATATAGCATCTTTTCATTATTTTTCCATCCTTTTATACATTCAGAAAAGAAAAACAAATTGTTGAATGTCTACTCTTTGCTGGGTCCTGTGTCAGCACCAAGGGTACATTTTGCCAACCTTCAAGGAATTCTCAGTCTAGTATCAGAGTCTTGTAATGAATAATTTTTAAAAAGTTTTGTGTAATTTCATCATTCATTTATTCAGCAAACTTTTACTGAATGTCTGTTTTCTGCCAGCCCCTTTGGTGATACAAAGATGAGTAAGAATACATAGTCTTTACTATCAAAGACCCCCTAATCTAAAGGAATTTATAATTTCAATATAATGTGGAAAGAACTCCAGGCAGAACAGTTTGTTCAAATGTGTAAAGACAGTTGTCTAGACAAAGAGGTTGTATCACAGGTGGATGAGAAGTTTATAGAAGGACTGTTAGCAGCCTCTGGCTGGGGTATAGAGTGAGGAACTGATTTTTTTTAAGCAGGACCATATCTAGTTGTAGGTGATTGGTGTTTATTTCAGGGACTTATGTTCAGGGAGTAAGGCAAGGAATTCATTGCCAGATTCTGGAGTATGGGAATAGATTTCAAGAACAAAACAGAATTGGGCCAAGCAATAAGGGCCAAAATGGGGCTGCTTTCATTTTAATGCCTTGTCCTTCTGGTTTGAGGAAAAGGTAGGGAACTAGAGATGATGTTCCTTATATTCTCCCTACTTCTCTTCAGGGGTGATGAGAGAATAGGCTAGGTGCTGGACATGAAGGTGACAGTCCAGTGACTCTGCTTTGGTGAGACAAGGGGTTGCAGAACTGGGTGGCAGAAAGAACCTTGACACTTATGGGTAGGCACACTGTCAGCACTTACTAAAGGAGTGCCTAAATGCCTGACTTTCTTCAATTTTCCTTTTCTAGCTGATTTTGGATTCTGTGCACAGATAACCCCAGAGCAAAGCAAACGGAGCACTATGGTGGGAACTCCATATTGGATGGCTCCAGAGGTTGTGACAAGGAAAGCCTATGGGCCCAAGGTTGACATCTGGTCCCTGGGCATCATGGCCATTGAAATGATTGAAGGGGAGCCGCCATACCTCAATGAAAACCCTCTGAGAGTAAGTGTCACCAGTCCTATTTCAAGGTATTTGGGCAATTGTCTCTAGTGCCTGGAGATGGGACTCAGGATATTTTCTCTGTTGCTTTAAACCTGAATATCTCTTTTTTGGATAAAAGTAGGCCCTGTTAAACTTAAATTATAAATGCTGGGGCTGGGCATATACCTCAGAGGTAGAGCACTTGCCTAGCATATGCAGGGCCCTGGTTTGATCCCCAGTTCTGCAAATAAAAAATAAAAATAAGTGTATACATATATGCTGAAGAAAATAATACTAAAAGCTATTCATTAATTTATTCAATGATTGAGTTTGTGTCACATACAAAAAATTGTTTTGATGATAGAAAAATAAATTAATGCTTAGTAACTGATGATAAGTACTGTGCAGAAAAGCAGGCTAAGAGGTTAAGAGAGTAATAAGGAAGGAGGCAGAGGTGTGCTGTTTTATTTAGAGTAGAGAGGGAAATTCTCTCTTGTAGGTTATTTTAGCAGAAACCTGAAGAAGTAAAGGAGTAAGTCATGAGATTAATCTTAGACCAGGACTTGATTTGAAAATGTGCTTGTGGTATCCTGAGGATAACTAGGGAGGCCTGTGTCTTGAAGTGAGTGAGAAGGGTATAAAATGATAGGCAAAGTCAAGGAACTAGTAGAGGACCAGCAGGTAAGACCTTATAGACCTTGTGAGAACTTGGCTTTTATTCCACAGAGTTTGGAAGTCATTGTAAGGTTTTAGTGCTTTCATGGAAAATAGACTATGAAACGCTATAGTAATAGTTAAGACAAGAGTGGTGATATAGGCATATATTGGTAGGAGTATAAGTGAGTAGTAGACTCAGGAAATGTCTTGAAGGAATAGCTGACAAGATAAATTCAATATTAGAAAAAGTGGAATCCATAATGGCTATAAGGTGTAGGCCTGAATTGATGAAAAATTCAGTTGTCATATATTGAGATGGTGAGGAACATGGTTAAGTGGGGTAATAAAGAGTGACTTTTAGTTGGGTGTGCTGGTGCATACCTATAATCTCAGTGACTTGGGAGGCTGAGGCAGGAGGATCACAGGTTCGAGTTCAGCCTTAGCAACTTAGTGAGACCATAAGCAACTTAGTGAGACTCTGTCTCAAAATAAAATATGAAAAGGGCTGGGGATGTAGCTCAGTGACAAAGTGTCCCTGGACCCCCAGTACCAAAAGAGAGGAAGAGAGAGGTGGCATTGAATATCTTAATTAAAATGTTCATTCAATGAAATTATGGCATTTGCTGGCAAATAAGTGGAACTGGAGAATATTATGCTAAGCAAAATAATCCAATCCCAAAGAACCAAAGGCTGAATGTTTTCTCTGATATGCTGATGCTAATTCACAATTGGGGGGATAGAATAGGGGTATTTTGGACTAGGTAGAAGGGAGTGAAGGGAGGGAGGAGACATGACTGTAGGAGTGATAGTAGAATGAATCAGACACTTTTACCTTATGTACATATATAATTACATGTGTACCTCTACATCATGTAAAACCAGATGAATGAGAAGTTATACTCCAATTATATATAATGTGTCAAAATGTATTCTTCTGTCATGTATAACTAATTAGAACAAATAAAAAACATTTTAAAAATGTTCATTCAGATGGAGATGTTGAGTATAGTTGGTCATAAGAGTGGAGTTCAAGGGTCAGAAGTCAGGACTATGAATATAAATTTATTTAAATTGGTATTTAAGGTCAAAAGTAGTTGAGATCATTCACTTAGTGGGTGAGTGTAGTTAAAGAAGAAAGAGGTTTGAGTACTGACCTCCAAATTATTCTAGTGTTTCAGGAAGTAGCAAAGTAGACCAAGGGGTGGCCTTCCTAGTATAAGAAAATAGAGAAATGTGTCAGGGAGACAAGAGAGTATTTCAAGGAAAATGAATTACTGTGTTAAATATGACTGATAGGTTGAGTATGGTGAGATTGAGAAATGAACACTGAATTTGCAATGTAGAGGTTATTGATGACCTTGACAATCCATTATCAATACAGTGATGGTGATAAAAACCTAATTAGAGTAAATCCCCGAGAGTAAGAAGAGGAAGAAATTAAGGTGGCATTTATAAACAGTTTCTTTTTTCTCTTAAAGGAGTTTTGCCATGAAGGGTAACAGAGAAATGAAACAATATCTTAAAGTGGAGTCAGGTAGGGATGGGTTAAAAGATGATGTTTGTGTGCTAATGGCAATGATCTCTTCAAGAGGAGAAATGGCAGCGCAAGAGTGATGTCCTTAATTAGATGAGAAGAGGTGAATCAAAAGATTAGATTAGATTAGATTAGATCAGATCAGATCAGATCATGGACAATCTATCTATCCTAATAGAAGAGGAAAACAGCAACAAAGATGCAAAGCAGGTTGGTAGTTTTGGAGGTCAAATGTGAAAGTTATTCTGGTTGCTTTTATTTTCACATTTGATCCAAGCTCGTGTCTAGTGCAGGAATTCCCTATGCATTGCCACTGGTAGGTGGATATCTACTGTTAACTACATGCTCATATCACCTTGGATAGCTCTGATTCTTGGGAAGTATTTCAGTGTTATGAAACCAGAATTAACATCTAGTTTCTGTCCTTTGGTCCCAGCTTTGCTTTTTGACTCCACATACAATAAATCCTTTTCTGTTTTAGAATATGGCCTTACAGATTTGAAGCTGTTGAGCAGTGGGGTGTAACTAAAATAAAACCAGGGTCAAATCAGAGGACATGCACTCATGAACTTCATGATCCTACATACATAGCTTTCTTTCTGGACCTTATGTGTGAAATGGGGATTATCCTTCTTGTCCTATTACCCAGAGTTATTGTGATTATTAAATGAGACAGTGCTATTTAAGCACATTGTAGGTTAATGTGTTGAGTGCTTATAAAGGTTTCCCACCACTATGTTTTTCTTTCCCTCTCCCAAGAGATGATTCTTATTAGGTGGTTGGGGAGGCAGCAGTGAAACAGTTTGCTGCTTAACTTGACATTCCTTTTTATAGTCTTTCCTACAAGAGATTTGCTCTTGGATAACTGAAGTGAAGGCATCAAGAATAATTTCTGCCAGTTGCTATGGGCAGATCTTAGCTCATTAGGCTGATTGAATAATGAATTGTTCACATTTGTAATCAAGAGTAATAAACCTTTAGGTCTATAAACATACTTTGTAAATTTACAAAATTCTTTTTAAATGTGTTTATTTTATTTTGAAAAAACATGTGAAATGGTACTATTTTATAGATGAGGAAGTTGGAAGTTCAGTAGCACACACATGATCACATGGGTTTTGAGTGTTAAATATGATCCTTAGGCCATATTCTTTCCAGAATACCATAGCTGCTGCTTTGTATCCTAGATCGTATAGCAGTTCACCATATTTTTAGAGGGGGTTTCTGGGAAGCCACGAGAGACCTTCATTTGGAGCTCAAAGTGATTCTTCACTTTTGTTGTTAGGCCTTGTACCTCATCGCCACTAACGGGACTCCAGAGCTTCAGAACCCAGAGAAGCTGTCAGCTATCTTCCGGGACTTTTTGAACCGCTGTCTTGAGATGGATGTGGAGAAGAGAGGTTCAGCTAAAGAGCTATTGCAGGTAACTAGCCCTCTGTAGGGAATCACCTAATTTGAGGAATCACTGACAAAACCTTTTGAACTTTTTGAACTTCATTTTTGTCTGTAAGATTTCGCTTATTATAGAGCTAGGTTTCTCTCCTGCAAATTCCCATGCCCACCCTAGCCTTCATTCTTGGATCTTTGCTTATGATATTCCTCCTCAGCCTATTAAAATTGTACACATCCTCCTTGCTCAGCTTCAGATCTACTTTATGATCTCCTGTTGAACTTTACCTGTATCTTTCTTTAGCACGTCCTTTGTTTTGCTTCAATTAGTCTAGCAGAGTTTGAGTCAGAGAAGCAACTCTCTGACTTATTAAATCTTACACAAGTTACATTTCACTAGAATAAGTTCAAAAGTGTATTTTCAACAAAGGAATGTCAGTTTAGAGGATAGTTAGTGAATGCAACTTTGGAATCATCAGATTCTTCATTGGAAACCCTCTCAGATGGTGGCGGTGACATTTCTAGTTGTTGGAGTGAGATTCTGTACTGGTATAGGGAAACTCGGAGCTGGGTTTACCTACGAACTCCCACCTGCCTAATCCGAGATTACAGTGTAATTACTTTATATGGTGGCAAAAACTGCCTTTAGCAGGCCACATCATTTATATTAACAGTTATGTCTCAAATATAATTTCTTATTTCTAGTGTCATTTTACTATCTTGCCTACTGGTAATTTAATAGGAAGTATCACATGCAGCTTTATGATAGTGATTGATTTGAAGGTATGCACTGTCAGTTACTTTTGTATCATGAGACCCAAGAGTGACTGAGCAGGGCAAAGTAGGACCTAGCAAAATACCGTGTGTTAAAGTTAGTTAGAAAGCTGGGCTCATGCCTATAATCCTGAGTAGCTGAGGGAGGAGGATTACAAATTAGAGACTCACCTGGGTAACTTAGACCCTGTCTCAAAATAAAATAAAAAGGGCTGGGGGTATAGCTTTGTAGTAGAGTGCTTGCCTAGCATGCTCAATCACCAGTACAAAAGAAAAAAGATTTATTAGTATCTCTGTCTTTACACCATTGTATTACAACCTCTATTTTATTAATTTCTGATTTTTTCTTGCACCTGGGACCTGATTCTAAATAGGTACTCAAAGTATTTCTTGAATTGAATGGAATTACTTAAAGTATTTTTAGCATCTCTTTGTAATTAAGGCTACTGATTAAAGAGCACTGGCCATTACATATGAGATCTGGGTTCTGCCAAGATCTGGGTAAACCATTAGTATCTATGATCCTTGGGACTAAAAGACTCCTTATAGCAAATAGTACAATATAGACTCCCTTTTGCCTTTCCTATGACTTGTGTTCTGGAAACCCTGAACATTGGAAAATGTATAAATACTATGCTAAGCCTGTGATTAGTAAAGATATTTTAAATTAGGTAACAAATTGTAGTTATTGAAAGGTGAGTGCCCTCTAGAGTTTTCTTTCTGTTATAATAATATAACTAATAATAAATGCATTGTTGGATCTTTGCCACACTTTACCACTGGTAGCGTTTTATATTTATTTAGAATGATACATATATATATATATGTATATATGGTAACATATATGTGCATATATATACATATATATTATAGTTTTAGGTTCTGTTATTCCCATTTTTTACAGGTGAAGAAATGGAGAGTTAGTAACTTTTCCATGATTATATAGTTGACAAGTGATAGATTGAGGATTTTAGTCCATGTCTGTATCAGGTGTACATCCCCTTGGCTTCTGCTCTTACAGACTCAAAAAGTGTCAGAACTGGAAGGGCTCACACAGAGTTTATCTAATTTACTTTGTTCAAAAGAGGAAATTGAGTTTTCCCAGTGGGGTGCTGAATGAGATGAGAAGAGATGTAGAAATGCGATCTGAGAACACTGGTTCTTTAACTTGTTAGCATACATTGTAAGTATTCAAAAACACGACTTTTAGACTCATATCATGAAGTTTTCACATCCATTTCTTCTGTGAGAACACATGTATGAAAAGAAATACATAGGATGATATATTTTCATGATTTAGCCAATGTCTTCTATTCTTTTCATAGTAATAATAATGTCTTCTCAGTATTTCTTTATACTTCATCTTTGTCCCTGTAGAATTTGAAGCAATTTTCAGCAAAGAATATTTACAAATGTCCATGTGTGTCTATACACATATACAGTATGACTGAGCAAGGGAATTAATTGTAAGTGTGGCAATCAGATGTTCTAATTCAGTTAAACATCACATTAGGCTCTCAGTTTCCTTTATTGCCAGGACAGAAATGAAATGATAGTTCTTGTATTTCTTATAGTGGAAGAAACATTCCACATCCTCAAGACTCAAAATTTTTTCCCTACTAAATACTAAAAATAAAAAATTAGATAAGAGGCTCTGAGTTACATAAAAAACTGTTTTGCATAATAGTTTTACTGAAAATGTAGGTGTGGTTTTCATATGATGTTTTCCCCTAAACAGTCCTATTTAAAAGCTGAGGGTATGGCCCAAAGCACAGCCCAATAAAATGACTTGAGAAAGGACCAAGCTATTGAAATCCTTACTGAATTAATTGGCCTTACTAGATTCAAGGATAGAACATTTTGAGCCAGGTTTGATGGTCCATGCCTATAGTCACAGTCACTTGGGAGGCTGAAGCAGGAGAATCCCTTAAGCCCAGGAATTCAGGGCCAGCCTGGCAACATAGCGATACCTTATCTCTTTAAAACAAATGAACAAACAAACAAACAAACAAAAACCCTGCTGAGCATGGAGTGGCAAACCCATAAACCCAGCTATTCAGAAGACTAAGGCCGGAGGATCACAAGTTCAAAGCCAGTCTTGGCAACTTAGAAAGACCCTGTCTTAAAATTTAAATAAATAAATAAATAGGGCTAGGGATGTACCCTACTGGTAGAATGCTCCTGGGTTCAATCCCCAGCACACGGGCAGGGTGGGAAGAGGGAGTATTGCTTCTAAGATGAAACATTACATTGTACTACTAGGTCATAATCAGTCAATACCTTTCCCAGAGATAATTATTATGATTATAACTATTGTTTAGTCTTATAAGAAATGAAATCATACAATATAAATTATCTTGCTGAGCATGGTGCCATGTTCCTGTAATCCCAGCCACTCAAGAGGCTGAGGCAGGAGGATCACAAACTTGAGGTCAGCCTCAGCAACTTAGTGAGATCCTTAGCAACTTAGTAAGACCCCATCTCAAAGTAAAAAATAAAGAAGGCTGGGAATGTAGCACAGAGGTAAAATACCTGAGTTCAATCCCTTGTACCAAAAAGGGGAAAAAAAAAAAAAAAAGCTGTCTTGTATCTGGCAGCTTTTACTCAACATGTCTGTGGGATTCATCTTGTCAGTTTATTAATTATTCATTCATTTTATTGCTGTGTAATTTTCTGTACAGCATCATATGAATATAACACTTCATTCTTCCATTGTCTTGAGCATTTGGTTCCTTTCTAGTTATGGGCTTTTGTAAGTAAAACTTCCTTGAGCATTCTTGCATATCACTTTGGTGGTTACATAAACTCATTTCTCTTGGGAATATACCTAGGATTGGAATTGCTAGAGTATAGGGTAGATGTATGTTTATCTGTAGGTACTTACTGCCAGTTTTCCAGAGTGGTTGTCTCATAAAAATAACCTTCATTTGGGGATGATCCGAAGCTCTCCAGGCGGCACCTTGCAAAAATATGGATGCCTTATGTCTTGTAATAGTTTCTAAGGAAGAACAGAAAATAGTAATGTGTTTTTTGCTCTTTATCTCCTTTCTAGCATCAGTTCCTGAAGATTGCCAAGCCCCTCTCCAGCCTCACTCCACTGATTGCTGCAGCAAAGGAGGCAACCAAGAACAATCACTAAATCACGTTCACCCCAGCCTCGTTGTGCCAAGCCTTCTGTGAAATAAATGCTCATTTCAGAAATTCCAACCCCTGATGCCCTCTTCTCCTTGCTTTGCTTCTCCCATTTCCTGATCTAGTGCTCTCAAAACTTTGATCCTGGAAACCATGTGTCCAGCACTGAAGAGAACTAAAATTGGATGACTTCTGATGATAACCATTTCTAAATCAGATTTTCTTCTAATTTCTGGACATGAGGGTGGTTTATGATCATGGGTTTACATGAATAAACCCTTAGATCCCTGTTTCTACATAGCAAAATCTCAACCACCCCCACTTCTTGCCCCCCACAATCAGTTCTTGACTATATAAATTTAAGGTTTGATAACATTATTAATTTGCAACTGATTGAGATTTCTTTAGTGCTTGCTTTTCTGTGACTGAATTGCTCAAACACCTCATTGTACTTGAAAACCAGAACAGCTTGGGAATGCCATGGGGTTTGATAATCTGCCAGGGACATGAAGTGGCTCAGCTTCCTGGACCATGACTTTGGTGCAGCTGATCCTGACATGGGAGAACTACTGCGTTTTTCTTTGTGTGTGCTTCTAGCAGCTGTCTGGGAGGACCTTGACTCAGTAGTGCTCCCCATGCTGTTTCTTGTGAAATGGCCTTGACTATGTAGCAGCTTTTGATTCCCTGCACCCCTAGGCTGCTGCCCCCAATCTGTCCTTGTTTATAATACTGAGAGGTTTCCCAGGGCACATGCTGAATGAGAGCAGTGTGAGAAGTCAAAAGGAAAAAATGCAGCTACTTTTAGAGCAAGGCTGGGCACGAGCACCTGTCTTGCTATATTTATGTTATGTTTCAAGAACTCGGCTTCTTTTTCTGTCTAGGATAAAGAGCTGAAAGGAAATGAGATCTTCGGTGGCCTAACTATTTGGGTCAAAGGAAAGGGTCTCCAAATCTGAGACTATATATTAGTTTTGGATGAATTTGGTGACTTAAAATGATATCCTACCAGCTATAAAGGGACCCTGTTTTTAAGATGCATGGCCAAACTCTCTGCAAATGGAAACGCTTACACTGGGTGTTGGGGATGTGTGCTACCTCCTGCAGTCATTGTGGTTTTGGTCCTCCCACTGTGGTAGGATGCCTGGCCAGCATTGTGGCTTGTCATGTCAGCCCCATTGACTACCTTGTCATGCTCTGAGGTACCACTGCCTCAGAAGCACAAGTTTCTATTTCCTTCAATAAAAGGAGATGAAAATATTCCACTTGGAGTATGCCTTCCTTTCTTCCTTCTTTTCCTTTTTCTTTTCTGATTTTTTACATGAAATAATGAATAATTGTTCTTCCTGAACCATTTGAGAGTAAGTTGCAGATAGGATGCTCCTTTACCCGTGTAGACTTCAATGTATATTCTCTCTTCTTGGCACTTATAATTAAGGAAAATGAGCCAAAATGTGTACTTTTCAAAGAATAATTATAAATACACATGTATCCAAACCAATTTAAGAAATAGAACATCATCAGTGCTCCAGAACCTTCTTCATCTTGCTATTCCTTTTCTCATTACAGCCCACACTCCAAGGGATAATCACTATCCTGGCTTTTAGTGAAATCATGTTCTTACTTCTTTATACTGTTAACACATTCATATATATTTGTTCTGCCAGTGAACTTTAAACAAACATCATTTTTCCACTCAAAGTTGTTTTTAAAAGATACATATGTAGTTGTATATAGCAACATGCATTTATTATTGTTGCTATAAGCATGTGAGATGAACATTTTAACTTGTCTGGGGCTGATTCTCTGAGGACTGGCTCCCAAGGCTCTGAAGAACCTTGCTGAAGTTGCAGCCAAATGCTTAAGGCAATCAGCCTGGCAGAGTTCTCAGGTGGCTAAGCAGGCCACAGGCCTTTCACAACTACAACAGTGAAGCTTGAGCCCCAGCCCTGATCACACTAGAGAAAGTACTTTCTCCAAGGAGGCACAATGGAGCTAGAAGCCCATGTTCTGTCATGTGGTACTATAACTGGATCTCAGATCCTAATCATACTGCAGAGGCTAGTCCTTCCTAGGGATGCAAATTACAATCACTACAGCTCAAGGCTTGGAGTCCTTGTCCCAGAGTATGACATCTGGGGCCTCCCAGATCACTGTGTCTGCCCTAGAAGGCAGAGATTCTACACACTGGTTACTCTTCCTCTCACCATAAGTTTGTACCAGTAGTGAACCTGATGGTTCAGAAGTCCTGGAGTGTATGGTGCTCAAACCATCTGCCCTCATCTACTTGATAATTAGTACAGTAACTGAGTATTGTGGAAATAAACCAAGGAGTTAGAGAACCAAGACTTAGTGGGAAAATTCCCTCTTAAGAAGGACAGCTTGCCAGCCATCTTTAAGGACTGGGATTGTGCATCACTAACTGGTTGTAGGAAACCTGCCAAGCCAAGGACCTTAAGAGTTACATTCCTGAGAACACAGACCAGGGGGTGAGGGATGTCACCCAGGATTGCATTCCAGGACAGTGGTTTTTAAGTCTTGGAGTTGCCTGGGAGACTTTCACCATAGAGAAACCTGAAGCACTAGCTCCACTAATTAAGTTTCTGAGAATCTTCAGAATAGATGTATTGTGAACCAGAGACCTGGGATAGAGGTGGAGGCCAGCTCTTCAGGCATAGAATTCTGTGGTGGTTACTAATGACCTTGGAGAAAGGATCCTACAAGGGGATAGAATATTCTATATTAAGGGTAAAGCTGACCAGTTCCAAATGAATTAAAAGTTCTGATGCGTGAAATATCTTCTGATGACCAGTCCCTTGTGTAAAGAATGGCATATGACCTTACCTGAGCAGAGCCAATCAAATGGGACCCTTCCCTGACTTTCTTCACCTGGCTATGAAAAGCAATGTTACTAAGATGTTGCTTGTTCCAGGTAAATAGGCAACTTCCACTACCTGAAGTGGTAGTCCATGTGAAATACGTATATATAAAGAGCTTTAGTATAAAGTATTGGTTCATATTGTGGAGATGAAGTCCCACAATCTGCTCTCTGCAAACTGGAGACCTAGAAAGTTGGGGGCACATAGTTTGGAGGCCTGAAAGAGAGAGCTGATGGAATAGGTTCCAGGCAGACTTGGAAGGCCTGAGAAACATGAGCACTGAAGGCAGATTAATGTTCCAACTTAAGAAGTCTGGCAGAAAGCAAATCAATCTTTCTTTGCCTTTTTGTCTATTTAGGCCTTTAAGAATGGATGCTGCACACCCACACTGGGAGGACCATGAGCTTTATTTAGTCCACCAATTCCAGTGCTAATCTTTTCTGGAAACACCCTCACAGACACACTCAGAAATAATGTTTAACCAGTATCTGGGCAGCCCATGGTCCAGTCAAGTTGACACATAAAATTAATCATCACCTTCTTTATCTATACCTCCTGGTGAAGAGATTACCTTAGTTGGGACCAACTGACTTACAGGTCTTACAATGCTAGGTGATGATGACTTTTAGATTAAGGGGTCAAAAGTGATGAGATGGATGACCCTGCGGTTGTTTTATGGGGAAAAAAACCCCACAGCAGCAGAGAAGTTCCTCCATGCAATTGTTGAAAGGACAAGTAACAATTGGTTTGACTGCATATGTCTGAGATAGAAAGCTAGATGATGGATAATCCATCCAGAATAAAGGGGTGATAGGAGTCCAAAGGCTGTCCGCCTTCACTTTGAGGTTGTGATGATAATCTGGTAAGTGTGATGAAACCTGAGGAATTGTTAGTAATTGTCCCTCTAGAATCTTAAGTGTTGTCCAATTAGGCAGTTGGTTGTCCTGTGGACTTTCCAACATATAGGGATGACTGTTTACTGGGATAGCTAACATCCACTCAGTGGAACATTATTCATGTCCAGCAGCTTAACACAGTGGCAGGAGAACTCAAACTCTCATGACAATTGCGGCTTGTCTAATGCTACATATGTCTTGAATACATCTATCCCCATGCTATTAGTTTTCTATTGCTATGTAACAATTGCTACAAACTTTGTGACTTAAAACAACATAAATTATGTATAAGGCTCTGGATTCAATTCCCAGTATGTATGTGCGCACACACACACCCCTACAAATTATCCCACAGTTCCTTTAAGTTTGGCCATGGCATGCCTGGATTTTCTGCCTAGAGTATCATCAGGGTGCTGGTTGTGCCTATGGTTTACATGGTGCGCGGGGTCCTCTTCCAGGCTGACTAATTGTTAGTAGAATTCATTTATTTCCAAGTAATATAATGTAATTGTAATCAAAGGGCTGTTTCGTTTTGGTTCTGTCATGGTATGTGTATCCTTGGAGAAGTTACTTCCAGGTTTCCAGATCTGCATAATGCGTATAATAATAGTATCTACCTCTAAGGTTCTGAAGAAATAAAATAACATATGTAAAACATTAATACAATCCTTGGAACTTAGCAAATGCAGTCCTGTTTTGTAATGCTTAAAATGAACTGGTTTGTCAGGGGACTTTAGCCAACTATTGACTCTCTCACTAGCACTGAAGTGGGGGTCTTACAGAAGAATCAATTATTGGGAGCCTAAGCTGTACTTACATATCTTATCAATACTGGTTTCTTGCCAATCAGACTTTGATTAAAAACTTGTACCTGTTTGAGGCTACTTCAAAACACTTTGTTCAAAAGACTGAGGCTTTTTTTTCCCCTTTTCAAATTGCTAAGGGATAAAGTGCCTAATATTAATATTTAGTATCTCAGATACGTAGTTCACATTTTCTTATGATATGTTATAAGCCAGAGTATTAATTTCAATGACCGTTTGTTTTAAAGGAGATTCAGTGCTTTCAATAAAAGGGATATCTGTCAAATAGGACTGCCAGCTACATTTAGCAAAAATAATCCAAGCTTTGGGCTGGATTCACTGTGGCTGCATGGTTGACTATGGTCTTGCATCAAGCCTCAGGCATGCCTCCAAGAAAGAGAAATCAACAGCTGGCATTTGACAGTGAGATGACATATGTACCTACAGATTCTAAATTTAACCCTTCTTTATGTCACCTTTATCATTTTGCAGATTTAATTAACTGCCACTCAAACAGCCCTTTACTATGTATTCATTCTTCAGTCTCAGCAGTGATAGCTATTGTCTTGACTTCAGGCTGCAGAGAAGTTAGAAATTGGCTGTGTTTTTATGACATTACTAACATATTTTGCTGAGACACCTATACAGAAAGGCCAATACACAAAGGCCAAGGTGAACATGTGCTACCCTAAATGTTTAAATAACAACGACTGTGTTTCTGTGAATATGCGTGTGTCAAATATTTGAAACAAGCCTTACAGGCTGCAAACTCTCTTGAGTTGTTTTTAGAATTATCCATAAGGGACTGGGATTGTAGCACAGTGGTGGAGCCCTTGCCTCACATGCACGAGGCCCTGGGTTTGGTCCGCAGTATCACATAAAAACAAATAAATAAAATAAAGATATTGTGTTCATCTACAACTAAAAATATATGTAAAAAAGGAATTATCTGTAAGATGAGAGTGTAACAACAGTCACTAGAAAAAAACTCTATCTGAAGTTTGTCTCTTGTGAAAACTATTTGACTAAGGAAAGAACCTATTCTACAGAAGAAAGCTGGAGTTTTAAAGAAATAACTCCTAAACATTGTTTGTAGTTTCAAAAGTTTTTTTAAAAGTCTCTCTAACACAATCTTATTTGAGTTAATCTTTTTGTTGTTGTTGTTAGGGCCAACCAGACTTTGAATATTCACTGCAAAAGGGCAGTTTAATTAGATGAATAACAAATCTACACTATTGAGTCAGTTCTTTCAGGGGAAAAAAATCTCTCCCAGTTATCAATGGGTGCTAAGAAACCACATTAAGTCCCCAACTCTACTTTCATTACTGATTTTTAACAATCAAATTTTAATCTTCTCACATAAATTTATTAAATACTTACATTCATTGAAATAAGAATGTTATTAAACTTAATTAGTACGCTCTTTTTAATATTCTGTTGCATGCTTTAGGTTTGTTTTGCTTGTTAGTGAACCTTTAAAACCAGGAATAATAGGACCAGACCTGGGTTGCTCAAAACTGGGAACAAGCACTTCAGCTTATTTCATTCCCTGTTGATAAAATATGAAGGAAAATGTCTTTTAAGAAGTAGTTGCAGCAGGATATAGCTCAATTCGTAGAGTGCTTGTCTGTCAAGCACAAGGCCCTGGGTTCAATCCCCAGCATTGAAAAAAAAAAAGAAAAAAAGTAGTCACAGCCAGTTGCAGTGACACACACCTGTAATCATCATCCCAATGACTCAGAAGGAGGAGGCAGGAGAATCGCAAGGTCTAGAGCCTGGGCCATGTAGGGAGACTCTGTCTCAAAAAAACAAAAAGGACTTGGGGTACAGCTCAGTGGTAGAGTGCCATGGGGTTCAAGTCCCAGTACAAAAAGAAAAAAAGGAAGAAGCGATAGAATTGAATTTCAGAAAATCTACATATAACACAAGATTATTATACTCTGAGATTGTTGCCTAATCTCAGGGGTGCCAACTGCTGTGTCAAGGGGTAAGCAAGGATTCCAGAATGGGAGTTAGGAAGAAGAGGGTGAACACCTCAGGGCTCAGTCTGCTTTTTCTCCCTCTACACTGTCATCGACCATCGGTCACCCATTTTCTCCTTGAACAGTGTCATATCCTCCCAGCTGGTTACTGGGAAGCTCACTCTAGGGAAATCAACTAGGTCAGAAGAGATGCAGCCCAACTACCTTACTCAGGTTAAGGATTGATGGGTTTGTAGCTTCTGGGTACTTACTTAACCAATCAATTAACTGATATATGCCAAGTATTTTACTAGGCATTAGTAATTAAAAGATGAGTTAGATATGGTCTGACCAGCAGCAAATAGATTATAAAACCACAGCAAGACAAAATAGGTAATTATCATCAATATGGCTACCATAGTAATAGGAGGTTTATTTGGAGAGAAACATAGGAAACCAGCAGGAGATTATAACTGAGTCTGCTGCTGAAGAATAGGGATGAAGATGACCAAAGCCTTCCTGAACTGAGTCTCAGCTATGACCTGCTTTGTGTTACTCCATTTCATAAAGCAGTTTGCCATCAGTTATTCCATTCTGCATATAAGTGCTAAGGTAGAATGACTCCATACCTTATTTGGACAAGTAAACAACCACTACCTGCCTAGCACAACCATGAAGCACAGGCTGATAAATTAATTGTACCTGTGAACACACTGAACTAATCAGAAGGACATGGGTGCATGGGTCTATCAACCCCATCAGAAAAACCAAGTCCATGAGTTTATTAAACACACCAAGATCACCAAATGAAGCAACCCCTTCACTTAAGATCCATAAAAGGAGGATAGAAGATGATGGACTAGAGGGAGGCTGCTTTTCTTGTCGCTTCAAAACTCAGAATTCAAGCAGAGGAAATACTGTTTCTCTGCAAAGCAATCATCTCTGCCCATCGAACCCCATCTGTTTGCCCCATTCATCCGCCAGATGACCCACCTTCTGCCAGCATATTGCCTGCCTTTTGAGTGAGGATCTATCACTGACTGCCACCTATCATCTGCCATTTGCCTGTTTGCCCACCTCTTGCCTGCACTTTGCCTGCCTTTCACCTACCCATTGTCCACTGCCCTATGTCCACCCACCAATTGTCTGCCATTAGCCTGTAGACTACCTGCAGACCACCCGCAGACCACCAGCACCTGCTACCCACCATTGCCTAGAAGTCCATTGTCATAGTACCCACAGGTTTGGTTACAGGCAGCTACTGCCATCTTGGGGCCTGCGGGTCTGCGCCCATAGACGCTGTCATCTGTGGGCATGGCCACCTCAGTCTGTGGACTCAGGTCAGGGCCTGGAGATATATTGGGGCACCTTCAGGTTGGGTTGCACCTGAGGTCTTTCTGCTCAGTGTAGTAGTGGCTGCCATCTGGCTGCCTCTTTATGGGGTTGCTCCTTTGTGTGAAAGCATGCCTGGTAGTCTCTCTGCAAGTTGAAAGGTCACTGAAATCTTGGGACTGCAGCAATACAGGGCCTGGGGAAGCTGAAGCTGAGGTCCATCAGATTGCAGCTGGGTTGGCATGGGCCAGTCTGGGTCTGGCAAGCCTGTGGAAATCTGGAGACCAGGGGCAGTTCCCCAGGGGGAGCAGAGGTTGAAGAAACTAGAGAAAACCAGGCTCTCTCCAGCTCAGTGAGTCCTGAAGTGTGCAGGGATGGAAGGGGCTGTCTACAATGGGTGGGAAGACTGGAAGAGGGTGAGAGGGCATCTTGCTATTGGCTCACCCACCCAACTGGTCCAGCATCCACTGAACTGAAGCTCACATCAAACTTCAGACAACCCCACCTATCAGTGGAGAAGGGAAGTTGAGAAAACTTTTGAAAGCCAACAGAAGCAATCATTCAGTTTTCCCTTGAGACTTTCCTCCTTTATTTTCCTTTTTTTTTTCTGCCCTTTCTCTCACACCTCTACCATCTTTGAATCCAAGTATTTTTCATGCATCAATTTATTGAGGAATGGGATGTCTGAATAGTATATGACAGTTGTGTTGTGTATTCTTTTATTTTTACTTTTAAAAACAAATCTGTACGTATTTTTTTCTCTCGCCTACCTGTCTCCCTGGATTTTCTTTCTCACTTCTCTCATACTAACAGCCAACCTCGATCAATTCCTCCCTCACCCTTCCTATAAATTTTTACCTCTAGATTCTCTCCCTCTACCTCATAAACATCACATTTTACACTACTTCTGTTCCCTCATTGCCCATCATTTGAAACGGTAAACTATTTTAGCAAATTTACTGTTTATATTGTGGATAATAATTGAGCACTTCATTTCTGTCTATTGTGACAAAACTGTAAATGTCTTAATAGGAGCCATTTGGTTAAAGGTGATATATCATTTGGATGGGGTGCTATTAATATTGGTCTCCCACTTAAAGGTGAGGTAGTGGAAGCCTTCAGGGACAATATAAGATTACAGGGAATCTTGTATTGAATAAATTGCACTGTCTCAGCTCCATACCACTAGATGAAAAGACACAACATGAATAAACAAGGAAACAAAATGCCTCAAGAAAACCAATAAATTCCAACAATAGAATCCATAGACAACACAGTAGAAGAAATGTCAAAGAAGGAATTTAGAAAATACATAGTTAGATTGATCTTTGAAATAAAGGATGGTATTGGAGAGAAAATACAGGAAGTGAAAGATCACTTCAATAAAGAAGCAGAGATCATAAAAAGGAATCAAGCAGAAATCCTCAAAATGAAGGCAACAATAAACCAAATTAAAAATTCAATGGAAAGCATCACCAACAAACGAGACCACTTGGAAGACAGAACCTCAGACAATGAAGACAAAATATATACTCTTGAAAATAAAGTTGACCGCATAGAGAAGATGGTAAGAAACCATGAACAGAACTTCCAAGAAATATGAGATAACATGAAAAGACCAAATTTAAGATTTATCAGAATAGACAAAGGCATGGAGATACAAACCAAAGGAATGCACAATCTTTTCAATGACATAATATCAAAAAACTTCCCAAATCTAAAGAATGAAATGGAAAATCAACTACAAGAGGCTTACAGGACCCCAAAAGTACAAAATTACAGCAGACCCACACCAAGGCACATTATAACAAGAATGACTAGCATACAAAATAAAGATAGAATTTTAAAGGCTTCAAGAGAAAAAAAAAAAATGACATATAGGAGGAAACCAATTTGGATCTCAGCTGATTTCTCAATCCAGACCCTCAATGCCAGGAGGTCCTGGAAAAAAAAATATCAAGCTCTGAAAGAAAATGGATGCCAACCCAGAATTTTATATCCAGTAAAACTAATCTTCAGATCTGAAGATGAAGTAAAAATCTTCTGTGATAAACAAAAGCTAAAAGAATTCACAACTGGAAAGCCTGCACTATAGAACATTCTCAGGAAAATATTCCATGAGGAGGAAATGAAACAATGAAAACCAGCAAAGGGAGGAACTACACTAAAGGAAAGGTCAATAAAAGGAGAAACTAAGTCAAGTTAAAAACCAAAACTAAACCAAACTGGGAATATAAATCATATCTCAATAATAATCCTGCATATTAATGACCTAAACTCATCAATCAAAAGACACAGACTGGCAGATTGGATTTTTACAAAAGACCCAACAATATGCTGTCTTCAAGAGACTCACCTGTTAGGAAAAGATATCCACAGACTGAAGGTGAAAGATTGGGAAAAAACTTATCACTCACATGGACTATGTAAACAAGCAAGGGTTTCCATCCTCATATCAGATAAGGTGGACTTCAAGCCAAAGCTAGTCAGAAGAGATAAAGAAGGACATTCCATACTGCTTAAGGGAATCATACATCAACATGACATAACAATTGTAAATATATATGCCTTAAACAATGGAGCATCCATGTACATCAAATAAATCCTTCTCAATTTCAAGAATCAAATAGACCATGACACAATAATACTGGGTGACTTTAACACATCTCTCTCACTCCTGGACAGATCTCCTAAACAAAAACTAAACAAAGAAACTACAGATATAAATAATGCAATCAATGATTTAGACTTAATGGACATATATACACTTTCCTCTCAGCAGCACATGGATCCTTCTCTAAAACAGACCATGTATTATGCCACAAAGCAACTCTCAGAAAATACAAAAAATAGAAATACTACCCTGCATTCTATCAGATCATAACAGAATGAAATTAGAAATCAACAATAGAATAAAAAATCGAAGCTACTCCAACACCTGGAGATGAAATAGCATGCTATTGAATGATTGATGGATAAAAAAAGAAATCAAGGAGGAAATAAAAAAAGAGGTAAATGAGAATACCAATACAACATAGCAAAATCTCTGCAACGCTACGAAGGCAGTGCTAAGAGGAAAGTTCATTGCATTGAACTCATTCATTAAAAGAATAAAAAGTCAATAAATAAATGACCAAACATTACATCTCAAAGCCCTAGAAAAAGGGCAAACCAATACCAAAAGCAGCAACAGAGAATAATTAAAATCAGAGCTGAAATCAATGAAATTGAAACAAAAGAAACAATTAAAAAAATTGACAAAACAAAAAAATTGGTTCTTTGAAACAATAAAGTTGATAAACCCTTAGACACACTAACCAAAAGAAAGAGAGAGAAAACTCAAATTACTAAAATTCATAATGAAAAAGGAAATATCATGACAGATACTACTGAAATACAGGACATAATTAGAAACTTTTGAAAATTTATACTCAAATAAAACGAAAAAACTTGAAAACACCCACAAATTTCTGTCAACATCTGATGTGCCCAAACTGATGCAGGAGGACATACATAATTTAAACAGATCAATTTCAAGCAATGAAATAGAAGAAGCCATCAAAAGCCTACGAACCAAGAAAAACCTGGGACCAAACAGATTCTCAGCCAAGTTCTACAAGACCTTCAAAGAAGAATTAACACCAATACTCCTCAAATTATTTCATGAAATAGAAAATGAGGGAACCCTTCCAAACCCATTCTATGAGGCTAGTATCATCCTTATACAAAAACCAGACAAAGATACATTAAGGAAAGAAAACTGATGAACATAGACACAAAAATTCTCAATAAAATTCTGGCAAATTGTATACAAACACATATTAAAAGGATAGTGCACCATGAGTTTCAAGTGGGTTTCATTCAGGGATGCAAGGTTCACCATATGGAAATCAATAAACATAATACATCACATCAATGGACTTAAAGACAAGAATCATATGATTATCTCAATAGATGCAGAAAAAGGATTTGACAAAACACAGCACCTCTTCACGTTCAAAACACTAGAAAAACTAGGGAAAGTAGGAACATACCTCAACATTGTACAAGCTATCTATGCTAAGCCATGGCCAACATCATTATAAATGGAGAAAAATTGAAATCATTCCCTCTAAAAACTGGAACAAGACAGGGATGCCCTTTCACCACTTCTGTTCACTATCATCCTTGAAATTCTAGCCAGAGGGCTAGGGATATAGCTCAGTGGGTAGAGTACCTGCCTTGCAAGCACAAGGCCCTGGGTTCAATCACCAGCACCGCAAAACAAACAAACAAACAAAAAACAAAAAGAAAGAAAGAAACTCTAGCCAGAGCATCAGACAGATGAAAGAAATTAAAGGGATACGAATAGGAAAAGAAGAACTCTATCACTATTGGCCAACAACATGATTCTATCTTTAGAAGATCCAAGAATAAATGAATTCAGCAAAGTAGTAGGATATAAAATCAATACCCACAAATCAAATGCAGTTCTATACATAAGTGACAAATCCACTGCAAGAGAAATTAGGAAAACTATCCCATTCACAAGAGCCTCAAAAAAAAAAAATTGGGAATCAATCTAACAAAAGAGGTGCAAGACCTCTACAATGAAAACTACTAAACACTAAAGAACACTATCATGCTAAGTGAAATAAGCCAATCCCCCAAAAACAAAGGCTGAATGTTTTCTCTGATAAGTGGATGTTGATCCATAGTGGGGGTTGGTAGGGAAGAATGAAGGAACTTTGGATTATGTAGAGGGAAGTGAGGGGAGGGGTGGAGCCGTGGGAATGGGAAGGACAGTAGAATGAGACAGACATTATGAAAAAAATTTTAAAATAAAATAAATAAATAAATAAATAAATAAATTTAATTTAATTAAAAAAGTTCTCAATGCTGGATCCTACATAATATTCTTAACTATTGTGGAAAGAGGAAAGGAAGGAATTTATATTATTAAGTAGCTATTATTGGTCAGGAATTATATAATTTTACCTATGTTCAGTCATTTAATTTTGGACAAATATAGCATAGTAGTTAAGAGTGCTGACTCTAAACAGTAAAATCAGGAGGAAAGTGAAAGGAAGGAGGAAATAAGGGGGATGTGAACCTGGCAAAAGGTCAACAGTAAATCCAATAAATCTAAGGGGAGAGTATATTCTATGATTTGGGTATCACTTGAGTACCCTTCAAGGGTCTATGTGTTGAATGCTTGGTCTGCAAGTGGTGGTTATTGGGAGGCAATGGAGCCTTTAGCAGGTGGGGCCTAGTGTGAGATCTTTGGGTGATAGGGGGTGAGCCCTTGAAGGGAGTTAAGATAGTTTTCATGGGACCCCCTGGGTGGTAATAAGCAAGTCTGACGCCTTGCCTTCTCTACTTCCTGGTTTGAGATGTGACTGTTTACTCCCTAACTCACTCCTGCAATTGCTCTCTGTCATGAGGGGATACAGTCAAGAAGCAACCCTCACCAGAGCCTGCACTATGCTGTTTGGACTTTCATCCTCCAAAACTGTGAGCTTCTCTTCATAAATATCCTGCCTCAGGCATTGCATTATGGCAGCAAAAACCCAACTATTACCAGATATGAGTACTTGCAACTTGAGAAATTTTTCACAATAAAAAAGTCCTTAAATAGTTAAAGAAAATTTTCATGTTACCTAGTATATGACTGCTAGATATACTCCCGAGAAAAATGAAAAAATATATATCTTCCGCACAAAATACCTAGTATGGGGCTGGGGATATAGCTCAATTGGTAGAGTGCCTGCTTCTCAAGCACAAGGCCCTGGATTCAATCCCCAGCACCACCACCAAAAAAAAACAACAACAAAAAACCTAGTATATAAATATTAATGGCAGTATTACTTATAATAGCCAAATAATGGAAAAAGCCCCAAAATATATCAACTGATGAATGGATAAATAAGATGTAGTATATCCATACAATGAAATATTATTCAGTAATAAGAAGGAATGAAATTCTGATACATGCTGTAACATGGATGAACTTTGAAAGCATGATGAGTAAAGAAACCGAGTGAGGCCGGGGCTGTGGTGCAGAAGTACCGCACTTGCCTAGCACGTGTGAGGCACTGGGTTCAAGTCTCAACACTGCATATAAATAAATGAATAAAAGATCTATCAACAACTAAAAAAAGTATATATATATATCATATATAATATATATAAAAAAAGAAACCTAGTGATAAAATACCTTGTATTTTATGATTCCACTTATAAAAATACATATAGGTATTCTTCAACCATATAGGTATTTTCTATCTTATATAAAAATATATACATATATACTTATATAAAATACATATATATTATACATATATTATATGCTTTTATTAAATGTTTTATACTTATATACCTTACATAAAATAACAGACTAGGCAAATACATAAAAACATAAGGTAGATTAGCTCCTGCCTAGAGGGAGGGATGGCAGGGATGAAACAACTAATGAGCTGATCTGAGGACAATAATGTTCTAAAACTGTGGTAATCAGGTTGCACAATCCTGTAAATATACTAAAAATCATTGAATTTTATACATTAAACTGGTGAATTGTATATCCTATGAATTATATCTCAATAAACATGTTTTTAAAATGAAAAAAAAAAAAAGAGCAATAAAAGGAGGAGCGCCTCCAGACTGGACATGGTGGCACACTGATCCTTTCGCTTGGTTACTCCTTATGACCCTTGCCCCGGAAATCTCCATAGCAATGAATCTTCATTTCTGTCCCTGGGCTTCAGCTCAGAATTTTTTTCCCTGCCTGTGATGAAGACGCATGGCCTACTCCAAGATGATATTTCAAGCTGACACTCTGTAACTGCTGTCCATCTGGATGCTGGCCTAGAATAAGTTCCACTCTTTGATAGCTCTGTGCCTTGAAAAGTTCATATTCTTATCTGACCACTTGTAGTGATTCTTTGCACTCATATCTGTTCTGCCTTTGCTGTCTCAATTCAGCCTTCTGAAACCCTGTGAATGCCATAACCCTTTCTAAGTCTTTCTGTAACATACACACACACACACACACATACATACATACATATATATTTTAATATATGTAGGTTTATGTTTATGTATGTGTTTATATTATACAGATGTTTATATTTATATAAAAACATGTATTATGTATATATATGTGAAATTGTGTAAGGTGTGATGTGTGACTTGAATGTTAGAGATATTAGTAGATTGGAATAAAAGAACTTGTGATTGCCCAGCTTACGACTGTCTGGTGATGCACAAGTATTTGGTGAACTACAGCCTCTGAAAGATGTATAGCTTGTGAATTTATTATTATAAACAAATTCTAACATTGTGGAAAGACACAAGCATGTTTAGCCTATATTAATGACATAGCTCACTCATAACAAGCTACCCAGGTAAAAATTGGGAGTGGGAAGTGGGTAAGCCTGCCAGTCAGGACAGCATGAATAAAGATGCATATGGTGTAGGGAAGTACAAGGGGTTTGTTTTTGCTGGAGTTTCAATATAAGTGAGTTTGGTTTCACTGGAGTTTCAGTACAAACGGGAGTGGGGAGAAAGGCAAGATCCAATTTAAGAAGCTTAAACTTTTTAACACTGTAAAAAAAAAAAAACCTTTTAAACTATAGTATGGAGTTTAAGCACAGTCAGATTTGCATTTTCAAAAGACCGCCAATGGCTCTTTTGAAGAGTTTGGGAGAGGTAAACAGGAAGTCGTGCGATTCTTTGGAAGTCTGCTGGAGAAACTACCTCAATATAGCAGTACCAAACTGGTATGCACTGAGATGTTTGGGAGCCTAGTGGGCATTGGAATGCAATGAGAGACTGACAGGATGATTAGGAGAAATGGATAGGAAGTATTACAAAAGGCAAAGTTTGGTCACTATCTCAGAGAGAAAGAGAGAGAGATAAAAGACTACTGAAGGAAAGGGAGGTGTCAAGAACAAGACACCTATTTCAGACCTTGTCACTTAGTAATTTGGAGCCACAAGAGATAGAACAGCTTTGAAAGGAAAAAAATGAATTTAAGCTAAAGTTCACTAAGTTTGAGGTGTCCATAGCTGGACATGAAGAAGGAGACAACTAACTGAAGCCAGTTATAGGGATCTAGAGCTCAGGAAAGAGGTCAGAGTTAAAAGAGTAGTCAAAGATTAAACAAACATAAACTGGCCTATTTGCGGCTCTTCAAATATTTGAAACAGGCTTAAAAAAAAAAAGCCAAGATAAAATAGTAAAAAAAAAAAGTAATTTATGATTAAGTGGGTTACAAAAAATAGTTAATGCAAAAATGAATTAAATTATTAACAAAAACAAAACTTACATTTGTTATTTTTATGCAAACCAAACAAAACAGACGGCCCACCTTGTAAGGCATGTTTTAAAAAATGGTACCGTGAGGCTCTGGTTTCCATTCCCAGCACCACCAAATTTAGAGCTCCACCTTGCTCTAGGAAGCAGCATCCATGGCCCCGCCCCGCTCGGCCCCGCCCCCGCCCCGCTCGCCCCCGCCCCCGCCCCGGCCACGCCCCTGCCACGCCCCCAACACTGCTGCCTCTGGCTGCCTGGTGCTGCTGCTGGGCCTCCATCTTGAGAGACACTGGTCTTCTCAGGTTTGAGACCTAGGTTTGCGTTTCGGACTGCGAAGTCACCGTGAGTACCGTGCCTCACTTTGCGTTCCCTCCTGGGCATCACCAGCAGTAAACAGATTACATTAGGAAGTTACATAGGGGGTATCTGTCGGCAGCCAAACCTGGGGCACTGTGCCACAGGTCGCCCACGGCGTCGGCCTAGCCTGGCCACCGTCGTCCCGCGGCCCGAGGACCGGACCTCCGCCTCACACCCGCACTGCGGCCCAGGGAGGGCCAGCCGCCTGTCTCCCCCAGGCCTGCGGGTGTGACGGGCCCAGCTCCTTGGTTCCACCTCTGGGCCCTCTCCTCCTGTCGTGTTATCCCGCCTTCCCGATGATGGCGGGAGGGGTGAGGCCACGCATATTCCCAGTCCTGCTGCCACCCCTGGCTTTTGACATCCCCTGTGACCCATCGCCCGTCGGTGGGGCGTAGTGGGCTCAACCCAGGGAAAGGCGGTGTCTTTAAATGGGACAAACTTCCTGAGGAATGTAGGTTTTGGAGGGAAAATCAACGGTTTAGTTTTGGACGTATTAGTTTTGAGGTGCTGGTGAGAAATCCAAATGGAGACTTGAGTAGGCTCTTCCATGTATGAGTGTGACCATCAGAAGTCTGCAAGGGAAACCTCGTTTATTGATCCCCTTCTTAAATATTACTGAATTATGTGAACTTGACTACCCTAGCTAGTGCATTGACACAAAGTAAAGATGTGTAGGTGTGTGAAGAATTGTGGTAGTAATGATTCTGGCCAAAGAGTGCTTTTTGCCAGATACATTGGCTCATGCCTGTAACTCAACTACTTGGGAGGGCAGGAGGTCTTAATTTGGAGGTCTAGTTCCATAGCTTGACTATTGTGAATTGCCCTATTGTAAATATTGGTATGCATTTATCATTATAAATATGTTGAGTTTAATTCTTTTGGGTAAATACCAAGGAGTGGGAGAACTGGGTCATGTGATGGTTCCATTCCTGGTCTTTTGAGGAATCTCCATACCGCTTTTCAAAGTAGTTGTACTGATTTACACAGGTCTGCCAACAATATATGAGTATACCTTTTTCCTTTTCCCAACATCCTCCATAGCATTCATTGTTATTTGTATTCTTGACGATTGCCATTCTGACTGGAGTGAGATGAAATCTCATAGTTTTTATTTCAATTTCCTGATTGCTAAAGGTGTTAGGCAGTTTTTCATTTCTTCATCATTTGTATTTTTTCTTTTTGAGAAATGTTAGTTTAGGTCATTTGCCCATTGATTGGGTTTTTTTTTTCTGGTGTTTTTTGAGTTCTTTGTATATTCTGGATATGAATCCACTGTCAAAAGAGGTGCTAGCAGACTTTGTTCCATTCTGTAGCCTCTCTCTTCATATAATAATGATGATGATGATGATGGTGCTGATATTTGAACCCACAGTTTAAAGCATGCTAGGCAAGCACTCTACCGTTGAGTTACACACTCAGCCCCTCTCTTCACACTCTTATTTCCTTTGCTCTGCAAAAACTTTTTAGTGTGATGCCATCCCACATATTGATTCTTGGTTTTGTTTCCAGAACTTTAGGAGTCCTATTAAGGAAACAGATGCCTGTGCCAATACATAGGAGTGTTGACCCTGTGTTGTTGTATAGCAGTTGTGAAGTTTCTGGTTTAGTTTCTACGTCTTCTATCTACTTTGAGTTGATTTTTGTAATGGGTGAGAGATAAGGATCTAGTTTCACTCTTCTATGTATGGATATCCAGTTTTCTTAGCACTATCTGTTAAAAAGCCTGTCTTTTCTCCAATGTATGTTTTTGGCACCTTTGTCAAAGATTAGATGAGTATAACTTTGTGAATTTGTCTCTGTGACTTCTATTCCATTGGTGTTTATGTCTGTTTTTATGCCAATACTATTTTTGTTAGTATGGCTCTGTAGTTTGATTTGAGATCGGGCATTGTGATTCCTCCACCATCCTTTATTGCTTGGATTTCTTTGGCTATTCTAGGTCTTTTATTCTTTCATGAGAATTTTGAGGCTGTTGTGAATGTAGTTGTTTTCCTGATTTCTTTCCTATCTGATTCATTATGAGAGGATAGGAAAATTATTAATTTTGTTTATTGATTTTACATTCTGCTACTTTGCTGAAATTTTTTTTATTACTCCAGAAGTCTTCTGGTAGTTTTTTTTTGGATCCTTTATGTATAGGATCAAACAGATAATTTGACTTCTTAAAATCAGCATACTACAGTGACACAGTCACATCAATATTTATAGCAGCTCAATTCACCGGAGCCAAGCTATAGAACCCATCTTGGTGCCCTTCAACAGATGAATGGATAAGGAAATTGTGGCATATATGCACAATGGAATATTACTCAGTCTTAAAGAAGAATGAAATTATGGCATTTGCTGGTAAATGGATGGAAGTGGAGACTCTCATGCTAAGTGAAATAAGCCAGTCCCCAAAAAACAAAGGCAGAAAGTTCTCTCAGATAGGTGGATGCTAACCCACAACAAGGGAGGGTAGGAAGGGGAAGGATAGATTCATTGGATTAGACAATGGGGAATGAAGGGAAGCAGGGGGATAGGAATAGGAAAGACAGAATGACTTGGACATAATTTTCCTTTGCTCATAAATGAATACAAGACCAGTGTAACTCCACATATGTACAACCATAAGAACAGGATACTAATTGGAATGGTTTATACTCCATGTATGTATATTATGTCAAAATACACTCTTACTTTCATGTGTATCTAAAAACAATAACAAATTTTCTAGCTGTGGATTTCTAACTTCAGATTCTAATTATCAGATCATTCTATTATGATCTAATAAGATATAAGGGATTTTTTTTTTGCATGTGACTTTGTGAAATAAAATATGGTGTTTTCTTGGACAAATTTCCATGAACTGCTGAGAAGACAGTAAATTCAGCTGTTGTTCAATGAAATATTCTGTATCTATGTTCAATGAAATATTTTATATATGTGTGTAAGATCATTTTGGTTTATAGTATTATTTAGGTCAGAAATGTTTTTATTGATTTTATGTCTGGATGATTTGTTTGATGGTGAAGTGGGTATGTTGAAAGCATCTAATATTATATTGGGTTCTGAGACTTAATGTTTGTTTTGTAGATGCGATGGTGCACATCTATAATCCCGATAACTTGGGAGTCTGAAGCAGGAGGATCACAAGTTTGAGGCTAGCTCTAGTGATCAACTTAGCAAGACCTGTTTCAAAATAAAAATTAAAAAAACATTTTGGGTATGTGCTCAGTGGTAAAGCACCCCTGGTTCAATCCTCAGTTCTGGAGGAAAAAAAAAATGTTGTCATCTTTGTTTTATGTATTTGTGTGTACTGACATTTGGGGCATAAATATTTACTATTATTATATCTTCTCGTTGAATTGTTTTCTTACCTGATATGTAATGACCTTGATTGTCTCTTCTGATTAATTTTGGCTTGAAATCTGCTTTGTCAGATATGAGAATAGCTACTCCTGTGTATGTTGGACTCAGTTAACATGGATTGTCTTTTTCCATCCTTTTACTTTCAGCCTGTGGATGTCTTTGCCTATGAGCTGAATCTGTTACCAGCAGCATATAGTTAGGTCTTGTTTCTTATCCATTCTACCAATCTATGTTTTTTAATTGTAGAATCAAAACCATTTACCATTCAGTTATTATAGAGATATTTATTTCCTACCATTTTAAGTCCTTTGAGTATAGGCCAAGGAGTGGGATAGCTGGGTCAAATGGTGGATCCATTCCAAGTTTTCTGAGGAACCTCCACGCTGCTTTCCAGAATGGCTGCACTAATTTGCAAACCCACCAGCAATGTATGAGTGTACCTTTTTCCCCACATCCTTGCCAACACCTGTTGTTGCTTGTATTCTTGATAATAGACATTCTAATTGGGGTGAGATGATATCTTAAGGTAGTTTTGATTTGCATTTCTCTTATTACTAGAGATGTTGAACATTTTTTCATATATCTGTGGATTGCTTGTAGATCCTCTTCTGTGAAGTGTCTGCCATTTCCTTAGCCCATTTATTGATTGGGTTATTTGTATTCTTGTTGTAGAGTTTTTTGAGTTCTTTATATATTCTGGAGATTAGTGCTCTATCTGACGTGTGTATGGCAAAGATTTTCTCCCATTCTGTAGGCTGTCTACATTGCTGATTGTTTCCTTTGCTGAGAAAAAGCTTTTTAGTTTGAGTCTATCCCAATTATTGATTCCTGCTTTTATTTCTTGTGCTTTGGGAGTCATGTTAAGGAAGTCTTGTCCTAGGCCAATATGATGAAGATTTGGGCCTACTTTTTCTTCTTTTAGGTGCAGGGTCTCTGTTCTAGTGCCTAAGTCTTTGATCCACTTTGAGTTGTGTTTCATACAGGGTAAGAGATAAAGGTTTAATTTCATTTTGTTACATGGCTTTCCATTTTTCCCAGTGCCATATGTTGAAGAGGCTATCTTTTCTCCATTGTATGTTTTTGACACCTTTGACAAGTATGAGATAACTGTATTTATGCGGGTTTGTCTCTGTGTCCTCTATTCTGTACCATTGGTCTACCTGCCTATTTTGTTGCCAATACCATGCTGTTTTGTTCCAGCTTTTAGAGGGAATGCTTTCAGTTTTTCTCCATTTAGAATGATGTTGGCCATGGGCTTAGCATAGATAGCCTTTACAATGTTAAGGAATGTGGGTGTCCTTTTCTATGAGATGAGTCTCTTGAAGGCAGCATATTATTGGGTCTTTTTTAAAAAATCCAATCTGCCAGTCTATGTCTTCTGACTGCTGAGTTTAGGCTGTTAACATTCAGGGTTATTATTAAGATATGATTTGCATTCCTGGTCATTTTGACTTATTTTTGGCTTTTAACTTGACTTGGTTTCTCCTTTAATTGGCTATTCCTTTAGGGTAATTCCTCCCTTTGCTGGGTTACATTGTTGTTTTTCATTTCTTCCTCTTGGAATACTTTGCTGAGAATGTTCTTTGTGAAGGCTTTCTATTTGTGAATTCTTTTCGCTTTTGTTTATCATAGAAGGATTTAATTTCATCATCAAATCTAATGTAAGTTTTGCTGGGTATAAGATTCTTGGTTGGCATCCATTTTCTGTCAGAGCTTGAAATATGTTGTTCCAGGCCCTTCTTGCTTTTAGGGTCTAGACTGAGAAAGCTGCTGATATCTGTATTGTTTTTCCCCTGTATGTAATCTGATGCTTTTTTCTCACAGCCTTTAAAATTCTATCTTTATTTTGTATGTTAGGTATTTTCATTATAATGTGCCTCGGTGTGGATCTGCTGTAATTTTGTGCGTTTGGTGTCCAGTAAGCCTCTTGTATTTGGTTTTCCATCTAATTAATCAGATTTGGGAAATTTTCTGATATTATTTCATTGAACAGATTATTCATTCCTTTGGTTTGTATCTCTGTGCCTTTCTCAATCCCAATAATTCTTAAATTTGGTCTTTTCATGATGTCCTATATTTCTTGGAGGTTCTGTTCATGATTCCTTACCATCTTCTCTGTTTGGTCGACTTTGTTTTCAAGATTAAATATTTTGTCTTCATTGTCTGAGGTTCTGTCTTCCAAGTGATCTAGCCTATTAGTTATACTTTCTATTGAGTTTTTAATTTGGCTTATTGTTTCCTTCATTTCAAGGATTTCTGTTTTTTTTCCAGAATTTCTATCTCTTTATTGAAATGATTTTTTGCTCCTGCAATTGGTGTATTAGCTGATTATTCGTAGCCTACATTTGCTCTCTTGTCACTTCGTTCGCTTCTCAGATAATTTTAATTATGTACATTCTGAACTCCCTTTCTGACATTCCTTCTACCATGTTGTCATTGAGTTCTATTGATATAGCATCTAGGTTTTTCTTCCCTTGTTTTCTCATTTACTCTTGTATCTTCCCCTTGAGCAGTGCGAATCAGAGGTCTTGCAGTTTCCCTTTAAAGACTTACTGTGTCCCTGCAGCTTTTCAATATCTCATCTTGAAGAGATTAATATTAGCAACACACCATATAAGAAATATGCATCCTTAATCCATCTCTTTAGATATTAACTGTTGTCATAATATACAGAGATGGGTTCACCTTATTATCTACAGCAAAACCAATCGATTTGCAATATGGAACACAATTTCAAATGGTGGAAAAAGAGGATGAGGAGGGGTGTGGAATATAATGTTAATGAGATAAAAAGTGAATCTATAGAGGCACTATGTGGTAGAAATAGTGAAAGCAGAATTAAAAGAAATAGGTTGTCAGCATGAGAAATGAGAGTCTCCAAGGTAACAAATAAAATGACAATAAAGTGATAAGAATATGAATAAAAAAAAGTGGGATAATAGGAATAATTGTAATACTATTTAAAAAAAGTTCTGCAATAAAATTATACTGTACTGTTCAAACCTCCTATTTTTCAGTAGTCTGTTGCCTGAGAGGTGCTTGACAATGCAGTGCTCGGGCCTGCGGGGAAGGTCAAGCGGCAGGGAAGGTCGAGTGGCTGGTCCTGTGGGCTCCTCCCCGCGTGGTCCACCCACCCAGAGCAGGCCTGTTCTTTGACCTGTGGGGAAGGTTGAGCAACGGGGAAGGTTGAGCAGCTGGTCCTGTGGACTCCTCCCCACTTGGTCTGCCCGCCCAGAGCAGACCTGTTCTTTGACCTGTGGGGAAGGTCAAGTGGCGGGGAAGGTCGAGCGGCTGGACCTTTGGGCTCCTCCCAGCTGGGTCTGCCCCTACTCCATTTTAATACGATGAAATATCTTGTTATTTACAGTACTCCAATTGAAACACAGCCAAAATTCTTGGATCCCTCTGTATATAGAATTGCACCTTTTTATGTAAAATTCTATAGAATTTTTAGCAACCTTTTTAGTGTTGGCACAAAGCAATTTCAAACACGTTTCATTTACCAATCTGTGAAAACACCAGTGATGTTCAAGTATGTTGCCCTGGAATTTAAGGAGTTAAGAGTACTTGATGTTATTTAACAGCATTTTAACTTTGTAAATTAATCAGATGTCTCTAACAGGCACATTTGAGTAGTCCCATACATGTCAAATCTAATTATTTTACTATAAAAACCAAGCTAGCAGACAAGTTTATTGAATAGTATCTGCCGTCTCTTTCCTGTGGAAGAAAGTCCTAGAAACAATTGATATTAGACATTTTATAGATATCAACATTTTATAAATTTGACCACACTAGAGACTTGTGAGGTAAGTAATTTTAAAGACATCTTGCCTCCATTTGTTTACCCAATTTAAATTGAACCTTTTTAAATCATTTGAATTAAAGGTGTCTGGATCCATTTTTTAAATTTTAATTCATGAGCACTATATTCAGACACACATAAATAGACAACATGATATCAGACAATGGGATATTCACATAACACAAAAGCAAAGGCCTTGTAGCTTTTTGTAGTTGAATCTCCATTGCAATGTTGTAGATGTTAAAAAATAACTCGAGTTGAATAAAAATAGAACTGATCAAAAAAGCTTTAACATTGTATGTAGATCAAAATTGTGAGCTTGAAAAATATAGCATGTAAGAAAAACAAAACAAGAGTCCTAGAAGAAAAAATGATAATGGACATTAATTATTTTGGTAAAATAGCATGAGAGCATGAGAAAGAGAAAGGCAGAGAGAAGGAGGGGGAGGGAGAGAGAGATAGATAAAAAGTCTGTGTTGCTGAGGAGAAGTTTAAAGCAGATACTTTTTTTTTTAGAACCTGTGTGCGGTACTGGCGGGCTGGGAAGGGGGGTGGAAGCAGAAATGGAATGGGGCAGGAGATGGAGGAGTAGAGGCTGGAGGGGTCTCTGCCACAGGAGACTGGTATGCGGGTGGTTTGTCAGCTGGGTCAAAGTTGGAGGAGGAAAGGGTGAGAGGGGGAGAAGAAGTCAAAAGGAGGTGTTCAGTTTGCCAGAAGAGCGAAGATTAAGTTTAGCGCACAAGAAATAAAAGGCTTAAAGATGAAAAAATCTCCATTTGCCTGCTCACTCGCAGAAGTTGTATGCCATTGTGTGGCCATTTTGGATTGATTATATAAAGGATAGGATGGGGGTCCCAAGGGTGAATCTGCTGGATTAGAGGACCCATATCCCATGGTGGAGACTGAGAAACCGCCAAGTCAGTGTCCAAGGCATCCTGAGGTCACAGACTAGTTGGCTGGAGATGAGAAGGCAACACAATGATGGGGGTTGTCACCCAACCATGTGTGTGCCAGGCAAAAGCCGAGAGAGTTTGGATCTGGTGTCAGGAGTTTTGAGGGAATGAGTGAGTGAGTGAGCGGGAAGAGGAGCCTTAACTCTGAAAGAGAGTCTCCACCATAAAGATCAGAGACCAACCTGTCAGATAAGGTCAACTAAGGGGGTCAGCTGTACCTGTAAATGTCGTGGCTGGGGGAATCCCCCCTCCCAGCCACATAGAGGGTGCCGGATGGTCATGTCTTAGGTCAGCAGAGAAGTGTTTAAGTTGACAAAGGGGAAAACTCACCCATCTGAAGCTGGTGGTGGATGTGGAGCCAATCATCTGGGCAAATGGAAGGTGAGACCAGCATCCAATGGTGGGGGGTGGGTGGTCTGGGGCATTAGATGGGATTCCATGTGCTTAAGTGGCACTAGAAGTGCCCAGCCCCACATTGGGTGCCAATGAAAATTGAAAAAAGTGCCCAGATAAACTACTCCAGACATGGGAACTCACACGAGAGATTTTTATTAGGCAGGCAAACAGTGTCTGCCCTGAGGAGAAAGAGAGAGAACATGGCTGGGGAGCTTCTTTTAAGCTCTCGAACTTTGCGGGCAAAACAACAGTAGGGCCAATTGTTGAAAGTTGAATTTTGGCGGGCTAGGGATCAGCCAATGACTGGCAAGGACAAGCTGATGTATGGGCCAATGGCTGGTGATGGCAGACTGACCAACAGACCAGTGGAGGGCTAGCTGCAGTGGAGGGGCAGGGGGCTGTCATCCCCCTTTGCCTTCCCCGCAGGCATTTCCGGCACCCGACTGCTGGGGAGGGAGCCCCACGAGGTCAGACAGTGGGCGGTAGGCAGCCTGAGGCCTGAGGCAAGAGCCAGACTGCAGGATAAACCCTAGTGCCTGCCTACTCCCTGCTATGACGAGCTGACAGAGGGGTGTGGCGTGGACAGAGTGCTGCTCTACAGCTGTGGACTTGGTTGTATCTGCCTGATAGACCCTGTCATTGTAGCTTTTTACATTATAGATAGTTCTTCCCTTTGCTGCTTTACTCTTTATTTTTCATTTCTTCATGAAATGTTTTATTGAGTATGTTTTATAGTACAGGCTTTCCATTTGTGAATTCTTTTAACTTTTATTTATCATGGAAGGTTTTTATTTCATCATGAATTCTGAAACTTAATTTTGCTGGGTATGGTGTTCTTGGCTGCCATTTTTATTTAGAGCGTGGTATGTATTATTCCATGACCACCTAGCTTTGAGAGTCTTGAGTTGAGAAATTAGCTGAGATCCAGATTGGTTTCCCTCTAAATGTGACCTATTGTTTTTCTCTGGCAGCCTTTAAAATTCTATCCTTGCTCTGTGTGTTAGGCATTTTCATAATAATGTGCCTTGGTGTGGGTATGTTGTAATTTTGTATATATGTATATACATATATATATGTATATATATATTTTGTATATATGTATATACATATATATGTATAATTTTGTATATAAGCCTTCTGTATTTGATTTTCCATTCCATTGTTTAGTTTTGGGAAATTTTCTGATATAATTTTATTGAAAAGTTTGTGCATTCCTTGGTTTTGTATCTCTGAGTCTTCTATCCTGATAAATCTTAAATTTGGTGTTTTTATGTTATTTCATATTTCTTGGAAGGTCTATTTATGGTCTCTTAACATCTTTTCTCCATGTTCAACATTATTTTCAAGATTATATATTTTGTCTTCATTACCTAAAACTCTGTCTTCCAAGTGGTCTAGTCTGTTGGTGATGCTTTCCATCGAATTTTTGGTTTATTGATTCCTTCATTTTGAGGCTCTTCTTGATTTTTTTTTCAGAGTCTGTATCACTTTATTGAGGTGATCTTTAACTTCCTGTATTTTCTTTCTGATTTCACTCCTAATGCATCCTTTACCTCACAGACCAGTTTAACTATGTACATTCTAAACCCCATCTCTGACATTTCTTCCACTCAGGTGTTGATGGATTCTGTTATTGAAGTGTCTTAATTTGTTTGGTGTGGTTTGTTCTCTTGCTTTTTCATGTTGTTTGTATGTCTACCCAACAAACTGTATGGATCTGCAGCAGTAGAGTTTCTACCCTGTGGACTGATGGTGTCCCTCAACATTTCCAGTAATTTCTTTGGGAGTAGACAAATTATAACAACCAATGCAAACAGTTTACAGCATTAAACTAAATAATTCCTGCTATGATGCCTACCATATTAATTGTCAAAATAAACAGGAATATATGATCAGTTATTGCCTACAATAAAAACAGTAAGTTTGCAAAAGGGTTTACAATTTTGAATGGAGGATAAGGAGAAAACAGAAGTGATGTAGGATGTGATGATTATGAGAAAGAGAAGATAGAAGTAAGAAATTAAAGGAAGAGTGAAAAGAACAATAGAGATTAGCTATTAGCAGAAGTAAAGAGAGAAAGAGAATCAAGGGAAACAGATAAGTGAGAGAAATATGTATATATATATATAAAGTAAAAATTTTAAAAATTAAAAATATAAATAATACAAAACAAAACTGAAAAATACTGAGACATTCTAGTCCTCAAAATACTGATTGATCCATGAAAAATGCCTTGCTTTAAAAAATGCAGAAAATGAGATGAAAAACAAATGTGAATATGTATAAATGTCCATGTGACCATTGAGGTCACAATTAAACAGAGAAAAGAAAAAAGGAAAAAAAAAACTCAATGAAAAGTTAAAGAATTTTTTCCATTGGAATGCAAAAGATTCTCAGCTTTCCTTCTCATCAGTGTTAGGTGGGATATCTGGAATGTGAATGTTGCTCCACCCTCAGTGTGGGGTTGCTGGAGTGATAGAGGTAATCCTGGAGGCATAACTCCTGGAGGCAGGGTTTAGGCTTAGGTATGCTCCACATTCTTTTCTGAATGGGAGTTGACTGGGAGCTTTTAAATCAGTGCACCTCCAGGACCCAGCAATTGCTGGTCCATGCTGGAAAACTAACTCAGGGATCTCCCCTGGGTTCCACCTGTGTAGTAGATGAGACAATTCTTAGTCTGTTACATCACCTGTTGACCCCACATTTCCTGTTCTTGCGTTCAGTCTCCAAATTCAGTCTCTCTTGCCCCCCACCCTTTCAAATATCTGGCCAGGTATGTCTCTCCCAGTCAGTCCTATAAGTAGCTGGATTGGAGGGAAAGAGAACTGTATGGCTTTCCACAACAAGGTGTCCCCTGTGTAAACCTTTCTCTACATTTGATTTTCTTCTGGTCATTTAGGCACATTCTGTGTCATGCAGTGGGTTTTCCAAGCCTGTATTTATGGTCAAACTCATGTTTGCCAGTAATTGGCTCCCCTAGCTATGGACACCTGTGCCACAGCTGCATAATGGTTCCTTCCTCTGTCCTCTGCATGCAGCCAGGAGAGATGGGGATTCTTTCCCACACAAGGATATTGCGAATCATGCCACTCAGTTTAGTTGGGCAGTGTCTTTGATTTCTATATTCTCCATACTCAGATACTCCTCAGACCTCATAAAAATGTGGGTTCCTTTAATTCCCTTATTTCTCCACTTTGCTCACAAAGGGACCACTCTGGCTCTTGCCTCTGGCTGCGGCAGTGGCTGTGGTACTGGGGATATCTTTCTTATTATATCCAACTGCCTGTGTCCCCAATCTGCTTTGAATGTCCAGTATTAAATTCCAGTATAGCCCCCTCCCCTTTTTTGTTCACCCACCTTGCTGAGAAGCTGTCTATCTGCTTTCTTGGTTCCACAGCATGGAGCAGCCAGGAAAGCAACCTTCTCTCTTCTGCCATTTTAAACTCCCCCAAACTGAGATCTTAACAATTTTGAGTCTTCTACCTCAAGAATATGGTACAATTTTCTATATATGTGATGTCTTTGATTTCTTTCCTCAGAGCTTTATAGTTTTCAGCATGCAAATTCTGTATGTATTTTGTTAAATTTACCTTAAACTTACATTTTTACCAAAGTATATTGTTATTATAAATCATCATTTAAATTTAATTGACAAATATTTTTCATTTAATTTTTTAAGGTAAACTTTTTATCTTGAAATAATTTTAGATTTACAGAAAAGTTGCAAAGTTAGTACAGAAAGTTCTCATATATATCTTATTCAATTTCAGTTTCACCTTATATTATTGTTTTATATGACCATGATTTGTCAAAACTAAGAAAACAACATTAGTACATTACTATCAACTGAACTGCAGGTGTGATTCAGATTTCATTAGTTTTTCCAATAATGTTTTTTTTTCCTGTTTCATGATATAAATGTGATTTAAGAATTTTAACTTCGTGTTCATTTCTAGTATATAAAAATTCTCTCTCTCTCTCTCTCTTTCTCTCTCTCTCTCTCTCTTTCCTTCCCTCCCTTCCTTCCTCCCTCCCTCCCTCTCTTTCTCATTTTGTTACTGGGGATTGAACCCAGGGGTGTCTAATTACTGAGCCATATCCTCAGCCCCTATTTATTTTTTAGTTTGAGACAGGGTCTCTCTAAGTTGCTTAGGGCATCACTAAATTGCTGAGAATGACTTGGGATCCTCCTGCTTCATCCTCCCTAGTTACTGGGGATGACAGGCATGCACCACTAGTCCTGTCTAAAATTCTTTATTTTTACATAGGTCTTTGTATCCTACAGTCTTGCTAAGCTCACTTATTAGTTCTGAGAGATTTTAATAGATTCTTTGGATTTTCTGCACAAATAATGGTGGCTGCAAATAGACTTTTATTTCTCTCTTTTAATTCTGTATGCTTTTATTTCCTTTTGTAGCCTCATTGTACCAGTTATGGCTGCTAATATAATGTTGAACAGGACTGGCAAGAACAGACATTCTTGCTTTGTTTCTGATATCAGGAGGATAGCATTCAGTCTTTCACCATTAAGTATTATATTAGGTGTTGGTTTTTAATATAGTCTCCATTTAAAGACATTGAAAAGTGAAAAAGCAACCAGAAAAACCACTCTGGACGTGGGAACTCATGCAAGAGATTTTATTATGCAGATGAACAGTGCCCTGGAGAGAGAGATAAAGATAGATAGATAGATATATAGATAGAGAATGAGAGAGAATGAATGAGAATTCATTCGCATGTGGGGGAGCTTCTCTTAAGTCATTGAATTTCCTGGGCTAATAACTAATAATGATTGGGCCAATTGCTGAGTAGTTAAAATTCATGGACTAGGGATCAGGTCAATAGCTGCTGAGCACAGGCTGACCAACAAACCAATGGCTGGCTAGGCTAGCTGTAGCAAAGAGGCGGGAGAGCCGTCACCTCCTTGCCTTCCCCCACAGGCATGTCCTGCACCTGACTGCCCAGGAGGAAGCCCCACAAAGTTTGATGGTGCACTGGTTATAGGCAGCCCAAGGTCCGAGGTGAGGGCTGGACTGCACGGGAAACCTAATGCCTGCCTGCTGCCTGCTGTGGCGAGCCAAGACCCGGCAGGTCCACACAGACAGAGTGCTGTGCCAGCAGCTGTGGACTTGCTGCGCTTTGTCTGACAGCTGGGCAGCCAACCAAATATTATATTCCCCCATTTTTGTTTTTTTAAGAAAATCCCTTTGGGCACATGGGCAAAGATCCATCTTCAGTAAGTGTTTCCTGCTGGGTGTGGGTGTAGAGCTAATTCAGGGGAGGGAGATGTCATTGCAGCAGGCAGGGGTTGGGGACCAGATAGTTCTTCTGGGGAGTGCACTTGTAACCAGGCTCCGATTCTTTCCTGTGAGGTCCTGATATTCCTGGAAGCAAATTGGAACAGAGACACTCCTGATCTTCTCCAACGGGGTGCTGTTGAAAGTCAAAGAGCTGTTAATGTCTAGGGCACTAGTCAGGAGATGAGGGAACCCTGCTCTCATGCACATCCAACATCCCTGTGACATGAGAGGGTTAGTTAAATTGAGTCTGTGTTAAGAGTGGATCCTCTGAGTATTGGCTGTGAACATATGTGAAATGGGTAAAACATCCCTGGGGGCAGTAGGAATCAGTCTTACAGCAGTCCTGCGGGCAATCCTGGAGGGAGGAAATGGCTGGCACCTGGACAGATCTATTGGGGAAAAATCCAACAGTTAGGAAAATGGCAGATAAGGAAAATGGCAGGGGAGGCAAGAATGTAGCTGGCAGTCCAGTCCTCATGGCTGGGTGTAGTTGTCCGGTGCCTCTGTGTTCTGGTCCTTGACCTCTGGAATGGGAAGAAGGGTGGAGGGCTTGATGGCCTTCAGCCTAAGATGGAGAGGTCCCACTGGGGTGGCCAAGTATTGGTTGGTTGGAAGAAGCCTAAGGGTTAGAAGCTGGAGAGGGGTTTGTGGATTGAGAGTAGAGCTTAACCAGAGAAATGTGTAGCCATCCTGGTAAATCATGCACCTTGATAGCTGTTGGCGTAGCCAGGATAACTGTATGGGGTCCCTGCCATTTGGGAGGTAGAGGGGCTGTATCCTCCTAAGGAGGAGAGATAAGAACTTTGTCTCCTATTTGAAGAGGTTGAGCCAGGGGGCCAGACAAAGGTTTAGGCAGGGAGGAGTCAGAGTAATCCCATAGGAATGCTCAAATGTGGTTTAGGAGAGGAACGGATGTGTGAGAAGGAAGAGGGGAAGGAAGGGGCACTATCCCAGTGGGAAGGCTGTACATCATCTCAAAAGGGAAATATTAGCAGGTTTCTTTGGGAGTGAATGAAGACGCAGAAGATCAAGGGGCAGGAATTAAATCCAGTCCAGGTGAAGTTCTAAAGAGAGCTTGGTTAAGACATTTTTAAGAGTTCAGTTCATTCATTCTACTTTACCTGATGACTTTGGGTGAAAGGGAATGTGGAAATGCCAAAGGACCCCAAGGGCCTTGACAAGTTGTTGGAAAATTTTTTAGATGAATTCAGACCCATTATCTGACTGGAAGGAGGAAGGCACTCCAAAGCGAGGAATGATTTCATGAAGGATGAAGGTAGAGACGGTTAGTGCCCTTTTGTTGGAGGTGGGGATGGCTTCAACCCATCCTGAGAAGGTATCTACCCTAACCAAAAGGTATTTAGACTTTCTTACCGTGGGCATGTGAGTGAAGTCAAGTTGCCAGTCTACCCCTGGAATGATGCCATGGGCCTGGTGAGTTGGAAAAGTGTGTGTGTGTGGGGGGGGCCTGACAGCTGTAGGATTGGTTTGTAGGCAAACTTCTCATGTAGAAGAGAGTTCTTTCAGAAATGAGATGTCAGAGAAGGATAGTTGCAGATGAGTCTTAGCAAATTGTATGAGTGAAGAAAGGTTAGGGTGGAATTAACAGTGGAGGTAGGAAAGTATCTCCCTGTTGCGGGGTAGTGGAGGTAAGGGATCACGGAGAGTCAAAATGGGGCTGGCGTGGATGACAGGGCAGCCCTTTTAGCCTTTTCATCTGCCTTGTTGTTCCCTGAAGAGATGAATGATTGGTCTGTCTGATGGGCTCGGCAATGTACAAGACCTATGGTTGCTGGGAGGTGAACAGCCTCAAGGAGGTTTAGGATGTAGCTAGAGTGGGTGATGGTGATCCCTTTTGTAGTAAGAAGGCCCCTCTATTTCCAAATAGTAGCATGGGAAAGGATAATGTGAAAAGCATATTTGGAGTCAGTGTAGATTGTGAGGGATTCTCCCTTTGTGAGGGTGAATGACCGGGTGAGGGCAATTAGTTCCACTTGTTGGTTGGTGGTGGTGTTAGGTAGTGGTCCTGACTCTACAACCTTTTTCAGGGAGACAGTGGTGTATCCAGCCCTTCAGATCCCTTCATGAAGAAAAGATCTCCCATCAGTGAACCATATGAAAGTACAGTTGTGTAAGGCCCCCTCCTGAACATTGGAGAGGCAGGGGAGTAACTCTTCTAGAATCTCAAGGCAGCTATGGGTTGCTGAAGCATGTATGTTGGAAGGTGGGGGTAAGAGAGTGGCTGGATTTAAAGGAGGCATGTCTTAAAGGAAATGGAAGAGTCTTCAATAAGAGCAGTTTGCAAGGCTAACACCCAACAGGGCAGTAGATTTTGCAGACCCTTATAAGTAAGAAGCTTGGACAGATGATGAGGTGAGAGCAGTTCAGTGGGAGCCCCAAAGGAAAGTTTTTTGATTCCTGGGTTAAGACAAATGCTATGGCCAATGCCCTAAGACACGGTGCCCAGCCTCTTACAGTGAGGTCTAGCCTTTTTGATAGGTATGCCACTGGCCCAAGAGTGGGACCAAACACATGCCCTAAGACCCCCAGAGGGAACCTACTTTTCTCAGAGACAAACAGGTGGAAGGGTCTGGTGATGTCAGGGAGGTGTAGGTATGGGACTTGAAGAGGGGCTTTCCTTAGGGTCTGGAAAGGGGCTTTCACCAGGTTGAGGAGAGGTTCAGTGGGAATGCCCTTTGAAGCCTCATACAAGGGGGCCATCAGGATGGAAGAATTTGGGATCCAGGATCATAGATATCCTGCTAGCCCTAGAAAGGAAAGGATTTCTTCCTTTGTAGATGGAGTGGGCATGTTCTGCAATAATGCTTTTCTTTCTAAAGAAAATGGCCTTAAATCCAGGTGAGAGGCTGACTCCTAAGTAAATAACCTGAAGTTGGGAAAGTTGTACCTTTGCTGGAGAGGGTACCTATACCCTCTGTCAACCAGAAAATTTAGAAGCTTAATAGTATCTCCTTGGGAGTCCTTGAGAGAGGCACTATATAGAAGATCATCAACATACTGTAAGAGAGAGGAGGAAATGAAAGTAAGAGAGGCAAGATCATGAGACAGTGTTTGGTCAAACAGGTGAGGGCTGTCCTGAAATCCCTGTGGGAGAAGTGTCCAGGTCAGCTGAGAAGAAACTTGAGAGCATCAGTCCAGGTGAAGGCAAAGAGATTCTGTGAGTCAGGATGAAGAGAAACAGTGAAAAAGGCATCCTTTAAATCCAACACAGAAGTATGTGATGGAGGAGGGGATAGAGGAAAGCAACGTGTAGGGATTGGGCACAATGGGGAAGATGGGGACAACTGCCGAATTGATGATGCGGAGATCTTGCACCAAACAGTAAGATCCAGTAGGTTTTTTAAGAGCCAGGATGGGAGTGTTATAAGGTGAGATGGCAGGGCCCAGGAAGCCTTTCTGCCATAAATCCTGGATGACTGGTTGAAGTTCTAAGAGGCTCTTTTGGGGAAGGGGATATTGGGCCTGGGCTGAGTAGGATGTTGGGTCCTTCAGGCGAATGAGGACAGGTGAGCATTTGGCTACAGAGAGTGTGTGGGTGTCCCAGTCCTTGGGGTCAACAAGGGAAGGAAGAAGGGGATATGAAGACTCAGGTTGAGTTGTATATTCCTGCAGGGTCATGAGGAGGGGAATAATAGAAGAGTCTTGGTGGAGCAGCATGGTGGGTGAGAAGGAAACAGAGGCACCCAATTTGGCTAGGATGTCCCTTCCCAGGAGGGAAGTGGGACACATAGGAATTTTCAAAAAGGAATGAGTGAAGCAGATTTGTCCAATATGGCAACTAATTAGAGAGGTTTGTAGTGGGTGGTATGGTTTTCCCTCTACCCTGACAATAGAGGATTTGGCAGGGGAAATGGGCCCCAAAACTCCTGCAGCACTGAAGAGGTGGCTCCAGTATCTGTAAGGAAAGGGATCTGCCTGCCTGCCACTGTAAGGGTCACCCAGGGCTCCTGAGCGGTGATGGTTGTCAGGTAGAAGACCCGGGCCCCTTCAGTCATCCATTGCCAATCCCAGTAAGTCACTGGGGGAAGGGGTTGGGGGCGACCTGGCACTTCTCTGAGCATGGGGGCAATCCACTGCACAATGTCACAGTTGGTGGTATTTTGGACAAGGACCTGCGGGCTGCCGGGGGTGGGGCAGGCTCGTGCCCAGTGACCTCTTTTCCACACTTGAGGCATGGACCTGGAGGTCTTCTGCGAGTGAGGGTGTCCCTAGTAGTGGCTGACTGGGCAGGTCTAGCTGGCTGAAAGGCTTTGGCTAGCTGTAGGTATTTTAGTTTTTGTTTTTTTTCCTTCCTTTCTGTTACTCACCCTGAATGCCACCACTGGAATCTCTGGCTGTGGGGAAGGGGCCCTTGTCCAGCCACCTCAATTTTAGCCTTTATGTCTGGGTAGCTTTGGGAAAAATAATAAGTCATGAGTAACTGTCATCCCTCAGAGTTTCAGGGTCCTGATTTGTATATTTGAGCATGCCTCTGTGAGGTGACTCAGAAAGGCAGATGGGTTTTCAGTTTTGTCTTGTATTACTTCCTGAAGTTTATCATAATTAATGGGTTTAATTATGGCCTTTCAGAGACCTGCAAGGACGCAGGTTTGGAACTCATCCTGCCCTCATGTTATAGTCCCATTGGGGCTCCTTGTCTGGTACTGCTTCAGCCCCAATGGGGTGGGTTGGGGTCAATTGGTGAACCTCATTCGCATAATCGTGCACCTGTTCCTGGACTCTCCTGTGGGCCTCAGGGGTTAAGGTGTTGGACATGATCATACAAATATCATGCCAGGTAAGGTCATAAGGCTGGGTAAGATACTGAAATTCCTTAATGAAGTTTGTGGAGTTGGAGGTGAAGGAGCCTAGCTGCTTCTCTATCTGGGAAAGATCAGACAGAGAGAAAGGAACGTGGACTCTGATCACTCCCTCCACATCGGCCACCTCCCATAAGGGGTCTAGAACATGTATGCAGGACCATGTGGCAGGAGGACTGGGTGGGCTGAGCAGGGGAGCGGAAGCAGAAACAGAATGGGGCAATGGAGATGGAGGAGCAGGGGCCAGAGGGACCTCCGCCACAGGGGACCAGTATGGGGTGGTTGTCAGCCAGGTGAAAGTCGGAGGAGGAGGAAGAGGAGGGATTAAGAGAGGAAGGAGAAGCCAAAAGGAGGTGTTCGGGTTTGTGGGAAGAGCAAAGATCAAGTTTAGCATGCAAGAAAGAAAAGACTTGAAGATAAAAAAAAGTCTCTTTCCATTTGCCCACTGGCTCACAGAAGTTGTATAAGTCCCATAAAATTTGAGATCCAGGGTGCCATTAATTGGCCATTCTGATTGATTATCTAAAGGATACTCTGGCCAAATATCATTACACAAGTAAAGAAGTTTTGATGACTCCAGTCAGGGATCAGGTGAAGGGATTTAAGATTTTCTAGTAAATGTCCCAAGGATGAATCTGCCAGGATGGAAGACCTAGATCCCATGGTGGAGACTGAGAAATAGCCAAGTCAGTGTCGAAGGCGCCCCGCGAGGTCACAGACTAGTTGGCTGGAGATGAGAAGGCAGCACAGTGATGGGGATCGTCACCCAACCATCAGCATGTGCTGGGCAAAAGCTGAGACAATTGACGACCTGGATTTTTGAGAGAGAAAGTGAAGAGGAGCCTCAAGCCCGAGAGAGAATGTCCACCATAAAGATCAGGGACCCACCCATCAGATAAGGTCAACTAAGGGGGCCAGCCATAACTGTAAAAGTCATGGCTGGGGGAATCCCCACTCCTCAACTGCCTCAAGGGTACCAGATGATAAACAGTTGTGTCTCAGGTCAGCAGAGGAGTGGTTAAGTCGACCTAGGGGAAACTCACCAATCTGAAGGCTGGTCGTGAATGTGGAACCAAGGGCAAATGGAAGGTGAGACCAGCATCGGGGAGGAGGGAGCAGTCTGGGGCATGAGATGGGATTCTACTCACCTAAGTGGCAGTAGAAGCGCTCATCCTGCGTTTTGGTACCACGAAAAGTGTAAAAGCACCCAGAAAAACCACTCTGGATATGGGCACAAAATACAAGAGATTTTTTTAGGCAGATGAACAGTGTCTGCCCTGGAGAGAGAGAGAGAATGGTGGGGGAGCTTTTCTTAAGTCTTTGAATTTCTCAGGCTAACAACGATCAGGCCAATTGCTGAGTAGTTAAAATTTGTGGGCTAGGGATCAGGCCAATGGCTGCCGAACACAGGCTGATGAATGGACCAATGGCTGGGTAGGATAGCTGCAGCAAAGGGGTGGGGAAACTGTCATCCCCCCTTGCCTTCCCCTGCAGGCATGTCCTGTACCCAACTGCCCAGGAGGGAGCCCCACAAGGTTTGATGGTGCACTGGTTGTAAGCAGCCCAAGACCCAAGGCGAGGGCTGGACTGCAGGGCAAACCTAGCGCTCACCTGCTGCCTGCTATGGTGAGCCGACACCCAGCGGGTCCACAGGGACAGAGCGCTGCGCCAGCAGCCAACCGAATACTATAGACATAATAATTGTCTTTCTAGTCCTTGTTTGCTGAGAGTTTTTTTTTTAAATAATGGGGTTGAGATTTTTATTTTCTTTGATGGATAATATGATGAATTACATTAACTGATTTTTTAAACCGTTGAATAGGTGTTGCAGTCCTTAGGGAAAACCACACTTGTTAGAATGTATTGCTTTGAATGACAAATTTTTTCATCTGAGTTCATGTGAAACATTGGCTTGGACTTTTGTTTTCTCCTAATGTCTTTGGGTTTGGTATCAAGGTAATTTGCCTGACTTAGGCCTAATTTTCCCCCACTACTTAAGCAACATGCTTCTGAATATGCTATCTTAGGTCTCATATATTGCAAGGATATTTTGCCTCATTGGTAGAGACATCAACCAGCCTTATCTGAGCCTTGCATATTGTTCCATCGCCTCCTTTTGTGTAGTTCTTTTGCTAGCCTTGGGCAATTTCATATGCATGTACTGATTAGTATCACTGCCAGGATCCACCTTCATACCCCCACCCCCCACACACTGATGCTTCATCCTGGAAGTTCTATGCAGGTTGTAAATTGGATTTTAATAATATTCACTTCCTTTGTTTCCCCTCTTCATTTCCCTCCTCCACTGCCTATTCTCTATTGCCTGAAAACTTGTTTCAATTTCTTTCCTGGTTGAAGATGGGACAGTAACCACAGTCCTTGTTATTTCATGATGATGGAAGTGAAAGTTCAGATCATGTATGCTTAATTGCAATAACAGAGTACCTTCACAAAAAGCAAAGTGAAACATGATAGTTTTCTGGAGTAGAGACTATTGCCTGGCATCAGGTCCTTTATAATGATTGTTTATTTTTCTTTTTTCTTTTTTAAACTTAATTCATACATTCTTTAAATTGATATGAGAACAGCAAGAAAATTTAGTAATTTTCCCTCAGTATCTATTCCTCCCCCCTTTTGCCAATAAGAAAACCTGTTAGTGAAATATCATGTTCAATTTCTATATATATTCTTTTTTAATATATATTTTTAAGTTCTAAGTGGACATAATGCCTTTATTTTTTTATGTGGTGTTGAGAATCGAACCCAGTGCTTCATGTGTTCTAGGCAAGCACTCTACCACTGAGCCACAACCCCAGCCCCCTCTGTATATATTCTTAAAATAAGGCAAAATAACCTGCTTAGTTCCTTCCATTTTTTTGCTAGCTGGAATTTGGGGTTATAGTTATAGCTTGAACAGCCATTTTGGACCCTGACAATGAAACCTTGTTCTGGGAATGCAAGGTAGAAAGGTGCCTGGGTTCTTAATACCATTGTGAAGCCATATACTGTATATTTTATTCTTTCTGTTTTTTTGTTGTTTTTGGCAAAAGGACAAAGTAACTTGTCTTTTTTTAGCTATTGCTGTTTTGTTGTTGTTGTTGTTGTTTGTTGTACTGGGGATTAAGCCTAAGGGCACTTTGCCACTGAGATATATCCTCAGCCCTTTTTACTTTTTATTTTGAGATGGGGTCATTCTAAATTGCCCAAGCTGGTCTGGAACTTGAGATTCTCTTGCCTCAGTTTCTCAAGTTTCTGGTATTATAGGAGCGTACCACTATACCCAACTAACTGCTGCTGTTTTAAATATTCCTTTGTTTGTAATTGACACTAACCCTAGTTAGTGATACATGCATACTTGTGTTTATAGCAGCACAATTTACAATGTCAAACTATGAAACCAGCCTAGGTGTCCATCAACAGATGAATGGATAAAGAAAATGATATATGAAAGCATCCAGAAAAACCACTCTGGGTGCGGAAACTCACACAAGAGATTTTATTAAGTGGACAGGCAGAGTGTCTGCCCACAGGGTGAGAGGGTAAGAAAGAAAAAAAAGTGAAGGTGAGAGTGAGAGACAGTGAGAGAGAGAGAGAGAGAGAGAGAGAAAATGAGCGGGGAGCTTCTCTTAAGTATTTGAATTTCACGGGCTAATGACGATGGGCCAATTGCTGACAAGGAGGTTTGTGGGCTAATGATCTGGACCAATGACTGACTAGGAAGTTTTCGGGCTAACAATCTAGATTGTAAAGTGGTGTGGGGTGGTCAGAATACTGGTGGCAGTAAAATGGCCTGATGCCAACAGTACATATACACAATGAAATTTAATTAAGTCATAAGAATGAAATCATGTCATTTGCAGCAAAATGGATGGAACTTGAGGCATTATGTTAAGCGAAATAAGCCAAACAAGCCCAGGGTTGTAATGTTTTCTTTCATATGTGGACGCTAGAGAGGACAAAGGAACAAAAGGTGTGTGTGTGGTGGTGGTGGGGATCTCAAAGGGAGATAAGTAGAGTAAAGGAAAGGGACCTGGAGGTAGCAGGAGAGTAGAGGCAGGAAAAGCACAGGGGAGTGATGTTGGCTAAATTATATTGTTATATTTTGTGCATGTACAAATATGTAACAAATCCTACCACTATGTACAACTATAATGCACCAACTTAAAAAATGTGGAAAAAAATTAATTGAAGCTAACCCTAACTGATTCTACATGGGAGAAGTAAGAAAGGAAAGGGGCAGGTAGCTATGTGTCTGAATCACTTATTGAGGATTGTATTTTTCATTTACTTCTCCCAGTTCTCAAGTTATTTCAAGAGAATATTACAGTTTTAAAATCTGATTTTATTATCTGGTTTGAAGACTTTAGCATCTATTAGTGGGTAGGGTAAGAGTATGGTCCTATTTTAGAGGTGAGAAAACTAAACCTAGACTGGTACATTGACTGAAAAACAAAAGCAAAAAGCCAACTCAAGAAGTTGGTAGAAAAGATAGAATGGAGATTTTTCTTCTGTCCCAAATCTAATATATTATCCTTGATTGTAGATGGGGTTTTTTATCCATCTACCTTTGATAGAATTTTCTGTAGAATGATGGAGTAGTATACATTAACAGGAGTTTTATTAGGTTCTGACTGTTTTATTCGTCCTTCCAGCAAAAGGGTGAATCATGTCTAAGAAATTGAACACAATTAAGCCTGTGAGAAGGAACTCGAGAAGGAGCACCAGAAGGAACACGAGAAGGAACACCGGAAGAAAACTGAAAGTCTATAATCATTGGTTTGAACGTATCTTCAATCACAAATGCTATGTCACCTTCCTTACTGGCTGCTACAGTTATGACTGGGAATACAGGGAGTGGAAAAAAACTGAGCTTGGATCCTGTTGCTGCCCTCGGGTACAGAGAAATGGGAAGGAACTGAAGCACACTTTTGTAAAAGTGGTAAACATGGGATACCCCCTGGGCCATAGATGGCTCTTTTAAGTCTTCAAAACTGGAGATGCTAAGGATTCAGTTCTTTCATGAAAGTACTATGCAAATTCTGGAGCCATAGTTAAATTCACTGAAACTCGCACTTGCTGTCTTCATTTTTCTTCTTTTTTTTTGATTGGTGCTGCTAGAGAGCAAACTCAGGACCTCCTACATGCTAGACAAACACTTTGACCTTGAGCTACATTCCCAGCCTCTCACTTTTATTCTTTATTTTTCCTTTTCTGTATTCTTTCTTCTATTCATTCATTCATTCATTCACTTTTACATTTATTCATTCCGTGAACCTTGAAGAAAAAATGAGCTTTGGGTGAATTAGATATTTCTGGCTAGAGAATACAGGAATGCCTGAATCCTTAATTCTCCTTTCTCTGTGAATTTCCTAGAGGAAGTATACTCATGAGAAAAAAACTAGCAAGTGGGAAACAAAGGTGCTCCTTTATTATTGGTCAAGTTAATGCTTGATTTTCCTTAATGAAGAACTCTGGTAAGGCTGAGTAATAGCCTGTGGCCTGGCCTCTTAGAAACCTCTTTTTTCCCTCTCAGTCATATATTTGAACCCTTGGGTGGACTAAATGATAAAGGAGATCAAATGATGAGCATTTTGAAGTGAGAAGAGGGCAAAATCATGTACCTTCACTTGATTGTAAACATGATTAAACTGGGGTCCAAGAATCTGACCAAAGGATCTCTAGTTTGTTATGCCTAGCATGGGAAGTGCAAGTAAAGAAGTAGGAAATTGGAGACTTCCCTGGAGTAGATTGGAATGCCTTCTGTTCCATATATCTTTCATGCCCAGATATTTGGCTTCTACACTAGTCACAGGGAATACCAAAAGTGCATATAGAGTTTTAGTATGGAAATATAAGTGTTATAACTGTGTGTATATGCACTTAGGAATATTATCAAGAGAGTGACCAAAGATAATTTTATTTAGAAGGCAAAAGTGAAGGGCTAGGGGTAGGGATATAGCTCAGTTGGTAGAATGCCTGCCTCGCATGCACACGGCTCTGGGTTCAATCCCTAGCACCACCAAAAATAAATAAATAAATAAATAAATAAATAAATAAATAAATAAATAAAATAAAAAGAAGGCAAAAGTGATTAAGAATTGGAAGGGTAAGGAATTGGAGATTATAGAAGAAACAGTATTAAAGGAGGAGTCAAAGGGCATGGTGAGTTTGGAGATTGGTAGATTTATTTTAGTAGAACAGAAACATATGGAGAAGTGATGGGAAATGAAATTAGAGGGGGAGATGGATCAGATGTGTGGTTTTAAGAAGTTGGCCTCTGCCATATAGAAAATAAAGAGTGCCTTAACAGGGCCTGGCGTATAGTTCAGTGGTAGAACATGTGTTCAGCATGCCTGAGACCCTGAGTTTGATTCCCAGCACCAGAGGGGGGAAAAGCATCTTCCAATTTTAACCTGATAATGTGTATGAGTTATATTTTAAAATGATTATTTGAATGTATGAAGGATATATTAAAAGGGACAAAACTAATGCAGGAAGGCTCTTCACCCTCAAAGAAAAATAATAGCAGTATTTCAAGTAAGAGATGTTGGTAGCCTGGATTAGAGTTGTGATAATAGAGATAATGGGTAGATTCTACAAATACTTATTACTTAGAAACGAGGTAAAAATTCATGTGAGAATTATAAAGGACATAGTAGAAAAAATAGGAAGGCTTCATGGAAAAGGTAACATTTGAGGCTGTATGGTATAATAGGAAAATCCTTAGACCAGAGTCCAGGATTGTGTTATGGGTCCTAATTATGACAGTCCTTGGGCTGGTTATTTCTGAGCCCCTATCTTCAGCTAGGTAACTGTCAAGATCCCTAGATGATTTTCAAGTCCCTTTTCTCTCAGAGGAACAAGTATAGCATATAGTATAAGTTTAATAAGATATTGTATCCTAGGGAAAGACTCCCCAGATTCAATTTATAGCTTCACTATTGACCATCTCAGGATTAGAAGTCCACTACTGTGGTAACTTGGGCAAGTTAATTAACATCTCAGTGCTTCAGAGAGTCCTCATTAGAATAAGGGAGATAAAAACTGCAGATCCACCACTAGAGTTTGTTTTGAGAATGGAAGAGGTAACATGTGGGAAATACTCCCAGTTATGTTTGACACACAGTTAGCACTCAGTGAGTGGTTGGAGTTACTGACTTGTGGATGTGACATATAGAATGATGGCAAAGTCCAGAGATAGAGAAGCATAGTGGTGTGTTTAGGGAGAAAAATGACTTTCCGGTGTTGAATTTAGGGATGTATAAGGGAATAAATAAAAAGTAGGGTTGGAAAGGAGTATTTTGATGAAGTTATGAAGACTTTTTATGCCCAGCTGAAATACTTGAAGTTTATTCTATAAGCAGTGATGAACCTTTGAAAAGTTTTGAGCCAGAGTGGTCACGTTGAATATTTAAAAATGGAAATAACTTTACAAAAGAAATTTATTTAACACTTTATAATAATTGAGATAGCAAAGGACCCTGGACCTCCTGCAGCTTAAATTTCAGTGGAATGAGTTAGGTAATAAGCAATAAATGAAGAAAAATGCTTGAAGATAGTAGCAAGAGCTTTGAAGATGTGTAGGAAATGTGTTAGAAGCTGAAATGGAAAGTGGTTGAGTCAACCTTTTATACATTCGGGAGCAAAAGTATTCCAGGCAGAGGAACTATTAAGTACCAAGCTCCTGAGGTAGGAACAAATTTGGTTGTGCTAGAAACAGCATCTAGATGGAATCAGCGTGTGGAATGGAATTAGGTGGGAGGATGGGCAAGGGCTCATCAGGTAGGACCTTGTGGGCCATGAAGGGCAGTTTAGGTGATACTCTTTTCTTGGCCCCCATATGAGGGATTGAACTTAGGCATCATACATGCAAGGCAAGTGCTACCACTGAACTACATCCTTGGCTCTTTTTATTTTGACGCATGGTCTCACTAAATTGCCCAGGCTGACTTTGTGATCCTGCTGCTTCAACCCCTAAGTAGCTGGGATTGCAAGTGTGGGTTACCATGCCCAGTAGTGATATTCTAATATGATAGGAAGCTCTGGGAGAGTTTTAAGCTGGAGAGTGGTGTTAACTTTTAACAAGTTTTTAAAAATCCACCCAAGGTCCATGTAGAAAATGTGTTTAAGACCTGAGTCAGTTTCTGTGCTGTTCATCCTCCTACATTCAGGGTGGTAGTTTGCTGCCTTGATAACCATAAGGTCTCTTTTCAACTTTTTTGATTGCCCTTTCTATTATCCATTTTGCTTTATTTTTTATTCTTACTCCCTCAGATTTTAGAAAAAGCAAGAATTATTCTGTTTTCAACATATTAAACAGAGTTTAAAAAGGTGGAATTTCTTATTTATTTGATCAGAGGCATTTAAGATTATAATTCAGATAGCAATCTCAGGAAGGATTTGACAGTCTGTGGTGGCTTGTTTGTAATATGATTTTCAGTGCTGGGGGGTTGCCTTTAAGACTTTTTTGGGTCCCTCCTCCATAAAGATATCCTCAGTTTTGGCTTTGAGTTCACACAGATCTGGGTTCTAGTCCTGCTCCTGTCACTTCTTAGCTGTTTGATCTTAGCCAGTTATTTTGCCTTTCTGAACTTTCTTCTGTAAAATACCTAATTCATATGACACTTAGGAGAAATAAATCAAGTGAAAGTAACTTGTGAAGTCCTAATACTACTCAAAGAAATACTTATTCCCTAACTCTGATTCTTCATTGCTCTCTCAAGTGGGTAGATAAATGACTAAATGCAATGATGAATAATGAATGAATCACCAAATATTTGGTAGGTGGTAGAGGTGATGAGCCTCTCAACAGATGGTTGTTGAGAGCCAGCTACGTTCAAGAAACTATGCTAGATATTGGCAATCCTGAGATGTTAGAGAAATTCCTTTTCTTGAAAGTAGTAGTTTATCATCAGAAATAAAAATAAGCATGTAACTATGTAGTTCAGTGTAATAAAAGTAGGTATATATAACATTAAGTGGAGGTAAAATCAAGAGAGTGGTTACTCCAACCTGGGGTGGATAAACATGACACTCAACTTTTCTGACCTTTGTTAAATGTATACAGAAGTCATTGAGGTAACACTGATAATGGAGCTAAGTTAAACTTCTTTCTTTTTCCAGAGAGAGCAATACTTTCACATGTTCCTGGTAATTTCATTTTTCGTATCTGCGATTATGCTGTTCGTGTGGGCAGAAACCTCCAATGAATACTTTAGCTTTGACTGGTGAGTTTCACTTTTTATACTTTTACTTGTTTAAGAGCTCTTCTGTCTGACAGCTGCCTGGATTCTAACTTAGGTTGAAAACATCTGGTATAGTAGGGAGGATAGACAAAATTAGACTTTCCACAGCTTGTGGTTAAGAGAACTGACTTTGGGACAGGAGTAGGATGCTTATTACCCCCCTAACCTATTTCCCTTCCATCTCAGTCTCACACTGAAGACCACATCTGTCTCAGTGGGAAGCTTTCTCTGTGCTTCCAGTGTCCCCAGTCCTCAGGTAATGATTCTCTGTCATCTTGTTGCTCAGTCTCTTTCTTTGGGTTATTGAGCTAACAATATTTGGTCTTCATGATTCTGCCCCTGAACCCTGCCTTCTCTACTTCCCTACAGCCTCTGCTTCCCTCTGTCCTTAGGGACCTCCTGGAATTCTGGACATAGACAAGTGTCCCTTCTCAGCCCCCTTTCATGGCTAAACTCCTACTCCTGGACTGCTCCTAGACCAGTTTTTTGGCCTGATGCCTTCTAGCATTGCTGCAAACATTATCCATTATATGGTATTTGGGGGAGAAGGGTGTATTTGGATATGAGGCTTTAAAAAAAATAGGTTATTTTCCCTTTTATAGAAGTAAAAAAAAGTTTGTTATTTTAAATGTTAAAAATGCAGAAGATTATAGAATATCTGTTCAGCCAAATTGTTGAATGACAGTTATTTGGTATATATTTTCTGGCATTTTTCTGTGTTTATTTTTATATTCTTAGGTTCATACTGTTAATATAATTTTGTTTTCCTTTTTCACTTAAAGTAATCATAAACATTTAAGTAAATTATTAGAACTTCTAATACACATCATTTAAAGTGGTTTCAGAGTATTTTATAACATGAAGATGCTAATATACTTACTTAGGCATTATGAATGTTTCCAATGTTCTCGTATTGATAAAATAATAATGCAGAAAAATCTTCATATTCTGACTGATGTTCTTAGATTAGATTCCCACAAATGGCTTCATTGAATCGAAGACAGTAAACACTGTTAAAATTCATTATGCCCATTTCCAAAGTATTTACTCAAAAGGTTATAGCATATTCAACTTAAAACAGAGGTATGTGATAGTTTCTATTTTCATCTGCCAGTGGCAGCTTTAAATAATCAAATTTTAATTGCTTTTAATTAATTTTCTTGATGGATTTATTTCTATTTTGCTTTAATTTGAATCATTGAGTTTCAAAAACTATTTTATTTGACATCTTCCTTTTTTTGTTTTTTGTTTTTGTTTTTGTAGTAGTGAGGATCGAACCCAAGACTTCAGGCTTGCTAGGCAAACACTCTACCACTGAGCTACATCCCTAGCCCTATTTAAAACATTTTATAATTCTGAAACAGGGTCTCACTCAGTTGCAACTGGGCGGAATTTATCATCCTCCTGCTTCAGCCTCCCAAGTAGCTTAGATTGCAGGTATGTGTCACCATGCCCAACAATACATTTTCTTTTTAGATTTTTCTTCCTTTGCCCATTTATTCTTTGGGAGACCTCAGTAACTTTGTTCTTTATCAGTTTATATACAATCTTCACTTATGGACTAGTTCTAACTTGTTCCCTAGCACTTTTTCTTTGTACTTATAAATTTTTCAATTTTTCTTTGTACTTATAAATTTAAAAAATATTTGGCACTGAGATCCATACATCCATAAATGACAAGGTTTGTACAAAATCTAATATCCAAATTTTTCTGATTCTCTTCCCCTCCTTTGAGTGGATCAAGGTCCTGAGGCTTTCACAGCAAAAACAGCATGATGATGGTGAGGGAAATCTCTGGTAGTCAATCTATGCTGGTTACTTTTCATTGTTGTTATTTCTGTTACACAATACTATAGTCAAGAACTAGTTCCTAGACAATTTTTGGAATTGCTGTTCCAGGTGTGGTACAAAATTGTTTCTTACAACAGGCTTTTGTATTGACCACAAACACAACCTAGGAAACCCTCACCCAAGACTGAGATGCTCACTGGCCAACTTCTGTAATTTTCCTTACAATCATTCCCACATATAATGCTCTACATCCAGGATGCAAGGTAAAAATTAGGGGCAAGTTAAATATTAACAAAGTCTTCAATATTAGTGCAGTTATTTATTTCTTCATGTTTTCATGGTAGTCATATTCTTATTTTCTTCATATGTTTTTATTTTGAAAGTAGTCATTTTATATGATATTAATTTATCTACACTAGCTTTGCACGGTTATTTTTCCATGTTTTTGCTTTTTTACCTTTATATAGTCTATGTTTTAGAATTTTCTCTTATAAATGGTGTGTGGTTGAGTTTCTCAAATCCAGTTTGGTAATATTTATCTTTTATGTTCCAAATAAAACAAATCTCTGTAATAATATTTGAGCTTATAATCATAATCTTCCTGTCAGTTCTGTATTGTTTCTTTCTCTTTTTTATATCATTTGTACTAAATATTTTTTTGATTTTATTTTTTCCCTTTTAAGTTGGAAGGTATATCCATGTTTTCTGCCCTATCTACTCCTGTAGTCTTTTTTTATACTTACATTAAAAATTATAGCATATAGTCTTGACTTATTGAAGTTTAATATTACCAGTGTTTTTTTTTTGCCTCTTTAAAAAATATTTTTAGTTGTAAGTAGACACAATATCTTTTTTTAATGTATTTATTTTTATGTGGTTCTGAGGATCAAACGCAGTGCCTCACATGTGTAAGGCAAGTACTCTGCCACTGAGCTACAGTCCCAGCCCAGTGTTTTAGCCTTTCTATGGATAGTACAAAGATTTTGAAACACCTTAACCTTATTTACCTCCTTCTGAGTTATAAGCCATTATCATCGTGTATTTTAATCCTACCTACATTTTCAACCATATGACATATTCACTTACATCAGTCTATGTATTTATCTTTTTTATTGTTCTTTATTTCATTGGGCATCTCTGATTTTTTTTTTTTTTTTTTTGGTACTGGGGATTGAACTTGGGGCACTTGACCACTGAGCAACATTGCCAAGCCCTATTTTGTATTTTATTTAGAGACAGGGTCTCACCGAGTTGCTTAGCACCTCACTTTTGCTGAGGCTGGCTTTGAACTAGAGATCTTCCTGCCTTAGCCTCCTGAGCTGTTGGGATTACAGGTGTGCACCAGCGTACTGAGCTCTGACCTTTTGTGTAGGTATTTTTTTTTCCTGTATGAAAAATACCTCTAGAATTTCCTTTATTTTATTTTATTAAATTTTTTATTTTAGTTCATTGTACACAACTGGAGTACAACTATCATTTTTCTGGTTGTACACAAAGTAGAATCATACAATTTGCATATAGAATTTCCTTTAAAAAGAATCAAACTGCCAAATTATAATTCTATACCCATAAACTGGGGTGAGAGCTCAGTGGGAGAGTGCTAACCTAGCATGCATGAGGCCCTGGGTTTAATCCCCAGCACTGCAAAACAAAACAAAAAAAAGCATAAAAAGAAAGAATGGAAGGAAGGAAGGAAGGAAGAGAATGGAAAAGAAAAGAAAAGAAAAACTGAGAGAAAAGTTCTGTTTTTGTGAAGATAGCTTTTTTTCATCTTTGTCCTTGAAATATATCTTAGATGGGTATAGAATTCTTTGTCTTTTCTTTTTTCTTTTCCATTCCCTCCCTCCTTTCCGTCCATCTGTCCTTCCTTCCTTCCTTCCTTCCTTCCTTTCTTCCTTTCCTTTTTTTTTCTTTTTTTTCTTTTTTTGCAGTGCTGGGGATTAAACCCAGGGCCTCATGCATGCTAGGTTAGCACTCTCCCACTGAGCTATCACCCCAGCTTATGGGTATGGTATTATAATTTGGCAGTTTTTGTTTTTTAGTATTTTGAATTTCTTTTTTTGTTATCTTCTTGCTTTAATTATTTCTCTTGAGAAGTCTGTGCTCAGTCTATTTTTGATCTTTTGAAGGTAATCTGTTTTCTTATTTGCTCATTTTTAAGAATTCTCCTTTTAATTGATTTTTGCCAATTTTACTATGATGTGCATGAGTGTGGTTTTCTTTTTTAAAATTTTTTTTAGTTATACATGGACACAATATTTTTATTTTATTTATTTATTTTTGTGGGGGGCTGAGGATCCATCCCAGTGCTTCACTTGTGCTAGGCAAGTGCTCTACTACTGAGCTATAACCCCAGCACCTGAGTGTGGTTTTCTTTGTTTTTATTCTGCTTGAAATTCTCAGAGCTTCCTAAACCTGTGATTTGATGTATGTGATGAATTTCTCTTGTCAACTTAGCTAAGCTGGACTTTCATTTATCTTTTCTGTATAGTTTCAGTTTCAAGAGAAATTGGCACAAAATTTGAAAAGCATAAGTGAGACAGCAGCATTTTTATATGCTTAAAGATTGAAGAAGGGTAATAAGCATTATGGTAGCACATGTACATTATTTCCCATATCAGAAATTGGTGTGGGAGAACATTTGGATTTGAAACTTCCCCAACTTCCTCCATGTCTTTTCTTTATCCTGAATCTTGGACCAAGTTTTCATCCAACTTCATGGCAAAGAGTGCTGGATTCTGTAAGTTCCTCATGCCACTGAGTCTAGAGGTGGTTAAGAGTCAGTCACAGGGTTGAATTTGTCCTTGTGGGTTCCAGTTCATCTGTGGAGATTCAGTTTTTCCTTGTTTTTCCCACTTCACATCCAGCTTTTCCTCTGGTGTGCCAACCTGACTAACATATAGTGACTTAGGCCCAACACCAAATGTAAGGATGCCCTCTTTCATACAGATTTCTCTGTAAGTTCTCTTAATTGTGTTAAGTCCAATTCTTATAATCTCTTATTCTGTATCACTCATAGTGGCTCTGTTATGTCCCCCAGCCCCACAATATCTTCTTGTTGGATTGTTCCCTTTACAAGTATGAAGTGACCTTCTGTGTTTCTTCTAATTGGTTTTGGCTTGAAGTGTGCTTTGTCAGATATGAGAGTAGCTATGCCTGATCGTTTTGGGGTAATGTGTCAACTCACATCCTTTCACTTTTATCCTGTGGCTGTGTTAAAGGCCTTCCCACATTCGTTACATTGAAAAGGTTTCTGTTTATTATGAAAATGCTCATGCTCAGTAAGATTGGATTTGTGGCTGAAGACTTTTCCACATACCTTACAGGCAAAGGGGCTTTCCCCACTAAAAATCCTCTGCTGACTGAATGGAAGCTTTCCCACATTCACAAGGTTTCTCTGCAGTATGAATTTTTTGATAAATGAAGATTTACTTTTGACTGAAGATATTTGCACATTTCTTACATTTACAAGGCTTCCCTTTGTGACATCTCAAATGCAGGGGAAGGGATAAGGGTTTGAGAAAATTTTATCATAGTTTGTTCAGTTTTCTAATTCAAATTTTCTACTATTTAAAGATATTTTGTTATATTCACTGGTTTCTCTTCAGCATGAATTTTCTGCTGCTTAATGAGATCTTTCATCTACCTAAAGACTTTTCAAAATTTCTTAGAAGCACAAGGTTTCCCTTCAGCATGATTTCTATGTTTGATGAAATGTGACGTGTGGGTAAAAGTTTTTCCACATTCCGTAAATTCATAGGGTTTTCTCCAGTATGAATGCTCTGCTATCAGGTGGGACATACTTTTTATACTAAAGGCGTTTCCACACTGATTTATACTGACAGGGGACTATTACCATAAGAAATAAGCAGTGGTAGAGGGCTTCCAGCTAACTACACACCTTCCATCAAGGTCAAGTCTAAATGGTTTCAAACTCAAAAATTCAAAAATACGTTGCCTTAAAAGAAATACGATCTGTGAGCAGAGGAAGAATTTTTCCAGTTTTCTTATATTCACATCCTTTTCCCCTCAGGCTGTAGTTTGATGGATACAACTTGCCTCCCATGTCTTGCTTCTTCTCCATCTGCTTATCATCTTCTCAGGCTGCTTCTGACAAGACTTCCTTTCCACTTTTTTCTCCACTCTCCAGTACTATCTTCTTGCTTCAATAGAGAATCATATAATTTGGTCTCTTTATCACCTGCTTTTACAGGAAATGACAGGACTAGAATATTAACATTGAGGCCAGAGTACCATCCCTAGAACTCAGGAGGAACTCTGGGCTTTGGGGTCTATGGCCTTCTGAAGGATGAGGAAGATGTAGTTTGCAGGTATGCACAAGGAACTGGACAGTTCCACTTGGAGAAATCTACTTTAGAGATAGTCCTGCCTGCGGGGATGATCGGAGTAGAGACTCCCCCCTTAATGCCTCTTGAGTGCAGTCTCAAAATAGGCCAAGCTGAGACTTAGGAGTAAGTCTTGTCCATGGCTGGTCTGGTGCTGGACCTCCCCTATGTCTTCTTTTATTTTTTTTATTAATTTTTTAAAATTTGTTCTAATTAGTTATACATGACAGTAGAATGCATTTTGATAAATCATACAAAAATGGAGTATAATTTCTCATTTTTCTGATTATACATGTCATAGAATCACATTGGTCATGCAGCCATATATATACGTGAGGTAATAATGTCTGTTTCACTCTACTATCCTTTCTACCCCCTATAGACTCCTTCCCCCTCCCTTCCCCCCCCCATGAAAAAAAGTTCATCGCTGGTTTTTTGGCTTTGGCTTATTTCACTTAGCATGATATTCTATAGCTCCATCCATTTACCAGCAAATGCCATAATTTCATTCTTCTTTAAAGCTGAGTAATATTCCATTGTTTATACACACACACACACACACACACACACACACACACACATATGCGCCACATTTTCTTTATCCATTCATCTGTTGAAGGACACCTAGATTGGTTCCATAGTTTAGCTTTGTGAACTGAGCTGCTATAAACATTGATGTGGCTACATTACTGTAGTATGCTGATTTTAAGTCCTTTGGGTATAAGACAAGGACTAGGATACCTGGGTCAAATGGTGGTTCTCTATTCCAAGTTTTCCTTATGTCTTTTAATTAGAGAGTTGAAAGCATTTACATTCTATGTTATAGAAAGAGGTTTATTAATTCCTACCACTGTGATCTATTTCTTATGTTTAATTTGGTCCTGTTTCTCATTTGCTTAGCTACTCTTCAAATGAGATTTGTCCATTTGAGAGGTCTGTTTTTGATTTGTTCTGTGTGTAGTATTTCTTTAAAGCATTTTCTGTGGTGCCAGTTTAGTAATCATGAATTCTTTTACTTTCTGCTTATCATGGAAGTTTTTTTTTTCCTTCAATTTTGAATGTGGTTGCAAAGTATTTAGGAAAAAAGTGATTCCATTAAATGGCAAATCTTAGGTTTTCTTTATTATTTGGAAGGATAACCAATATCACTAATTAAACTGTTTGATTAATTCTTTGCTGTGTCTAGACTGCTGGTAGCCATCATTCATAATTTTTACTTTAAGAAATTTTTCCATGATTCATTTGTTTGGATAACTACATGACCTTGTAATAAACTATCTTATTCTTGTTTCATGGATGAGTCTTAAATGTATTTATTTTTTGTGGAACTCTTCTGATTATTCTATTAATTATATTTTCTTGGATATAAATTCCGATTGTTGGCTTCATTTGGTTCCTATGTTGACTTTCCTTACATGTTTTCTGATTCCTGGTTGTGAGCTCATCTGTAGAGTGTTCTTCCCAGTTGCTCTGGGAACTGGGGTTGCTCTTACTGGGAATGGTAGTTGCCTGTTTCTTTGTGGTATGACTTATAGCGCCTATAGGAGGGGAATTTCTTTTTTAAAATTTTTAATATGGTTAAATATTCACTAGCACTTATTTTATATCTTTCAAAATATAATTTCTCCAGTTTTTATATGGAAATAAGGTAATTTCTGTTATCTTGAAAAGTCTAAATTCTTTGGCATATAATACCTAGATCAAGTGTAGTTTTTTTTAATAAGTCATTAGCAATTTTCTCTTTTATAGTACTTTAGGAACAGAATAGTCAGGAATGTTTTTAAAGGACCCAAATCTCTTACACAGAATAGAACAGTTAACATGGTGGTTAGTATTGCCATTGTGAAGAAAATATTCATGCACATGGATGAAGAACCTGCCAAAATGTAAATTAATTGTTTTGTTAAGGCAGCAAATTCGTGGGATGACTTTTTCTTTTTTGGGTATTATGGAATTTTTGTACTGTGTTTTGGAGAGGATGTAACTTTTGAATATATATTCTAAATGACATTTAAAAATTTTACCTTATAGAGACTGCATTAATATACCCCATTGCCTAAAGAAGTGAAGTTAAAACTAAGTAAATATCTCTAAAGCTCTCACAGATCTATTTGCAAAGTGCTTCTCCTCTCCCTCCATTTTCTTGTGGCCCAGGTGGTCTTAGCTTGTCCCCATTCTTTGATGCAGTTGCTACTACTGATTTCTGCTGTATTTTAAGGATTGAAACTAATTTTTTCAGGGTTGTTTATCTAGGAACAGGATACTGGCTCTTCTGTTCCATTTTTTTGCTGACTTTATTTGCGGTCATGGTTGCCTACTCTTCATTGCTGTTGGTGAGTAATGCTTTCCCTTTCTCTATGAATAGTCTGTTGAGGTGCTCCTGTCAGTGATGGTATTTAATTGGTGTTGGAAACCCTTACAACCTATGATCACTCTAGTCTTAGTATGAGTCACACTTTATATCAGCCACTTGAATTTTATACACAATGGATGGGGGAAGAAACTTAGGCAATTACAGGATGTGTCTGACCAATGTAACCCTTTGAAAGGGTGCAGAGCATCCTTTGTCAGTTCCCCATTTTCATAGCCTATCCTATGGTTCACTCAATAATGTTATTTTAGATACCCATGGCTTCGCATCAGCAGTCTTTCTCGGCCTTGTAAACTAAACCTCTTCTAATGTGTAGAAACTAGTCACCTAGCCCAGATGCAAAGCACATTTTAGTTAGTCTATTTAAAAAAAAAAATGTTTTCTGTTCTTTGGTTTTTTTGGTGCTGGGGATCAAACTCAGGACCTCATGCAGTGGACATTTTAGTAAGTCTGGGTAATGGTGTGACTCTCCTTTTGTTGTTCAACATGGTAGTGTTGGGAAGTGAGTCAGATTTATACTGTGCAAGAAAAGATGGAGAGCTGAATAGGAGGAAAACTTTAGTAAGAGTTTCTCAATGCTTATTTTACATAGGGCAAATATCTTTCTCTGATTTCACCATTCTGTGTTGTGACTGATTTCCTGTCTGATACAGAAACTTAACACCTACCTAGATCTATTGCCATTTGTGTTGATTTTTCTTTCATCAAAATTTATTAATTATTAAATGAGGAGAACACTGTGATAAGTAATGAATATACAGAAATCAATAAAATAATCGGTTACTGTTTTCATGCATAGTACTCCATAGAGATAGGTATGAGATATAAAGTTACAGATATTCTTTCATTCAGTGTTCAGCATCTAATAGGACAACTAAGTCATAGACAAAAATAACATATGGAACATTATAATGTTATGACTTAAGAGAGGCCTAAATGAAGTTCTGCAGAGATTCTAAGAAAGAAGGGATGACTTCCAGTTCAGAAGATTAAATAAGTTTCTCAGAAGAGGTAGCATTGGAGTGGGACTTGGAATGAATGATCACTTTGGAGTCATGGATATAGGAATAGGGAGGACATTCTGAGATGAGTGAATATATCATGAGAAAGTAGCAAGACAAAATGAGATGTCTCATTAAGAGGGACAGGTCCTTTCTATTAGTGTGTAAGGCATAATGAAGAATAATGGAGAAACATGGCTTAAGATATATTTTGGAAAGTCTGGTAAGTAAGGCAATGACATTTGGTATACATCAGGTTTGGATTTTAAGAAAATCATTTTGGGCCCAGGTGTGGTGGTGCATGCCTATAATCTCAGCAGCTCGGAAGGCTGAGGCAGGAGGATCGAAAGTTGAAAGTCAGCCTTACCAATTTAGCAAGGCCCTAAGCACCTTAGCAAGACCCTTTCTCTAAATAAAATACAAAAAAGGGCAGGGGATGTGGCTCAGTGGTTAAGCACCCTGGGTTCATTTCCCAGTACCAAAAAAAAGCATTTATGGGGCTGGGGTTATGTAGCTCAGTTGCATAATATTTGCCTAACATTAATCCCTTGGGTCTAACCCCAGTAGTGCCATAAAAAAGAAAAGAAAAGAATTTTTGAAGTTGTGATGTGGAGAGTGACTATAAGCAAAGAGACCAATTATGAACTTTTCTTTTTAGTGGGGAAAATGTATACGAAATATGAGCTCTAGGCCAAATTCTGACCAATGAATTATACCACTTTCATATACAATTAACATAAAATGGTATTGTTAGCTTTTAAGGTAGAATCAATTCAAATAAATGTATGTATGCTAATAAACTTTCTACTCTACCCTGTTTGGATACATGCAGTGGTAAGAGCAATGAAAAAGGAGGGAGACCTGGATTCTATTTCAAGCTGTATCATTAGTTTACCCTGTAATCTTGATCAAGTCATATAACTCTTCTGAGCCTCAGTTTCCCATTTTTCAAATGAGAATAATAATATTATTTAATAAAATGACATTTATAGGACTGAATAAAGAATAAATGAAATCATTTACATGAAATTATTTTGATACATTCAGACTGTCATTAATATTCTAGCATCTGAGGATTCTACTTTTCAGTTTCCGTCTCCACACTGACTTGATGACTGATTGGATTTAGATTTAAATCTAGAATTTACTGAGTATATACCAGTGTAGTTGTATCATCAGCCCTGAGACCCTTGAAAGGGCTGATTTCTTACCTCCATTCTCTTACAGGTTAGTCTTAATTGTACTAGGAGTAAAGTCCATCATAGGGAAAAGAAATGGGCAGGAACTCAGAAAGGGTGTCATGGTGGTAACTTCTGAAATCCCAGAGGAAATAATAATGGGTGCTGGCAAAAATTATAAATAGGTGACATTTTAACTGGCTTGAATTATCAGTAGCATGGGAAGGGAGAGCTTGCAGGCAGAAAAGTAGCCACCACAAGCTCCTAGAGGTTGAAAAATACAGGAATAGCAAGAAATAAATGTGAAAAGGCTGTGTAAAGAGTTTCGAGCTACAGAAAAGTGCTTTAGAAAGTAACTCGGTAATTTCAAAATAACCCCCTTTTTCTTCTTTGCTTTTGCAGATACTTGGGTCTTTGTTGCTCTGGGAAAGGATAGAACTGTATCTGCACCCATGTCATAAGGTAGGATGTTTTATCCTCATGGGCGACCTGAAACCAGGACTGAACATGCTCCTTGGCATTTAGTGTTATCATATATGGTTGCCCTTCTCTCATTATTCCTGTAGGGAAAAGAGATCTAGTGATACAATTTTAACTGAAATAATTAAATTTCTTAAAGTTGTAACCAGTTTACTGAAGGAGCTGAACCCAAATTTTATTCTTTCTTGCTACTTTATTCTTTCTCACTACCTTATTCTTTCTTACTACTTCATGTTGAACTCACTCTGTGGCCCTGTTCTTGCCAACCCAATGAGGCGTTAGACATATTTCTTACTCTCCCAGTCCTTTTTAATCACAACAATATTCTCATTTCAATCATTAAAAAGTTAGTTCATAGCTGGGTGTGGTGGAGCACACCTGTAATCCCAGCAGCTTGAGAGACTGAGGCAAGGAAGATTGTGAGTTCAAAGCCAGCCTCAAAAAGATAGTGAGACCCTAAGCAATTCAGTAATTCAGTGAGACCCTGTATCTAAATGAAATATAAAAAAGGGAGTATCACAACCTTTGGGACAAGAGTCGCCTGTGTTTCTCCTTTGCTAGCAAAGCAATATACCTTCTTTTTCCTTTTTCTTAAAACTGTATCCTCATTATTGGAGTGCCACTGGGGACAAGGACTAAACTTTTGGCAATGAATTTGGTGACCCAGATGGGACCTGAGAACAGCCCCTGCTCCAGCTTTCTTGGGCAGGCCTTCCTGTCCAAAGAACCCCACTTGCTTGCTGAGGATGCAAGGTGGCTGGTGAACTTATTGAGAGCCATCTGCTGGAGAGTTGGGAGATGGTGTGAATTTTCCTGGGGTGGAACTGAGGAGCTATTCCTGTGAGTAAAGGGAGGGACTGAGGGACCATCCTAGCAGCTGCTGAAGCTTCTTTTGCTTCAGGGAATTCCCTCCTTCTCTCCCTGAACAGTACAGGTTACTCCACCATGGTCCACTTTGAGAAAAATGAAACTGAACTCAGGAAAGTCGTGACACTGTTGGCCATTTGGTATGTCCCCTGGTGTGCACACCAAGACCCTCTATTCCACACATCTGGTTCATCTTCATGGGAACATCTGGTCCCTCTTTCTGGGGACATCTGTGTCACCATAGTTAAGCAGCACTCAAGAACCTGGGAATATTTACTCCCTTCTGGTCTGTTCTAGATTCTCATCAGTTTGTTGGCCTTGGGTTTGGGAATTTCCTCTGGTTGTCTGTGGTTTTGTTTTGTTTGTCTGTTACTGTCCCCACTTAAGACATGGCCAATACTGCATTGATCCTATTGGTAGTCTCTAGGGAAAGATCTTGGCTGGTCAATTTAAAGGTTCCCATCTGTTGGCCATGGTTTGGGGGCTCCTCTCTGGTTGTCTCTCTGTGTTTCTTTTTTGTACAATCTTGGAATTGGAGTTGGTCTGTCAGAGGTAAAGTGAGTTGAAGAAAGGGCCACCTCTAGGTATAAACCTCAGATAATGTTTTACTGTAACAATCTGGCTTTTGAATAGCTTTATGTATTATTGTACAATCTTGCAGTTGGAGTTGGTCTGTCAAAAGGTAAAATAAGTGGAAGAAATTTGTATGTGCGGGTCTATTTTAAAGGTTCCTGTCTATCAGTCCTGGTTTCCATGATCTTCTTTCATCTGTGTTTTTTGTATGTGTTACTGATCCTTTAAGACATGGGCCCTGCTGTACTGATCTTACCAAGTAGTCTCTTGAGTAGAGAGATCTTGGCTCTCTATACCACCTACAACTATATACCTGTCTAAGAGAAAGACTGTTTACTGTAACACAATTTGGCCTTTGAATTGTTTTCCTGGATTATTATACAATCTTGAAGTTGCAGTTGGTCTGTCAGGGGTAACGTACATGAAAGAGATTCCGTATGTACAGGCAATTATGCAGTTGCATGATAGGGTTCTGATCAGTCAGGAACTAATTTGAAGGTGCCAAAAGGCACTACCTCTGGTGTGCAAAGATAGTAGGACACCAAAAGAAAGGGTTAAAAAAAAGGATTTAAATCATTTAAACCCAGTGCTGCCACTTCAAGCACTGTTTCTCAGCCTGTCCCCAGGCAGCCACAGATCATCTCACTGTAGGTCAAGGACACCAGCTCAATCCTCAGGGGGTGGTGGTGGTGGGGGGAAGTCCCAGAAAAGCTGCATGGGCCATACAAAAATAGCCAAAGAGAACCTGGCCTCTGCCTTGCCTTCCAGTGCCTTTTGCCCCTGGACAGTGGAGGCTGCTGGCCACAAAGGATGTGGCAGTAGGTTCCAGCACTATCAGTTTATGACCTGGGGACAGGAATAGTCTCCCCTTTTAAGATCTGACAGGACACCCCATTTCGCCAGGAGATATCCATCACTGGGGCAAAGCAATCCTTGCTATAAAAGTATCCCATCAAACTAAGTACATGGGGAGACTGACTGAGTAAACAACTGTACCCAGAAAAGAAAAAGAAACTTAAGCCAACCTGTATTTTGTAGGCAGCCTCTGCAAAGGGATTTTCAAGGAAGCCTAAAGAAAAGGATGGAAAGGACCTCCTCCATTGGGTATCAATATGCCTAGTATAAGAAAAAGGCACAAAAGGAGCCTCTGGATACCATTGACAGTGGGGAACTCACTTAAAGTTGATGGTTTTGTGATAATGATAACAGAGACAGGTCAGGCTCAAAAGTGTCCTGTACTCCAACCCCTTGAATGCAACCTGGGATTAAAAAGATTAAGGCACAGTTTTTGTATATACTGGATTGTCCAACACTCTCCTGGGTTGAAATTTGTTGTGTAAATTACATGCACAGATAACATTCATGAGGATTGTTTCAAAATATGAACTTAAGAAAGGGTCTGAAACTAAAAAAAGATAAAGGAAAGTTATAGGTATGGAAATATTTTAGTATGGAAAATTAGAAGGTAAAGAAATGTTTCTGGATGAGAAAGTATTTTGTTTGGTAAAGTAATATTCTTGGGCTGAAGTCCAAGATGAAAGAGGACAAAACTAAGGATGTAAAGTTGTGAATGTCTAAGTAAATTGCAGAAGTTTTGTGGAAGGAAAATGTGAAAAAGTTTGTGTTTGTGGGCTGGGGTTGTAGCTCAGTGGTAGAGCACTTGCCTCACACATGTGAGGCACTGGGTTTGATCCTAAGCACCATATAAAATAAATAAAGATATTGTGTCCACTTACAACTAAAAAAAAGTTTGTGTTTGTAATTAAATTGGCTATGATTGGCAGAGTCAGTTATTTGAAATTTAATGTACTAATATGAAGCAAAGTCTGAAACATCGATCTCTTATCAATCAAGAAAATTTTCTTATATTTGTTAGGTTTTATTACTTGGGGAAACTAAGTCTTAAAGGAATTAGGGTTTGTACCTGATTTAAAGTCATAAATGGTTACTTTATAACTGGCTGAACAAACAACTGTTACTTATGTTATAACTATATAGTTGACTAAATATATGTGACTAGGTTTATGTGTGCATCTGAGAAGTGTATGTGTCTAAGCCTTGTCTAAGTGTAATATAAAAGTTTAGGAAGTGAAAGTTTATGTGAGCTTACTGACAAGGTAACCAGTAAGTGCTCTCTTTTATGCATTGTATCTGACATAGAAAGCCACATTGTCATTTGAAGACCTGTCTTATATCTGTTTGCTTTGGTTAAGCCAATTTCTGATCTTTAACACTGTTTCCTAAATGTATGAAATTTAAAGCTATACTTTGATTTTTGTTAACCTATGCAGACCTGTGATTGTTGTAACTGAAACTGTGGATTCTAAATTATACTTTAAAAGTTAAACTTAGGGGCTGGGGCTGTAGCTCAGTGGCAGAGCACTTGCCTAGCGCATGTGAGGCACTGGGTTTGATCCTCAGCACCGCATACAAATAAAATAAAGGCATGTGTCCATTTATAACTAAAAAAAATTTTTTTTTAAAAGTTAAACTTACTTTAATGTAAAGTTTAGGAGAGCACTTTGCCAAGTTGGTGTGCTCCAAACTAAAATTATGTGTAGCAGAAGTCTTGGATTTGTATAAAAATAGTAAATTTGGTTGGTATTTATTCATGTCATTTGATGTTTTTTAGCTGGATAAACTAACCTGTTGTCAATAAATTATATATACAATTTTGTGTTACTCTTCACACTAGAATTGGAATTTAAATGCATTTTTGGAAGATAATGAGGAGAGCCTGGTCTGTTTAAAGGTGACATTGTAAAACATGGAAGCATTCTGCCACTTTTTCCACAAAAAGAAAATTAAAAGCTCTCTTAGTCATTCGTTGATTCATGTTTCAGATATAATGTTATATTGTTTTATTTGTGAAGAACCCAACCTTACCTGAGATGAGGCTCTGCCTCCCACCTTACTCCCTGTTAGAATGGCTCCAAAATAGGTTAGACTTCAGCTTATTTAAAGTTGTGTTCAAAAGATTGATTTTTGTCGTAAAGATGACTGTGATCTCAAACGTGGGATATAATGATAACTAAGTAAAAATTCAAGATTAAAAGTTATTTTTCTTGGTTCATAGATATTACACAATACATGTTTTTTCTCTGTTAATTTCATTTTGGGTTTTCCTTATGAACTTTTTAATTGTTGCCTGTTAGTGTTTTGCAGAGGTACTGCTTCTAAAAAAAAAACGCACACACAGAATAAGCTGGGTTAATTTGAAATTGTAAGCTATTACCTACAGGACAGATAGTATATAATGTTGACTTCCAGTACTAATACTAACCCCAATTAAATGAAAGGTATAACTGTAAAATTATAGGTATTGCCTAATGTACAAAATAAACATAGGATTTTAAAGGCTGTGAGAGAAAAGAAACAGATTACATATAGTGGGAAACCCTACGGATATCACCAGATTTCTCAGCCCAGACCCTAAAAGCTAGAAGGGCCTGGAACAATGTATTTCAAGCTCTGAAAGAACATGGCTGCCAACCAAGAATCCTGTATCCAGCAAAGCTAACCTTCAGATTTTAAGACAAAATAAAAGCCTTCCATGACAAACAAATGTTAAAGGAATTTACACATAGAAAACCTGCACTACAGAACATTCTCAGCTAGATATTCCATGAGGAAGAAATGAACAACAACAATGTAAGTCATCAAAGGGAGGAACTACCCTAAAAGAAAAGCCAATTAAAGGAGAAACCAAGTCAAGTTAAAAACCAAAACTAAGCCAAAATGACTGGGAATACAAATCATCTCTCAATAATAACCCTGAATGTTAATGGCTTAAACTCGTTAATCAAATAATTTTTTCAGATTGGAATAAAAAGAAACACCCAACAATATACTGACTTCAAGAGACTCATATAAAAGGCCATCCACAGACTAAAGGTGAAAGGGTGGGAAAAAATCTACCACGCACATGGACTCAGTAAAAAAGTGGGGGTTTCCATCCTTATATCAGATAAAGTGGACTTCAAGCCACTTTAGTCAGAAAGGCTAAAGAAGGTCATTTCATTCAGCTTAAGAGAATCATAAATCAAGAAGACATAACGATCATAAGTATGTATGCCCCAAACAGTGGCCCATCCACATACATCATACAAATCCTTCTCAATTACAGGAATCAAATAGACCACAACACATTAATTCTGGGTGACTTTAACACACCACTGTCCCCTGGACAGATCTACCAAACAAAAACTAAACAAAGAAACCACAGAACTCAATAACACAATGAATAAAGTAGACTTAACAGACATATATAGAATATTCCATCCATCAATGAGTGAATACACTTTCTTCTTAGCAACACATGGCTCCTTCTCTAAAATAGAGCATATGCTATGCCACAAATCTGCCCTTAGTAAATGCAAAAAAATAGAGATACTACCTTGTATTCTATCAGATCATAATGGAATGAAATTAGAAATCAATGACAAAATAAACAAACTACTCCAATACCTGGAGACTAAATAACATGCTATTGAATGAAGCATGGATAACAGAATACATCAGGAAGGAGATAAAATGTTATGCCACAAAGCAGCCCTTAGTAAATGCAAAAAAGTAGAGATACTACTTTGTATTCTATCGGATCATAATGGAATGAAATTAGAAATCAATGGCAAAATAAAAAATAGAAATTATTCCAACACCTGGAGACTAAAAAATATGCTATTGAAAGAAGCATGGATAACAGAAAACATCAGGGAGGAGATTAAAACATTCTTAGAGGTAAATGAGAATGATGATATAACATATCAAAATCTCTGGGACACTATGAAAGCAGTACAAAGGGGAAAATTCATTGCGTTGAGTGCATTCAAGAAAAGAATAAAAAATCAACAACTCAATGACCTAACCTTGCATCTCAAAGCCCTAGAAAAAGAACACAGCAACACCAAAAGTAGTAGAAGACAGGAAATAATTAAAATCAGAGCTGAATCCAATGAAATTGAAACAAAAGAAACAATTCAAAAAATTGACAAAACAAAGAGTTGGTTCTTTGAAAAAGTAAACAAAATAGATAAACCCTTAGCCACACTAACAAAGAGGAGAGAGAAAACTCAAATTACTAAAATTCGTGATGAAAAAGGAAACTATCACAGCAGACACCATTGAAATATAAAGCTACTTTGAAGCTTTATATAATTAGAAGGTACTTTGAAAATCTATACTCCAGTAAAATAGAAAATCTTGAAGACATCGACAAATTTCTAGAGACATCCCAAACTGAACTAGGAGGACATACACAATTTAAACAGATCAGTTTCAAGCAATGAAATAGAAGAAGCCATCAAAAGCCTACCAACCAAGAAAAGCTCAGAACCAGATGGATTCTCAGCTGAGTTCTACAAGACCTTCAAAGAAGAACTTATACCAATACTCCTGAAAGTATTTCATGAAATAGAAAAGGAGGGAACCCTTCCAAATTTATTCTATGAAGTTAATATCACTCTGATACCAAAACCAGACAAAGACACATCTAGAAAAGAAAACTTTAAACCAATATCTCTGATGAATATAGATGCAAAAATTCTTAACAAAATTCTGGCAAATTGCTTACAAAAACAATTAAGAAAATATTGCACCACGATCAGGTGGGGTTTCTCAAAGGGATGCAAGGTTGGTTCAACATCTGGAAATCAATAAATGTAATTCATCACATCAGTAGACTTAAGGATAAGAATCATATAATTATTTCGATAGATGCTGAGAAAGCATTTGACAAAATACAACAACCCTAATGCTAGCCAGAGCAATTAGACAAACCAAGGAAATTAAAGGAATATGAATAGGTAAAGAAGAACTCAAGCTGTCACTATTTGCTGATGACATGATTCTATACTTAGAGGATCCAAAAAACTCCACCAGAAAACTTCTCTACCTAATAGATGAATTTAGCAAAATAGGATATAAAATAAACACACATAAATCAAATGCACTTATCTACAAAAGTGATGAATCATCTGAAAGTGAATTGAGGAAAACAACTCCATTCACTATAGCCTCAAAAAAAAATACTTGGGAATTAATCTAATAAAAGAGTTGAAAGACCTCTACAATGAAACTACAGAACATTAAAGGAAGAAATTGAGGAAGACTTTACAAGATGAAAAGATCTCTCACATTCTTGGATAGGCAGAATTAATATAATCAAAATGGCCATACTTCCAAAGGTGCTATATAAATTTAATACCATTCCAATAAAAATCCCAATGACATCCCTCATAGAAATGGAGAAAGCAATCATGATATTCATCTGGAGGAACAAAAGACCCAGAATAGCCAAAGCAATCCTGGACAGGAAGAATGATGCAGGAGGTATCACAATACCAGACCTTAAACTCTAGTATAGAGCAATAGTAAATAAATGGGACAGATTCGAACTAAAAACCTTTTTCTCAGCAAAAGAAACAATCAATAATGTGAAAAGAGAACCTACAGAGTGGTAAAAAATCTTTTCCACACACACTTCGGACAGAGCACTGATCTCCAAAATCTATAAAGAACTTTAAAAACTTTACACCCAAAATACAAAGAACCCAATCAATAAATGAGCTAAGGGACTTGGCAGACACTTCACAGAAGATGATATATAAGTGATCAACAAATATATGAAACAGTGCTCATCATCTCTAGTAATTAGAAAAATGCAAATTAAAACCTCACTAAGATTTCATCTCACTCTAATTAGAATGGCTATTATCAGGAATACAAGCAATAGTATGTGTTGGCATGGATTTGGGGAAAAAGACACACTCATACATTGCTGGTGGAGTTGTGAATTGGTGCAGCCACTCTGAAAAGCAGTATGGAGATTCCTCAAAAAACTTGGTATGAACCCACCATTTGACCCAGCTATCCCACTCCTCAGTTTATACCCAAAGGTCTTAAAATCAGCAGAGTATAGGGATGCTGCCACATCTATGTTCATAGTTGCTCAATTCACAATAGCTAGATTGTGGAACCAACCTAGATGCCCTTCAGTTGAAGAATGGATAAAGAAACTGTGGTATATATACACAATGGAATAATACTCAGCCATAAAGAAGAATGAAACCATGGTATTTGCTGGTAAATGGGTGAAGTTAGAGAATATCATGCTAAGTGAAATAAGCCCAGCCCAAAAACCCAAAGGCCAAATGTTTTCTCTGATTGGTGGATGCTGATACATAATGGTGGGGGGAGGGGTTGTGGGGGATAAGAAAAGAATGGAGGAAGTATGGATGGTGTAGAGGAAAATGGGATGGGAGGGGTTGGGGGAAGGAAAGATAGTAGATTGAGACAGTATTACCTATCTATATGTAAGATTATATGAATTGTATGAATCTACATTGTGAAAAAAAAGATATATTCCCTGCTGTATAATTAAATCAAAATGGGTTCTACTGTCATGTATAATTAAAAAGAACCAATAATTTTTTAAAAAGAATTTTAAAAAGTAGGAACAAGGTCAATTTTGACCAACTTTGTCTTAAACACCTGGTAGGAGAGAACACAGTCCTACATGGATATTTAAAAAGAAGAATAATGCTTTTTTTAATGCAACTTAAGATGTACACTTATGTCAGCCCTACCAAAAGTAAGTAAAGCTGGAGGCTATAAAAAAAGGGTTGTGTGAGAGTGCCTAATAATAATGATCACAAAGGACTCTAGAGTTGCAAATTTGTCCTGAGTTAATTTGAGCCTGATTTCATAGACCTACAAATTTTCCTAACTTCCTACATTGATAAACTGTTTTCATTGATAGGATTATGAATTATTGACTTCATGGTTTTTAGAGACTGGCTTAAATATTAATTGCTTTTGTGCTAATTGTTTACAAAAAAGTAATGCTTTGCTGTCTTGCTGATTGTTGTCTTAGCATGATACCTGCCCTTTGTATGCCTTTTTCAGTCACCTGCCATCTGCCACTGTGGACCTCTGGACTGCTCTGATGCTGAATACCCTTAACTATCCATGCCCCGTCTGATAGAGAACATGGACTTTGGGTTACTTCCCCCAACTTTGCCCCTTTCAGCAGGAAGCAGTTTGGAGATATCGTTGCCCATTTTTCCATAGAAATGGAAATGTAGGGGCTGGGGCTGGGGCTCAGTGGTGGAGCGCTTACCTAGCATGTGTGAGGCACTGGGTTCGATCCTCAGCACCACATGTAAACAAATAAAGGTCCACTGACAACTAAAAGAATATTAAAAAAAAAAAAGTGGAAATGTAGAAATTGACAGTAGGGAAATGTAACAGTGGACCACTTTATGCTTTGAAATAACCCTTGCTGCTCTGGCACTGTGATTTATTTTTAAAATGGACATGTTTCTCTTTCTCTCTCCCTACTCCTCCCTAATCTCTTCCCCTTCCTAATTATAGGGGAAACAGGTTTACCTTTCTTCCCCATTTTAGGCAGATTTATCCGTCCTTTAATACATGCCCACCATAGGAATGAAGTAATCCAGACTTTGAGGGTGGTACCAGAAGATCTCAGAAATGGCTATTTCCCAAATTAACAGTGAATTACAACTCCAGTGGAGAACACATGGAATGTAGCCTTTGACTCACCTCTTTAGAAACCCAGTTCCAGCTAATGGGCAGAAGCATAGCCTTTGGGACAGGAGTCCCCTGTGTTTCTCCTTTGCTAGCAAAGCAATAAACCTTATTTTTCCTTTTTCTAAAAAGTGGGGTGCTGGGGATGTGGCCCAGTGGTTAAGCACTCCTGGGTTCAATCCTTGGTACCAAACAAAACAAAACAAACAAAAAACACTAAAATTTAGTTCATGGAAACTGTCATGCTAAGTAAAATAAGCCAGTCCCAAAAAGTCAAAGGTCAAATGTTTTCTCTGATACGTGAAAGCTGATACAAAATAAGAGGGAGGATAAAAAAATAGAAGATCGGTGGAGTAGACAGGAAGGGTGAGAGAGGGACAGTGGAATGAATCAGACCTAAATTTTCTTTGTACTGTTATAGCAACAAAAAACAGATTAAAATGTAGGTGCTCCCCAGGGAGGTTCTCCAGCTCGATCCAGAGAGTCAGCCCCACCCCAAATCCCAAATCCCTTCCCTATAGACCACCCCAATCCCAAATCCCCTCCCTATAGCCCACCCCAATCCCTTCCCCTCCCTATAGTCCCACCCTAATCCCTTCCCACGCCCTATAAAAGTTGGCAACAAAAGAATTAATGTGTGATTTCCTGGCACACCACTTTTAGGTGTAAGGGTGATCCTCGCTGGCCTGCTAAAATAAAGGCTTCTTTTGGCTTTATGTGATAGGCTTGGATGATTTTATTTTCTTTGGGTACAACAGTACATGTATGAATATACCATAGTAAATCTTGCTATCACGTACATCCACAGGATATTAATTTTAAAAAAACGAAACTATGGGGTTGGGGTTTTAGCTCAATGGTAGAGCACTTGCCTAGCATGTGTAAGGCACTGGGTTTGATTCTGAGCACCACATATAAACAAATAAAGGTCCACTGACACTAAAAAATATTTTTAAAACCTTTAAGTAAATAGTAGAAAGATAATAGAGTGGAGGGAAGGGAACAGGGGTAGGATGGGATGGGAGAGATGGAGGGAAAGGGGAAGTACTAGGGACTGAATTAGAACAAATTATATTCCATGCTTTCATAATTATGTCAGAATGAATCCTATTATGTATAACTAAAATGAAAAAGTGTTCAACATCTCTAGCAATTATAGAAATGCAAATCAAAACTACTCAAGATTTCATCTCACTCCAGTCAAAATGGCAATTATCAAGAATACAGGGCTGGGGATATAGCTCAGTTGGTAGAGTGTCTGCCTTGCAAGCACAAGGCCCTGGGTTCAATCCTCAGCACTGAAAAAAAAAAAAAAAAGAATACAAGTAATAATAAATGTTGGCAAGGATGTGGGGGAAAAGGGTATACTCATATATTGGTGGTAGGGCTGCAAGTTGGTGTAACCGCTATGAAAAGCCTTGTGGAGATTCCTCAGAAAACTTGGAATGGAACCACCATTTGATCCAGTTATACCACTCCTCAATTTATGCCCAAAGGACTTAAAATTAGCATACTACAGTGATGCAACCACATCAATGTTTATAGCAGCTCAATTCACATTAGCTAAACTATGGAACCATCGTAGGTACCCTTCAACAGGTGAACAGATAAATGGTTTATATACCTAATGGAATATTACTCAGCTTTAAAGAAGAATGAAATTATGGCATTTGCTGGCAAATGGATGGAGTTGGAGAATATCATACTAAGTGAAATAAGCCAATCCCAAAGAACCAAAGGCCAAATATTTTCTCTTGTATGTGGATACTGATTCACAATAAGGGAGGGGATTAGGGAAGTGTAGAGTACTTTGGATTAGACAGAGGGGAGTGAAGGGAGGGAAGGGGATATGGGGGTAGAAAGGATAATAGAATGAATCTGACTTAATGACTCTATGTGCATATATGATTACATGACCAGTGGAATTCTACATCATGAATAACCAGAAGAATGAGAAGTTATACTTCATTTATGTATGATGTGTCAAAATGCATTCTACTGTCATGTATAACTAATTAGAACAAATAAAAATGCAAAAGAAGAAGAAAGATTTAAATATTTAAAAAAGAGACCTGGAGTTGTAGCTCAGTGGTAGAGCTCTTGCCTAGCATGTGTGAGGCACTGGGTTTGATTCTCAGCACCACATATAAATTAATGAATAAATAAATGTCCATTGACAACTAAAAATGCTATTTTAAAAAAGTCTTAAAAAAGAACCAATTAAAAATTTTAGTTCATTATAATAACCCAAACTACAACTTTATTGATTTTAAAACTTTCCCCTCCCCTATTTGGACCTGATCCAAGCCTGGAATTCTATATTGGTGGTGAGAGTAGGATGACCTTTCACCTTTCCTCCCTGCAAATGGGGACCAGGGAAAAAGAGATAGAGAAGAGCACTGTCCTTCAAGGAGGCATAAGCTGGCATCTAGGTATATGCACAGTTGGCTTGTTTCCCTTGTGGTATTTTTCTGTGTGTGTTTTCAGGGACTCCTGCTGAAAATCTTGACTGCAACTCTCTTGGTGGAGTCAGTGTCTATTAATATGGCATTATTTTTATTGCAACATGTCCATTTTTGTGAGGGTGTTGAGTTAGATTGCAAAACAATGTTCCATTTAAGGGTCTTTTATACATAAATTGCCGTCATGGCTAGTATTCAGAATATCTTTAGTGTTGCAAGACTCACATGGTAAACATAAAATTTCTATGCTTATTCAGCAACATATACTCAATGGAAAACAAAACAGCTATTTTTTAAGTAACATACAGATAATAGGGATGAACACTGAGGTACTAGGATAAATGATGACAGTTAGTGAAACTCAATTAACATTCCTTTGGGAAGGACTAAAGTCATTACCAAAAAGTGCTTTTAATGCATAGTGTTACATCCATGCTGCCCTGTCCCAAAAAGTCTTGCAAGGTTGGTAAGATGTATAAATGCTATATAGCACCACACAGAACTGCAGTCAAGTGCACCTATAAATAATAGAGAAAGGTGTACCATTTGACCACTGGATAGCACATTCAAGGCATTGAACGTGGTTTCCTTTTGCAGTAAACTATTCACAGTAACAATCACATTCATGGTGATGCTTGTTACAAGGGAGGCATATAACCAATTATTTTGGCTAAAATAAGACAGGAAGACATTCCTTTTGTTCTACTTAAGAGTAACCATATTAAAAATATAATGACAATCACTGGCAGATTGATGGAAGGGCCCAGTGGAAAGGGAAAAAACAAAAACAAAACCTATTACTATGCCAGTGGACTGAGCTAGAGAAATGAAAACTCCTTAAAATCTAAATGGCACTTGACTTATAATGGTTTTCCTTCAAGTGAAACAACTTCATTGCCTCCCAGTTTCACTCCAGGTGTTGAATGGTCCTTAATATCATCCAAGCCATTTACTTGCCACTCAGGTTTAATGTCTGTAAATTTATTTTTAGCAGCATCTTTAGAGGTAGCATAAACCATAATTGCTTTTTAAGGGTGCACTTTGGAGAGCCCAGAATATAAAAGCTAGGTCTTCTACACTCTTTTTAAAAATATAATGATTACAACTTTATTAAATTTTTAATATATTTTTAGATGTTGATAGACCTTTATTTTATTCATTTATTTATACGTGGTGCTGAGAATCAAACCCATTGCCTCACACATGCTAGGCAAGTGCTCTACCACTGAGCCACAACCCCAGCCCCTTCTACACTCTTTTGTTTCATATGTGGCACTGTACAGAGCATATCAGCAATAATTCAGAGGTAGCAACATCACAAAGATGTGTAAGGGTCCTCTGCAGTATCACTAGTATTACCCATTATCTTTTGCCATTGCTTAAACCCAAGAGAACTGCTTTGTTTTTTTATCTCCTCTGTGTAGATTTCCTTATTTTCATATCATTAAAAACTTTAATAACTCATCATTCACTTTAACTCCAGATGCCATAGTGCCTACAACTCTGTCTCTGGCTCTGTGACCCAGTGCCTGTCATCTCATAACCCCCTGAAGTTTCTTCTTTGAAGTCCTTTTGACCCTTCCTCAGTTTGATTCCTTTTAAAATGATACTAGCATGTTTTCTCTCAAAGGGTCCATATCTGGTTGCTAGAGAATAGGTAACTTGACTCAATCATCTGTGGTCCTACAGCATATTTCCAACATAGACTCCCTTATTTTGTTCTGCCCTGGGCTTGGGCAGCTCCAGGGACAGCCTTTTGCTTTCTTGTAGACTTCATCAGGCATGATTGTGATGCCATACTTGTGTTTTCTCAAATTTGAGAACATTTAAATGGCATCCTTAAAAGTCTTACTCAAATGAGAAGTACAAATGGAAATATAAATTTTGAGTTATTAGAATGTTGGAAATTGAAACCAGTAGTTTTATTTTTCCCAGAACAAACCCAAGAAGAAAGAATTAGCACCAGGGTTAAAACCCCTCACCTGCTACCTGGGAATATCCAGAGAGAAATGAATGACCTCAATCAAAACTCCTTATAATCATGCTAATAACCTGACCTCCTGGTAAATACATTGAAAATATTAACCAAAAGATAACAGAGTCCTTATCTGCAAACATTTGTAATAGAAGAGACCTGGTATATCTAGGTAGCTTTACTGTAAATAAACTTGGAATATATAGATTTCTTTTGTGGAGGACATGGTTGGCTAGAGTTGTATGATTAATGGAGTAACCAGTAAGGATGCTCCCTCACCAGAATGGCTCCTCCTATAAAGCAATGTTTCTGTATACTTTGCTCAAAACACATCTCATAATTAAGTGCTAAAGCAGGATGTATCACTAACATAGGAAAGGAAAGACCTTTTTTTTTGTAATGAGTATCTACATTTGACATGATTAGATTTCTCCAAGGCAGCATATTTTTCTGTATCTCACGATTGTTTGTATCATTTAAATCATTTGTGAAGTTTGGTGTTGGGCAAGAGCTACTATTCATATGAGTCTGATTTGACAATTCAGCTTTTGTGATGTGATGCATGTGGTTTGCTAATAAGTTAAGATTTTTGCATCTATGTGCATAAAAGATATCAGTCTCGGCAGGCGCGGTGGCACAACCCTGTAATCCCAGCACTTGGGAGGCTGAGTCAGAAGGATCGCAAGTTCAAAGCCAGCCTCAACAACTTAGCGAGGACCTAAGCAACTCAGTGAGACCCTGTCTCTAATAAAATACAAAATAGGGCTGGGGATGTGGCTCAGTGGCCAAGTGCCTCTGAGTTCAATCCCTGGTTCAAAAAAAAAAAAAGATATCAGTCTCTATTATTTGTTCTTACAATGTTCTTACTGAATTTGGGTATCACTATTTTGTTGGCTTCCTAAGAAAAGTTAGAAAGTGTTCCTTCTTTTCTATTCTCTGGAAGAGTAAAAGATTGGAGACATTTCTTCTGAAGTATTTGGTAGAATTTACCACTGGAGCTAGCAAGGAGTTATTTTGTGAGAAGGTTATTTATGGGTTTAATTACTTTAGATAGACTGTGGAAAGGAGGGAACTACCTGGACAGCAGCACACACATAGGAAAACTATACATTTGAAGTGAAAGAAGTTGAAGTCATATCTTCTTTGTTTTAATGTCCTTTCTCTATAAAGTATATAGTGTTCTGGCAGGCAGATTTTTTTTTCATCTGCTCAACAAATATTTACCATGTGCCAGATGTTCTACGAGGCACTGAGGATATAATCATAAATAATATAAATATCCTTGATCTTGTGATGCTTATAATCTGTTGGGGAAGATAGATGTCAAAAAGGCAATTAGAAAATATTTTTTACTTAAAATTTAATTGAGTATACATTTGAGGTTTAAAGAAGAGGTGAAGATTTGTAATGACGGTTGTTGAAACTAAGAGATACCAAGCCATGCTGAAGGCCCATCTGAGACTGGAGATGATAAATTAATAATGGATCAAGCCACATAATTGCATAATTTTTTTCTAGTCATGCTGTACAGCAAAGACTTAAGAGCTAAGGTGAATGATCGAATTCACCATATATTTGGGATTCATAGGATGATTAGGTTAAAAGGATGAGATGAGGTCCCTGATATTGTAAATATGCACATAAAATTCCCAAACTTGGTGCCTCAGAGTTAGAAGATCCTTTTTGTTTCCCCAGATCCTGATTCTGATAATAATTCTGCTATGCATCTTTTTACTGGCTATTTTAAGCATATTCTGGAAAGATAAGTGGCTGATAGCTGGGCTGTCACTGCAGGTAAGCATCATTCTGTAGCTCTTAGTTCTATCTGTCCATATAGGTCTAGCCTGACTTTTGACTTTCTCCCAGATCTTTGCTCCTGTTGTGCACCTGACCAGCATAACTGTGATGGTTATCCTTTCCTGGCCTTTGGCCATGTATACGGGCCGTTTGGAAAGAGAAGGTATGTCATTTGGGGTGGTTCTTGCCTGATCCCTTCAGTTCTGGCTTTAGCTTACATACTCCATTCAGAAAAATAGAAACTTGGTATCTAGGCATCCCTTCACCTTTGAAATTCCTTTAGCTTGTTACACAGGCATGTTTCTAGTGTTTACTCACCACCCCATGTGGCCTGTTGTCATGTTTCCATGACTGAGGATACCTTCTTCTAAGGATCTTTGTTCTAGAAAAATAAATTGTGTCTTTGTGTTATTGTATGCCTACTATCTGGAGACAAGAGGCCATTTAAATCTTTGACCAGAGTGTGGTGCAAGTCACAGTTCCTTCATTTGGTATTCAACTATTACTAATTTCAACTAACACTAGGTCCAAAGATCTCTGATTACATCCAAGTTACTCAAACCCGACCCCTGTGAGTCCCTGTCATACCTGGGGGCTTGCAATGGGAACAGAAATCCCTCTCTGCTACTGGTTTCTCTCCACTCACCCTTCCCCACTGTAACAGAAACAAACAAACAAAATGGAATCAGGGGCTGGGGATATAGCTTAGTTGGTAGAGTGTCTGCCTCATGAGCACAGGGCCCTGGGTTCAATCCCCAGCACTGAAAAAAAAAAAAATGGAATCATACGTACACTAAACTTTCTGAGAATGGAGTTATCTTTTACCACCCTTACTGAGAAACCAGTAAATCTTCTTTTTTACCTATTTACTCTTGGTTCAGTAAGGGGCATTTGCTTCTTGGCTTGTGGAGGGATGCAGGCGAGAGACAGTCTGATGTGGTAGTGGTGCCATTGTATGTTTATATGGATGTGTTTGTGAGGGTGAGGGGAAAGCTTTACTACTTCTGGGGCAGGAGCTTAAAGAGGACAATAAACTCTTTTTCATTTTCTAAATTTTAGTTAAAATAAGAAGACTCAAGATAACACCTTATGAGAAACACAGACTCAGGAGATGGAATATATTCACAAGGTTAAGAGGTTAGAACTGGAGACATAGATTTGAAAGTCACTGAAGCATAGGTCGTAACTTAAAAATGTACAAATGGGTAAAATCCTCAGAGGTCTAAAATAGTAAGTGCTGGGAAATGACTGGTAATAATGGGTTTGTGGACAGGCTCTGTATATGACTGTGTGTGTCTGTGTGTGTGCATGGAAGTGCACGTATGTGGTGGAGAAGGGAAGGAGGAAAGCAAATAACTAGAATTTATTGAGTAACTATTACGACTCATCATGGTTATAACAACTCTGTAAGGTTGATGTTAGCAACAAGACATCCCTATTTTACAGAAGAAAATGAGGACCCAAAGAGGATAAGTCAGATGTTCTTAGTCACTCAATTAGGAGTGATGGAGCCTGGCTTGGAACCCACATTTCTGTCATTTAATGCCCTATCCACCATACTGCCCTGCCCTAACTACAGGAGTAGTTCAGGATGATCCTGTAGACTTCAGGGCTTTCTCAGAACTATACAGACTTCTCCTCCTGAGAAGCTGTTTCTTAACATTGTTTTTCCTTCCTTCCCTTCTTTCCCTTTTACCCTTCCTACCCTCTCTACAATTCTTTGTCAATTTCCAGTTCCAGTAATGTTGCCTTAATAATAATGTCTTATGTTTGGATGTTTGTGTCTATCTCTGAAAGTAAGTGGGGATGTGACAGAAACAAAATGTAAATTAGCCAATCCACAGAGTCAGTGAAACCATGGACCCAGTATTTACTTAGGTTGCTGCTTTGGTGTCGTTAGTTATTTGGCATGATTCTCCATTCTTTGACTTTTATTCCACTCCCCTCTCCTTCCAACTTTTTTAGCTCTACAAATGGCTGCTGGATTGCCCTTTCTTTTTATCCTTTTATTACTCTACGTGATGCCAATGGGGATTTATTCTCCCTGCATTCAGGAGGAGGACAAGTTGGGGCCTAAGCCTGTCTTCTTTGCACACAGAGGTGCACCCATGGTAAGTGTGAGCAGGATAAACTGGATGAGTACAGGTATGTGTAGGGCATGTAGATGAGAAAAGGGAACCTCAGAACCATATGAACCTGTGGAGAGAACAAGAGATTGCTTTGATATGACAAGAATAAGGACTTAATTGTAAGGTTGGGCTGAACCAAGGTCTTCTAACTCCCTGTCCCTAACTCTTTGCCATGCCCAATATCAGATTGGATAGAGGCAGGATCTTTGAAAACAGTTCTAAGGAAGCCAAAGTCTGCTTCCCAAAGCCCCTTCATTCCTGGACTTCATCCCTACCATAAAACGAAAATTTTTTTAAATTTTTAAAATTTTTACAGACTTCATTTTGATTCATTGTACACAAATGGGGTACAACTTTTCATTTCTATGTTTGTGCATGATGTAGATTCATACCATTCATGCAATCATACATGTACATAGGTTAATGATGTCTGTCTCATTCCACCATTTTTCATACCCTCCTCCCCCTCTCATTTCCCTCTTTGTAATCTAAAGTGCCTCCATTCTTCTCTCACCTCCCACCTCCCCAAACCAATTATATATCATCATCCACTTATCAGGGAAAACATTCTGCCTTTGTTTTTTTTGGGATTGGTTTATTTTACTTAGCATGATATTCTCCAATTCCATCCATTTACCTGCAAATTCCATAATATTATTCTTCTTTATGGCTGAGTAGTATTCCATCGTGTATATAGACCATAGCTTCTTTATTCATTCATCTGTTGAAGGGCATCTAGGTTGGTTCCACAGTCTAGCTATTATGAATACAGCTGCTATAAACATGGATGTGGCTTTGTTACTATAGTATGCTAATTTTAAGTCCTTTGGCTGCAAACCAAGGAGTGGGTATTGAGAGGAGAGACTTTGAGGCCTGATGTTCCTTTCTTCCACAGGCGGGGCCAGAGAATACTGTGATGGCCTTTGAGAAAGCCATTGAACAAGGGGCATATGGGCTGGAGACTGACGTACACGTAAGGTAGGAAAGTAGGGACTAGGATAGAGGACAGGAGGGGATATATCCATTGCTATGGTAGAGAACCAGCGGGGCCCAAGGTATAAAGAGAACAAGGCTTGGGACATTCCACCTGTGTCCTTATGGCACATATGTACATGTTACATAAGTGAACCATGTCTCCCTTACAAACCATACCCCTGTACCTCCATATTCTTAACTATGGATTTACAAACTGGACATACTCTGTGTAGTTTCCACACATAGTTCAAGTTTGTCCCCATTGCAAACCATACTTACAAGTTGACCTGTGTTTTGCCTTAGCAATTTATTTAATTAACATTCCCTAGGTACCAACTATATTCTAGGCCTTCTGAGTGCTGGGGAGGTACAAATAAATAAGATATGGTCAATGCTCAAGAAATATTCCCAACTAATGAAGAAGACATGGCATATTTACAGATAATCAAAGAATAAGGCCATTTGTGGCAAAAGCCTCCCAGAAAAGAATATGTAAGTATAGAAGGAGCCTTAGTGGAAGAAAAGGTTACCTCCTATCTGTGAAAGAAAGAAAAAAATCCATATGCTCTATGGTTTGAGCCTTCAAGGAAAAAATATCATTTTACCAACCAGAGATGGGGGAAGGAGAGCATTCCAGACATGTATCAGCTTATTCTAAGGCATCTCAATGAGAAATAACAAGTTTATAGATCATTGAACTAACCTGTATGTATATATTTTGGAGATAGGAGAGGCTATTTGAGGAAGAGGTATGTTTTTAAGGCTAACTGAGGCTGGTTCATGGAGATCCCTAAATGTGTAATGGGAACTATGGGAGGTTTTAGATCACCTTATTGTTTTTAGAAAGATGTTTAAAAAGAGTTATCAGGGAGTTAGTTAGCAGAACATAAGAATGGACAAAGGAAGACAGAGGAAGACTTAAATCAGATCAGGGACAGAGAAAAAAGAACACTCTCCCCATTGAATGTATATACCTGGGCAGTTGAGAAAGTAGAAACACTTCATTTCTAACATAAGTATATTAGGGTATGTGATGTGTACAACGTCCCTCATGGTCATTCTGTGAGGCAAGCAGAAAAGAAATGAACATTTTATTTCACAGGGGAAATGGATATTAAAACTGGATCCAAAGAAGGAAATTGTATGGCTCAGGTCATAAGGCTAGAATGTACCTGATAAAGATTAGAATTGATTTCCTCATCCCAGACTGGGATTCTTGATATTACCCACCAATAATGATCGTTCCACATGGAATATTTTGAATCAGGATTAAAACTGTTGTTATAGCAGAGCTCCTAAGTCATTCGCAGAAGTACCTGATGGTCATGGACATAATGTGGTAAAGATTCTGAGCCAGTGAACTCCTAGAACATTGTCTTTCTCCATTCTCTTACTTCTGTGACTTCAACTTTGATATAGATGATCCTCCCAACTCCTTAATTTCTCTGCTGTTGACAACTTTGTTTCCAATTAGGATTTTTTTCCACTTTTCTCCACCACATTCATGGTCATAACCCAAAGCTTTATTATTACCCCAAATTTCATATCATTCAAGATCCACTCAGGACATGAAACACATATCAGTCATTTAAACAGGAAAAAATTAATATCAAGAACTACTGAGTAGTAAAATGTGGTTAACCATGAAAAGAGGTAAAAGAAGACTCTAAGGAATACAAAAGTAGAAAATCATACACCATATATACCAAAACCTATAAAAGTCTCAACTCAAATGAGAAAAGACCATCAGGTCTGATGCCAGGACCAGAGGAAATAGTTTTAATTATGTGGGGCTGAGAGTATAGCTCAGTTGGTAGAGTGCCTGCCTCACAAGTACAAGGCCCTGGGTTCAATCCCCAGCACCGCCAAAAAAAATTTGTAGGTAAATGGATGATGTTGGAAACTCTTATGCTAAGTGAGATCAGCCAATCCCAAAAATCCAAAAGCCGAATGGTCTCTCTGATATATGAATGATGATGCATAATGTGGGGGGGAAAGATGGCAAGTATGGAG